>JBAIZL010000001.1:334522782-334557782 GCA_036971475.1 Prosapia bicincta | reverse complement strand
AAGAGCTCAATAGCGGGGGCAAACATTTGATTACAGAGTGTACCAGATATTACTTGAGAAAGGTTTTGAAGTGTTGGCGCTAACGTATCCAGGTATATAATAAAAGTTTTAAGTGTCCGTTCCTAGTCCTAAAATTCTTTGTATAAGTACACATATAAATAGGAGAATAGTGTATTTATTAACAGGAAATTACTATCTTGGCTCCCAAAATATAATTCACCTAAAGTTATTATTACTTATTTATTTATAATTGTATACCCTTAAGAGACAATGGCTGATAAACTTAAAGCGACTTCATAGACAAATGCCATAATATATGTAGGAGTACATAGTGAATTAAACATAAAGGAGTAGTGAATTAAACATAGAGAATTAAATATATCAACTCATGCGCAGTTTTCCCACAAACCAATGTGCGCAATCTTACCCCGCTTGCACTAATTATAAAACTGAAGTAGTTTCAGATTCTAGGACTGAACTTTATAATACTTTCTAGTCTCGAAATTACTTTAATTAGAATGTACTGTTTCATGCACTATTATTTTCTTAAAATAACACAACACATGGATATACACAACTAAATTATTTTGAGAAAATTAAATTTTCTTAAGGGTAAATAATAGTTACCTACCTGGATTGAAGTACAGGCAGCTGTGTAGAGCCTATCCACTATAATGTCATTCACCGATACTGCTGGAACGGATGAGGGTACAGTACTTTGCTAGAAATACGCTACAAAACTATAGTGCGCAGTCTTACCCCATCTTGATCTCTCTATATTTAAAGAAAATCTAGGCTAGATTGAGGTATAATGTTATAAACACAATATACTCATAATTATGTAATTATGAGTTGCGTATATTTATTTTGATTTTATAACCTTAACTCAAAAGCCAGCTCGAGTAATATTTATATGTATGACACTCAAGTCAATAGAACTGAATCTAATACTCGAGGTAAAATTAAAAGTTCAGTTCAAGTTATATGTTTGTAGTGATGATGATGACATAAGTCATCAAAACGTGTATGAAATTAAAGTTTTATAATTGAGAGTTGTATATGTTAATTGTGTTAATAAAGATATGTAGTGGTTTTAGAAAACTAAAATTGTTTTTTTTTGTAATAAAAAATTATTTATACATAGTTAAAAGATTATTTGAATGGCTCGTATGTATTTATTTCATTTATATAATGAATATGAAATATTGTTTTCAAAAGATAAACACAGAAGGATGTATGACACTGTATGCACATGATGTATATATTGTGTACCCACCCATGTATGCATAGGTGCTGTGTACATAGTGCTGCATGTGAATGTGAAACTTTCCATGGCTTGTACAAGCAGGTAAATATTTAAGAGTATCCGGGTAGCACAACCTAAAGTTGGCACCCAATAAATGATCCAAGCTTTCACAACAAAGAAGGATAATCCTGTGTATGTTTTGACAATAAACTAATAATATGAAAACAATGAAGTCAGTCCCTATTTAAATCTACAAGAAAAAAATGTGTTTTCGTTACTTATTATAAAGTAATTAAAATTATTATTAATATGTATACAGAGTTGCATATGACATATTCACAGAATAAAGTGCAAGATCGAAAGTGACATTAATTATAAAACTAATTAATTATATTTAAATAATGAATTATTATCTGAAAAAAAAACAGTATTAACAACAAGGCTGTGCCCCGTCTGTGGGAGGTAAACGCTATTTCCTCCACGTGCCGTGGTCAGTGACACAATTATAATGAAATTATTTATATTACAAATTAAAATGGTAACACTATCACATTACCTTCGGAATCGGACCTGTCAGGAATGTTGCGGGATCTCAGGAAAGTCATCCTTTACACAAACGTCAGTAAACATGTGATTAATTATATTTAGGTGTTAACAACACAAGTGTATGACATTTAGTTTAATAGATTAATGTGTTTTTCTGATTTAAACTGAAAATATAATACAGACAATATATATATAAATATAAAATACGTTTTCTTGTTAACTAATTTAAAACAACATAGGTTATTCAAATACAAGAATATTTATTAATTTATATCCAAAGCTTTTCGTTGGTAAACAGTACCAACGAAAAGCTTTGGATATAAATATTCTTGTATTTGAATAACCTATGTTGTTTTAAAATATATATATATATATATATATATATATGTACATATATATACATATATACACATAAATTTCAAATATTCAGTTAATTTAGATACATTAGCCAAGTCGTCTCGACAGTAGGTCGTCTGTAGGATATTTTCTGCACTTGATGCTTGGAACCAGTTAAACCGGTAAAGAAAACTACTCTAAGTAAAAGCCCAATTTGGATTACATTATCCTTATTAGTTTCATTACACACAATTCATAACTACTACAGAAAGCTGAAACAAGCAGAGTTCGACAGGATCGTAGAGAGTTGCCTTAGTAATAATTATTGCTCCAGTTTTCGGGTTTCACTGTCCCTATCTCGATCCGTTTCTTGGATAAGTATCCCTATACTGGTCAGATTTTTGGACTCAGGTTTACTGACTTTAGTCGATCATTTATCCTATAAATTTACATAATTAAGGGGATATATTTCCATACTTTTATACACTGCTTTTCGTCCAGGAGTTCATTACGTTCTGCTTATTAGTGAACCTTTATGTATCTAAGATGAACTGAAATAGTTATCCTGCGAGGGGCTACGCTCTGTCGTAATTATCGGAACTAGCTCTAATGTTTGCTTTCAATTTTGCATTTAACTGAGTATATTTTTTATAAAAAAGAAAATTTAAGAAATATAATCTACTATAAGTTTTTTAAATGTATTTGAAGTTGAGTGGATGATGATCAATGATTGAACGTCTGAGCAAGATATATAAATAAATAAACATAGGGACAGAGTTAGCTAATAGTTGGAGTGGACAACATAATGTACATGCAATATATAAAATATCTAATATATCTATATTTATATAAATATATATATATAAATATATATATATATATATATATATATATATATATATGTGTGTGTGTGTGTGTGTGTGTGTGTGCGTGTGTGTTTCTTGTATAGTTATGAAAATAAATAGAGGATATTTTAATACAAGAATTATTTATTGATTTTTATTATTCAAATAACAATTAAAATTAATAAATAGTTTTATTTAGATAATACAAATACATATATATATATATATATATATATATATATATATATATATATATATATATATATATATATATATATATATATATATATATATATATATATATATATATTTTTTTTTTTTTTTTTTTTTTCAATGTGAGTATATAATATACAAAGTGCAATAAAATGAATAAACTAAACTTAATAATAAACGAGATACAATTAGTTTAGTTTATTTATATTGATATATTATGCCACACATCCAATACTATTAATGGATATCTTCCATCGTTCTCTATCAAACAACGTCATGCTACTTCTATAGTCATATTGCTACCTAAGCTCTCATAATGTATTTCCTATATGTTTAAACAATGGAGTATTCACAGTTTATTGATTTACTTTATTTCTCCTTAATCCTGTATTAAATATGATAATATTCCCAATGAATCAGTAAAGACCTGATGAAAATCATTTTAGTATTTGAAAGCATTGGATATGCGTTAGACAATTTATAGATTTACATTGAGTGTTTGTTCAGAAATTAGTATTGCCACTAGCTTTATTCTATATTTTCGATAACTTTAATTTTTTGACTTCCAATCTCATTCTGACATAAAGAAAAAATTGTTTTTATTCTTTAATAATTCATTATCACAAGATAATTTCATCAAACTATTTATTTTTTTAAATAACTGGTTTCCATCAATGTACCTAATTTCCATTTTGTTTTTAACATAGCCTATGTATAGATATTTCATACTTATAAATGCAATTCCATTCAAGAAAAAAGTACCTAACTCCAATTACGTTTTTAGTATAACAGTGACATGTTCATTAAAGACAGACGAAGCAATTGTTTGAGGTAATTAAAAACAAACAGATATTAAATTACAAGTAAAATTACAACTTTACGCTCAAAGTATTGCCTGAAGGAAGTGTTCAGGTGCATGCGCAGACTTACGAAAAAAGAACGAAATATTCGAACCTAAAAAAATGACGGTTCTTGCAGTATAATTGTATAAGAAAACATTTCAACATTTTTAGATTGTTATTCAAATTGTGTATTTTCTGTTCCCTATTCCTTCTGACAACGTCATTTTATTCATTATCCCAACAAGTATACCGATATATATATATATATAAAATACGTTTTCTTGTTTAATAATTTAAAACAACATAGGTTATTCAAATACAAGAATATTTATTAATTTAAATCTAAAGCTTTATATCTTGTATTTGAATATCCTATGTTGTTTTAAAAACAACAATATATATATATATATATATATATATATATATATATATATATATATATATAAATCTTTGGATGAATTTCTTTTTCTTGTTTTATTTCATATATACACAATTAAACGACACTTTCATAAACAAGAATTTTTATTTTATTCTTCTTCATATATTGTAGCTTTTCACAGATTGGCAGTATCAGAAGTTTCAAAACTTTCAAAGTACCTTATAGTTCTATGACTACATCTGGACTGTTCATATAATCGTACTATGCTTAAAATATTAGTTATTCTCATCTTATCTGCTTCATTAAACAATCATCAATACTCTGTATTTATTTTAGTCTTTTATTCTTGAGATTTCATTGAATACGCTAAATGTAGTATTATGATTAAACTATATTTGTACTTGCTGCTCAGTAAGTGTATGTTTAATATGATTTTTATATATTTCTAAATTCTAAATGATATTCCTTCTTAAACCTTTTCTGAGTATGTTTAATTAACTTCATATTATGTATCTCTAGGAAATCATATATATATATATATATATATATATATATATATATATATATTTATATATATAATTTAAAATATTTCAAAAACAAGAATACTTTTAATATATATATATATATATATATATATATATAATGCTAAATAGAATTATATATATATATATATATATATATATATATATATATATATATATTAAAAGTATTCTTGTTTTTGCAATATTTTTAAATAGGTAAGATTTATTCATAACTACTTCTAACGCTCCGAATATTTAATAACTTGAACAATCTTCCAATATTGGGCAATTGGTGATATAATTTCATAAGAGTTTTAAATTTCCTAACAATTTTGGATTTAATTGTATATATATATATATATATATATATATATATATATATATATATATATGTGTGTGTGTGTGTGTGTGTGTTTATGTATATATATAATTACATTTTTTGTTTACCATAACTATTTATCTATGCTTAAGTTCAGTTAACTGTTTACTTTTAATAAAGAAACAAAATAAATACACTCCGGAGAAACGTCAAACTACGTAATATAAAATAATACATTGTTAGGTAACAAACGCTAGTTTAATTTGTCCCTGAAATATTTTTACAACTCCTACTAAGTAATTACAAAAAAAGAATCTCTAATACACAATAGTTACCTAGCTGAAATAAAGCCATAGTAATACTTAATAGATAATGAAAACTTAGTTACACCCCTATTTATCTTCTAGGTCGTTTATTAGGTAAATGTAATCTGTAAACACATTACTGTACTGCATTAGTGAAAATTACTGTTAAATGGCAATTTAACAATGAGTAATTAATAACAAAACATTTTACTCTAATTATAGTCTCATTGCTCACGTTCTTGTGTTCCTTTCGTACTAGCGTCATATTTTCCCATCTGGCAGTTTTCAACCAATCACAAAACAATTTTTCAAATACAATCAACACAGTCTCAGCTATAACATATAGTTTAAACAGTTGTAACGTTACTTAAAGATTAACGTTTTTTGCAAACTTAAAGTCATTGTCCTTACTTTTCTAACGGTATTTTAGTGCCTTGTTTCTTTTAACAACATATAAGAAAAAATATTTAGTAATTTTATAGCATTGAAAAATCAAAAAGGCTTAAGTTTATTATTTTATGTTTATAACTACCTTTGTTCTGTGCCGCCCTTTTTCCATATTTTAAGACTTAAGTTCCATTTTCTCAAGCTAAGTAATAACTTTATGTTAATATATAGGCCCATATATATATATATATATATATATATATATATATATATATATATATTTGAATTTATATTAGACGTATAGTCATGAGAATATGTCCGATCTTATTTACTCGCGTTTTATTATAGCAACGTAACACTCTTTATGTTTCATTTTATTACTTTCTTATGATAAATCACTAAGTTATTATTTTAATTATTCCAAAAAAACCGTACTTTGTTATCTTTTTAGAATTACGTTCTGCTATAATGATATGTGCCCCGCCTGTGGGAGGGTTACACCATTACCTCTATAGGCCGTGGTTGGGGACCAAATTCTATAGAAAGTAATTATAATAAAACTATAATTGTAACACTAACACATCACCTTTAATATCCTGCTTCGTTCTTCGAGGTCGGACCTGTCAGATACATGACTGGATCTCAGGTAAAACGACCCATACATAAACTGCAGCAAACATAGGATTAATTATATGTTTCTAGCCTAACAATATAAGTTCATTACATTAAACTTAACGGACTACAACGTCTCTTTGATTTGACTGAAGATGTATTACAATACAATAAATAAAAGCCTTAAAATAAATTCCCAAATACTGTTAAAATTTCAGTTCCTCAGTTAAATATATTAGACAGGTCGTCTCGACAGTGTATGCTCTGTAGGACCTTCATACACTGGAGGCTTAGAACCAATCGGACTGGAATAAAATGAACAAAACTGTACAGTACAGTGTGGATTACTTTATATAATGAAGAAATATATTAAATGATTAAATATAATAGGGCGCTATAAGGAGCAGAGTGTAACAGTATCGTATAGAGGTGTCTAATTACGAATTTTCTTCCAGATTTGGAAGTTTACAGTCTCTATCCTGACTTTATCGGTCTGTATCTTCGACGCAGATTTAATGTTGATCACCCTATTTGCTCTTTAGCTGTCCAAAGTTCAAAGAGGCGAAAAAGATCATAAAAAATCCTCATCCTTTTCATTTAAAAGTTTATTTTATGTAAAAAAGAAGACGTAAATTTGCATTTCCTTGACAATAGCCTGTCAACAGAACTGTACAATCGGGGTATAAAATTATGTTTATATAAAATGGAAAGCTTCTATCTTCAATTTCACACTCGTTTCGTCCCTTCATGAAGCTTATCACTTGTGATACTAGAGACAACTTTGCGTGACAAAGAAATCCTGGAATGTGATACACATTGGACACCTAACGAGAGACAATAAATACATTTTATTACACTCGATACGATACATGTTTCTAATGATAATTAAATTACTCTTACAATGCTATTTGTGCTTGTTGTTTATATTCTGTAATTTTCTAACGTATCGCATAGCTTAAGTGACACGAATATACATTGAAAAACTTCTAATGTTCACGCGTAGGAGAAACAGTTTATTCCAATATTTTTAGACCGTATCGAAACAAATTTTTTAAAAATGTATTGTAATATATTGCATCAAATTTATTTGTATGTTCAAAACTTAATACAGCCTGTTAATTTTTGAAGTTACAGTTGCCCCTTGAATTTAGTTTCATAACAGCGCATTGTAATTTGCCCAAGGCGCTCGTCTTAAGTATTTTGCAAAATAAACACCGACTCTCTCAGAAGCAACAGAGTGAAGAGTTTGTTTAGTTTTCCAATTTTAAGGCTCTCGGTTTGAAGAGGAAAAGAAACATTGACTCGCGACGCAGAGAAAGTTTTGTTTAAGTTTGAGTAAGTTCTCTAAACTATTCTTGGATTAAAGGGGTTTCCAAACATAAGTTAGTGTTTTCCATTTGATAAACAATACACTGCCTCTGAGTTTACAAAAGTGAAGCGGCGTTAAGATGCAGCGCGAAGTAAAGGGGAAATATTAATCTAATGCTTCTTTTATAATGAACTTTCTCCTTTGTAGCTTCTAAAGTAAGGACTCTCAGTATATATTGTTACAATCATTATATCAATAACAACATCAAACATAATGTGTTTTCCATATCTATCTACATTGAATAACATAACCGATTTAGCACAAAAAGACAGAACTTAAAAAAAAATTGTATATATATATATATATATATATATATATATATATATATACTATAATATGTATTCTTGTGTATTAATAAAGAAATAAGACAATCTACAAATACAAGAATAATTTATTGAATATACAATTCAAACCTTTTCGTAGGCAAACAGTACCAACATCATCAGGAGCACTAGAGACTTCATATAAAGAAGTTTGCCAACGAAAAGATTCAAATTGTATATTTAATAAATTATTCTTGTATTTGTAAATTGTCTTATTGCTTTATATATATAAAGAGAGAGAGAGTGTGTGTTTATATATATATATATATATATATATATATATATATATATATATATATATATATTTAAACTCACAATACAATATTAAAGGCGTATTAAATTAAATAAATTAGGTTTATTGGAAAATTTGGTAAGATCCATAAACTGTTTTTAGTCGTTAATAATTTAATTGCACAAGAGAATTTAATCAAACATTTTAATTTTTAAAGTAACTGGTTTCCATCAAAGTACCTAATTTCGATTATGTTTCCACCTGCAACCTAAATATAAATATTTCATACTTATATACGCAATTCCATTCAAGGGGAAAGCACCTACCTTAAATTACGTTTTTAGTACAACAGTGACATGTTCATTACAACCAGGCGAAGCTATTATTTGAGGTAATTAAAAAGAAACAGCAAGGAAAATGCAACTTAAAATACAGTTTTACGCTCAAAGTATTGCCTGAAGGAAGTGATAAGACGCATGCGCAGACTTACAAAAGAAGAACGAGATGTTTAAACGTAACACAATGACGTGAATGTTCTTCCATATTGTATAAGCAAACCTTGTAGCATAATAGGAGTGTTTTTTAAATTGTGCCTAATTCTTTTTGACAGCGTCAATTTATCTGTTATTCCAACAAATATATATGTATTACACACTCACGCACACGCACACACACACACACACAAACACACACTCAAACACACACACACACACACACACACAGACACACACACACACACACACACACACAACCACACAACACAACACACACACACACACAAACACACACACACACACACACAAACACACAAACACACACACAAACACACACACACACACACACACACACACACACACATACACACACACACACACACACACACATACATTCCTACCGACCTTTTCCACTTTATCTCAAACAGTTTTTTAACTATTATACCTTCGGTCAACTATTATCCTTCCTGTTCTTTACTATGATGCTAACACACTCCTTGTCCACAGTAACGGAATGGTTTATCTCTTGAATTCAAACTCGGGTCCAATACCTGTAGCTCAAGGAATAAACCTCTCAGGAGAACCAACTCCTGAGTTTGTAATAAACACCAATTAGCCTCCTATAAATCTTGTTAGGCTTTTATCGGGGCTGTGGATTTCTTGAGAGACTCTTCTGACTTTAAGATAATAAATGGGCACCCAGTGAAACTTACTTAATATTAAAAAAATTCGAAGATAATTTGAAAATAATATTTTATTTATTATTTATTCTATTATATGATTAATTATTTCATTCTTTACAGTTATTATACTATTTAAAATATGACCAAACCTCTGTATACAATATGGCCTAAGTTTTGTCTCATTTTCCTGATCAATGACTTTCTTTACATTTACAAACAGCAAATTATCTAAATTTTGGACTAAATTTTGTTTTAAAATTAAACATAATCCCCCCAAACATGTATTTCTAATTATTATTGATTTTACCATAACATTAATACATTAAGATTTATAGGTTATTCACCTTATATTTAGACTAGGCTATATGCTTTTCATTTAACCTAGGGCTTAATCTACACACTCTATTTTCATATTATCAATACACTCAAAGCCTAATGATTCCAACATATCATCATGTGTTTTATATTTCAAATTAATAATTTAAATTTACTTCTTATACTTACTTACTAGGCAACAACCTCCCTTAGCAGGTTAGCCATCTGGCGGCGCGCTGACCAGTATAGGTGGGGAATCCCCCTGTAGTTGTCTTCTCCTTCGTCCACTGAATTTGCTGCTAGGACTGGACTCTGGGGTAGGTGGGCTGCGTCCATCCTAGGGTGTTGGCACAGCGTACAGGCCGCATCTGCGCTTAACCCGGTGCGATGCAGATGGGCTGCCAGATAGTAGTGGTAGTTTTGAACGCAGCTACATCTTTAAGCAAGTTTTTCGGTATGGGAGTGTCTGTCAGCTTAACCCAATTCTTCCCTATGCTGGCTTCCTGTTGCGTGTTCTGGTCCAGTTGGTTACCGCTTGGTTGATTGGGGTCTTTGCGGAAGAGTAGGACTGATGGCAAGGTGATGGCTGGGGAGCAGTACCTTTTTTCGCGAGAACATCTGCCTTTTCTTTCTCTTCCACGCCAACATGGCTTGGGATCCACTCCAGGTGTGAGGTTCAGCCACCTTCTGTCAAGTTGGAAAGTCCCAATCGGCATGCAATTGTTTTCT
Source organism: Prosapia bicincta (assembly GCA_036971475.1). Classification (NCBI taxonomy): domain Eukaryota; kingdom Metazoa; phylum Arthropoda; class Insecta; order Hemiptera; family Cercopidae; genus Prosapia; species Prosapia bicincta. The sequence goes on along the minus strand of JBAIZL010000001.1, from coordinate 334,547,086 downwards.
TGCAATCAGTGTACTTGCTGTTTGAGAGTGCAATTATTGCAACCTGGCAGTCTATCAGAAATACAGCTTTTTTTGTTCTGCTCAAAGTTTTCTAGCCTTTTTGCTGCCTCGTGTATTGAAACGATCACCTCTTTATAATTTGTGAGAAGTGCCCCCACAACTATGGGGCCTTGGAAAGCCTTGGAGATATATCCAGTTCCAGTATTCCCTGTTTCCGGCATAGATGTATATCCGGAGCGTCTCTGGTTCTGGATATTTGGCGTTGGTCGTCTCTAGCTCAGCTATCAGTTCGATGTCCGATAACATATGTTTTGGAAGAGATTGGTTTTCCAGGCGTAGGTATGAGGTCGGTGAGAAGCGGGCTTTCTCTCCCACCGGGAGGGGGTGGGCGCTCAGCATCTAAAAGCAAGATGTTGTACTTTTCTTAACAGAGGGGGCCAAAATCAATGGTGTGATTTGGGTTTTTAGACGAGGCGCTGCTCGTTTATAGTTCTCCCATTTGTGGGACTGAAAACCTAAATAAAGATAGATTTTTAAAGTAAACAAAAACATTCTGTCCTGTAAATTTGCAATTTCGCAGCCTATAAATATTTTTCTGTGATGTTTCTCTGCGTGATATCGTGATGGACTTAGATCAGTAACTTGAGATGAAACACAGACGAATATATAAGGCCTTACTAATCCCAATAGGTTCAAGGGAAATGCAACGCTGCCCAACCATTAATTATTGAATGCGTCCTAGGGGAAAATTAATTACATTTTGTCCATACCAAACTGTTTTACCGCAATGGGCCATTATACAGGTGATTAATGAGCCGAGCGTGAAATTTCTTTCTACGTGTTAGTCGTGATCAAATCCAGACTGGTAGAATTTATGAAAACATTTTGGAAAAATCTCTTAATATTTGGTAAAGGTAGCTTTTAATTACATTTTGTTTAAAAATCTATATTAAAAAAAAAATACTATTTTCAATTTTAATTGAACGTTCTAGTGATAATTAGTATAAATTATCATAGTTTAAATTATAAAAACGTTTTTCAACAAGTGAACACATTCCTACAGGTAACACACATTCCTACAGGTAACACACATTCCTACAGGTAACACACATTCCTACAGGTAACACACATTCCTACAGGCGACACACATTCCTACAGGTAACACACATTCCTACGGGTGGCACACATTCCTACAGGCGACACACATTCCTACAGGCGACACACATTCCTACGGGTGGCACACATTCCTACAGGTAACACACATTCCTACAGGTAACACACATTCCTACAGTCAACACACATTCCTACAGGTAACACACATTCCTACAGTTACATTAAATTTCATAAATTATTAATTTCCTTCATCAATGAACTCGTACATAATTAAGCTTTTACTTAGAGGTTTAGTGTAAAGTATCGACTTTAGAACGCATAATTAGACTCTGTTTCTAACCAACAGGCCGGGGCATTGCGCCGACACCACTGCAGTAGTCCCAGAACACTGCGTCAGGCTCGTAATACATATCATTGTAAAGGGATAAGGAGTCCCAGAAGTTCAACGTTTTAAACTGTAGAAAAATCTATGAAACATTAAATAAATACACTAAATCATAAATTAAGTATTTTCTGTTGGGGACTGTTTTTTATAACCTTCAGGGAAACGTTTATGTTTACATGTAGTAAGCTAGAGTGAATGTGTAAAAAGGTATTTTTTTTATACAAATACCCTATTTAGTACAAAGCCCTTTATTTTATTTAGGCGAGTACCACCATGTGAACTGATGAATTAAGATTTGTTTCTTATCTAAATTAAGTTTCCAAATATTCGTGAAGGAAGATCGTAATTGTAAGTGTGTGTGTGTGTGTGTGTGTGTGTGTGTGTGTGTGTGTGTGTGTGTGTGTGTGTGTGTGTGTGTGTGTGTGTGTGTGTGTGTGTGTGTGAGTGTGTGTGTGTGTGTGTGTGTGTGTGTGTGTGTGTGTATTTGTGGTGTGTGTGTGTGTGTGTGTGTGTGTGTATGTGTGTGTGTATTTGTGGTGTGTGAGTGTGTGTGTGTGTTTGTGTGTGTGTGTGTGTGAGTGTGTGTGTGTGTGAGTGTGTGTGTGTGTGTGTGTGTGTGTGTGTGTGTGTGTGTGTGTGTGTGTGTGTGTGTGTGTGTGTGATTATTTTTAGTACTTGGCAATTGTTTTATAATTTAACTAAACTAGGGTAATTAATTTATTGCAGCCTCTAGAAATTCATATTGGAAACACATAAAGACCAATTTATTTCTGTTGGGATGGGTTATTTTGGTAAAAAGTATATATGTATGGATCTATCATCATTAATAAAGACAAAGAAACAAATATTATTTTATTCCAATTATTACAACAATACCGCATAAAAGAATCCATAGCAACTTCTATATCCTTTGTAGTCTTCGATTTAATATCATTTGTGATTAGCCCTCTTCGGAGCCAACATTGGTTAGTTTTGCTTAATCGGTGCGGGGCGTCTAAGTAAGTCGTGAGTAATCCTCCCTTAGGGAGCCGACACGGGTAGGCGCGGTGACTTCACCTGTAACCCAATTCATACTGTCTTGGGCTCCTTCAGTCTTACGTAGAAGGCTCCAGTTCTTCATTCTGCATCATGCTTCTACCACGGTAAAATCTTTTCTCTTCTCTCATATAACATATCGCTTAATGAGCCCCTGTTCATTCCTCGTCCCACATCTGCACTCCCGCACAACACCATTCAGTATACAGCTGGAGTCTACCAAACGAGCATTATGTACAATTACAATCAAGGTATTCAGTTTTACCTATGTATTACTTAGTTTTAAATTTAAAAATTTGTTTGCAAATTCATTTTACACAGTATAAAAGAATTACACATAAACAATTACTTTCCAAGCAGTGATTCTATTTATTCTATTTCTATTTATAATGACAAAACACATTTAAATAGGCCTAAATCCTAAAAGTATACATAAAAATATATTTTATTTTTATTTTACAGTTTTGTAATCTTTAGTGCTTCTACATACTCCATGCCTTTTAAAAATATATTTATCCATAGTTAAAAATTTTTTTCTGACTCGAGTAAAAAATTGTTCTTTATAAAAAAATCTAAAAGTCGAACATTAATATTATTATTCCCACGCCGAGATTCACCCCAATACAGTTTGAACTTAGTAACTATGTAAATGGAAGTTTGTTTATCAAAACTCCGTTCTGAAGAAAAGAAGAGTAAACGAATCTTTAGAAGAAAATATTAAGTTTTACCTGAAAAAATACCAATTAACTTAATACACTCTTTCATACAAAATGTTGTCAGTAGACATGTAGTAGTCGATTGCAAAGTTCCATATAAAAGGTAATAAAAAACACAAAATTATAATTTGAAGAAATAAACATTCTTACTAAAACGTGTTTAAAAGAACTAAAAAGTATAAAATAATTTGGAATTCTGGAAGTGTAAATTTTTAATGTCCATATGGAAGTTCAGTGAAGAAAACGAGAAGAGGGCTTCGTGTAAACAATAGTATAAGAAATTAGTCACGAAATGTAACCCACGTTTTCCTTACTGAATTTTCATATGGGCATTAGAGTTTTACACTCCCAGAAATTCCTAATTATTTTATACTTTTTAATTTGTTTTAAAACGTGTTAGTAAGAAGATTTTTTGTTCAAATTATATTTATTTGTATGTTATATTGTTATTTTGTTTCTGTGTTTCTATAGTTTAAAAAAATATTCATTTCAACTGTGAGCGTTTATTTGGTCTGTTTGATTTTAAACAATTAATTTAAAAACAAGCAGGAAACCGTCATTAACCCTTTTCCCATGAAATATATGTTATTGTTACCATGTTTTTGCAATGGGTCGACGAAATAATTACATGTAGTGGTTGCATGTTGTTACGAAACGGGACACATTCATTGTGTGGATTAGCCCGAACGAGTTTCCGTGGGCTAGATATGAATCCTCCAATTGTTTATGCAAATAAGCAAAACAATATTGTTACCCTCTGGAGGGAATTATGCTGCGAGTAAATACATAACGTGTGACGTAACCGTACCGTGTATTTGTTATGTTAAAAACTAATATATTTTCAGTAGTATAAACGACTTAATACATCTTTGACATACGGTCTTTAAATCAAATGGGAGTGGAAACATATTTTCTAAGCATCTCAATGTTGTGTAAGCAGAACTAACCAATAACATGAAAACGAAACCAAACAACTCCCTCCATTTCTTCGACTCATTCATCAAACGCACATATAATTTAACTTACAGGTGCAACATTTATCGTAAGGTACTATCATAGGTTAATCTTACTACCACATACGCTAGCACAAACCTACAGCCTACAACACAATTATATATTGTCTCTCAACACTGACTTTAGAACCACTCGAACATTATTTTAAACGTCACAGTTCCCTTGGGTTTATTGTTCATTGTATTATTTTTTCGTAAATGCAAAATTTTTGCACAACATATAACTCACACAATTAATGAATATTACTATGTAGCACTTCAGAGGTAAATAAACTATTTTTTTGTACTTCTCCAAGCTATACATTACCCAAACAGAGAAACCTTCCATGCCGGAACAAACACATAAGTTTCTATTCCTAGGGACCAATTTTATTCAATTTAGAAATAATAAGAAATGAAATCAAATTAGAAAAAAAATTCACACGAGCGAACAACTTTAAATAAAACATTTTCAATGACTGGTAACCCTTTTATGTAATAGGTAAACATTTCCAACAGTTTTATATAATTTTAATACATTTTGGACCACCATTACGCATTGGTAAACTTTATTCTGATTTTTTTTTTTTAAATATAATGGATTACCAAGAGGTTAACTTATTCCATTTGTAAACAAAGGTAGTTCTAATACAAATTGCTAGTAAATATTTTAAACTTCAACTAAAGGTCAGTAATATTTAGGCCAATTATTTAAATTATTTAAAATGGAGGTTTATTTCAAAACCCGTCAACGGGCTTTAAACGGGGTCAACTCCGTCAACGGGGTTTAAAAATTATAATGTCAACGGATCTAAGCGGTTGACGCCATAAAAGTGTATGAAGTGAAGTGCAGAAAACGTCTATTTTTGGCGATGTTTTCTGTAGTATATTAGACCGAGCTTTTCAATTAAACGTACAAAATAAACGCAAGGAAACCAACGTTCATTGCCTTTACATACCAAACCTACTACTCAGCAATAACTGCTGTTAAAGGAAAATACCTCAACTTTTTCACAAAGTGAAAAATCACAACTTACTGATGTTTCTCACTATACGCATTTCGCAACTGCTCATTACATTGTGCAAAGCTGTGAGTTACGAACTAGTCTGTTGCTCAGATGTGTTGTGTTACAGTGAATCGATGAAACCTGAACGACAATCTTTTCGGTGACTCATGGCATTCAACAATGTACTGACCAGGTTCGAAAAGCGTCAAAGCTGAGAAACATCAGTAAGTAGTATTTTTTTTCCTAAGTAAATTATTCAGTAACTCTTACAGGATTTACGACCCAAAATAAATCTTCATTTTATATTTTTCCTCACATAAGTTACTTTATGCTATGGTACAATTACGAACTGGAATGGATTTCCAAGTTTGCGTTCTTATAATAACTCGTTATTCGTATTTAGTTTTCAAAATTTGTAATAATAACAATCAGGTCGATAAAGAAGGAAGAAAATGCGACCAATAGTATCTGGAATTAATTCCCCATTTAATTGCTAACTGGTTGAAACCACGCCTCCATCAGTTTGTTCCGCCTCCATCAAATCCAGTAAAAAACACGTATGAATTTGATAATAAGGTTAAGGACTTGTGTAATTCGTCCAATGAATACCTTGTTTCGTTTGATGCTATATCACTTCATCCAAGTGTACCTATAGATAAAACAGCCGACTTGATAAAAATTTGGCTAGAAAATTCAGGATGTAGTACAAATGAAGTGGATGAATATATTTCACATATTAATTTATGTATGGTTCAAAATTGTTTCCCGTTTAACAATAAATTTTACATCCAGAAGGAAGGCACCTCTATGGGTAACCCTCTATCACGTTTTTTAGCCAACGTTTTTATGAGTTATTTCGAAATAAATGCTAAAAAGGCGTCGAAACATTTTCCTAGAGTGTGGCTGAGATATGTGGATGACGTGTTTGCAGTGTTTGACATAAAACAAAGCCTGGACAAGTTTTGTAACGCAATAAATGGCGGTTTTCCAAGTATAAAACTCACGGTTGAAATAGAAAAAGAGGCATGTTTACCATTTTTAGATGTTTTATTATCACGAAAAACAGTACTTTTACTTTTAACGTTTATAGAAAACCAACTCACAAAAGCAGATTTATTACCAGTGATTCATTTCACACAATATCACACGAAAAAGCAGCTTTCAATTCTATGATCCATCGTTTAATTAATTTGCCTTCATCAGAAGAAAATTATAAAAATGAGCTGAATTAAATTAATAGTGTAGCAAGGTTCAATGGATACAGTAATGTGTTTATAGATGAAATCCACAAAAAGATGAAAAATAAGACAATAAGTAATCAGAGAAGCACGTTAATAAGATTGGGTAAAAATAACACACCATCCACCGCTGACTAACAAAATTAGAAAGTCTGTAGGAAAATATAGTAATTTGAACCTTACAATTGCCACTGCAAATAACCTAAAGGTGTTAGGGAACCATAAAGACGCAATACCTAATGAAAAAAAGTCAGGCATCTACTGTGAAGCGTAGCGAGTGTCCTCTGAAATATATAGACCAAAGAAAAAGAAATATTAAAACTAGGGTCAAGGAGCATTTTTCCCATATTAAACCTAATAGACCAGAAAAATCTGCAATGGCGAAACATTGTTTAGAGGAAGAGCACGAATTTAAAGTAGACGATGTAACTTGGTTAAAAAACGTTGTTAAGTGTAGTGAATTGGATGCGTGGTAAACTTTGTATATTAGTAGGAATAAAAATAATATTGTAAATAATTGGTGTAACGTTACTCATATAATGTCATAAATTTATTTTATTTTCAAGCATTTTTGAGACAAATTTCATATTGAAAGCCTTCCAACAAATTTAGCAATGCTACAATTACTTTAAAATATTTTTTCTAGTCTTGTGCAGTGCGTTAGAAGTTTTGAAATGACTACTTCTTATGGCGAGTCTGATTGTGTAAGTTTTACACAGAGAAAAATCTTGAACGTGCCTCCACGCACACGAGTTGCTCTTTATCTAATATTCTTAAACGACTAATAACATATATATATATATATATATATATATATATATATATATATATATATATATATATATATATATATATATATATACATATAAATGGGGTGGGTATAGTCTTTTTCTCGAAAACTACTCTAAGGCATTTCAGCAAAAATGGTATGTGGGGGATTTTTAACCTCAGATCCAACAGACTAAGTGAAAATTTTCTGTCAGGAACCCAACACGGTAAGTAAAATTCTTCTGAAAAACCATTATCAAGTTTTCGAAAATATTTATCTTCAAAAAGTGCTTCAAGAATTTCACCAAAATTAGTATATAGGGAGTTTTTAACCTCAACAACCCAATGGGTTTAGTGAAAATTTTCTGACAAATCGTATTCAGAATCGTTTCAGTATATACATATATATATATATATATATATATATATATATATATATATATCACTTACACTTTAACGTACTTAAACAAGAATCTTCCTTGGTATGTACGCGTGTCGACTTTCGAGAACTTTAATTACGAGTATTCATTTTCGAGCACGATCTAAGACTATGGGCTTCTTCTAGATGCCAGGTGTGAGGTATGTCCATGTCACGTGGTATAGCTGTACTGTTCTATTTTCGGTTTCACTGCACTTTAGGAAAATTTTAGTTTGTCTTGGGGTTATTTTTGTCTATTAAGTTAAATAATGTATGACTTTTCATTTTATTTGTATTTGTTTGTTTATTTTATTATTATTTTTCTGTTTATAAATTTGTATTTGTTCCCAGACTGTCATTTTGAAAAGTTTTGTACTTTTTTTATTAGATGTATGTTTTATTAATGTGAGGAATGTGTGTTTGTTTTTGATGACGTGTGTGGCTAAGTTTGAATTTTAAGTGTTTGGTTTGATGAATGCTTTGAGGTTCTCTATATACGTGTCTTTTACTTACTTTTTTGTTTGGCCAATTTATAATTTATTACAGTCTTTGATTCTATTTTATATATAATCCGAATTAATTGGTTGGCTTATTTAATTGATTAGGTTTCATGTATTTTTTGTATGTTATGCTATTATTGTTATTTTTTAGTATATAAGTTATTCCTTTTGTGTTGTATTCTATGTATGCGAATGTGATCTCGTTTTTTTTTTCTTTGTTCTTTGTGGTTCATGTTTTAATTGTTTTAATTTAGTTAATATTTTAAATTATAATTATTTATTGTTTTTTATTGTATCCATTTTTTGGCTATTTGATATATTGTTTGTTTTTTTCTTGTTTTTCCTTTTTAGTGGTATTTCTACCATCCTGTATAAGACTGAGTTGTAAGCAGACATTTTGGTTGTGGGGAGAGTAGGTTAGTATTGTGTTTATGGCTTATGTAGGTTTCCTAAAAATTGTGTATTTCATGTTAATTGTACTTCTTGTTATTGTTAGGTTTATATAGGATATTTTATTGTTTATTTCTTCTTCCATTATTAATTTTATGTTAGGGTGTACATTTTTTATTTCTTTTAGGATGATATTATAATTTATTGCTTTATTTTGTGAGATGCATAATCCATCGTCAACACATCGTATCCAAAGTCCATTGGAGTCGTGTGTTTTTATGGTCTGTGAGATTATTTTGTCAGGTATTGGAGGTAAGTATCTGATATTATACTTGAATGGTCCCATTTCTAAGCCATCTAATTGCGTAAATATCTTATTAATAAATCTGAAATAGTTTCGATTTAGTATAGTCTTTAAGTATTTTGTTATTAATTAGGTTTGTGTATTTGGAGTTGGGATTATTTTGTTTATTGGTATATTAGAGTACATGTTTGTGATATCAAATAATACAAATGAAGAATCTCGCATCTTCTCAACAGTAGTGGTAAAAGAAAGATATTGAATGGCTTGATATATCATTTCTCAATTTACTATTTAAGGAGCAATTTGATCTATGTTACTTGATTACTTATTACACTTTTGCTATTACTTGCTACCTGACATTTTGTTAAATAAAGATTGTTAAATTGTTAACTTACACTTGAAGGAAACGTTTTCGTCTTACGACTTCTTTAGCCTCCCCTTTTCAGCCACCGACTTCGTAAGACGAAAACGTTTCCTCCAAAAGTAAGTTAATAATTTAACAACCTTAAGTTAACAAAAAGTCTGGTCACAAGTAATAGCAAAAGTGTAATATGTTATTAACAACCAGCTCGTCATGAACAGCAAGATTTCGATATTTACTTGATTATCTAAGTTAAACGATTTCTGGATACATTTACTCAGGAAATATTTCAATTATAAAAGGGTAGAACATATTGTCGGTTTGGGACTGTAGGCTAAACATTGGACAGGAGGTGGTCATGGAAGAGTCAAGGACTCATTAGGCGGAGCGTAGAACCACTGATAATATATGTGCAGAATTAGAAACTTGAATCCTAAATGAACTACTGAAAAAAATCCAGACAAACCTAAGGGTAGATTAAATTATACTTCAATACGTTGAGTATATGTTACTTTACATTTTGGTCGTTGTTATTTTACCCCTCGACGTCGCGTCAATGAAACGTTATAACTGAAAAGGGTTTCCAATGATATGAATGGTCTGCATCAACTCAATTTTATGTAAAAACAATTTCCTGTTTCACCCTAAGACAAGGAACTGACCTGAGAAAATTATTTGTCTGTATGTTTAAGAGATTAATAAACGTATTCCAATAAAGCATTCTTACTGTTCTTCAATACCTAAATCCTAAAACCTAAATTACACTTATTGATCCATCACAAAACGTGATTTATTTAGACCGATATTTCTCAATAGCTATTTCTTACACTGTCTTACACAAATATACACTACAAATTAAAGTCCTATGTTACGACCATAATTGGATGAGTTGATGGACGTTCCCGCAGCAACTAGTCCCACTGTACACTAGCGCTGACTTCTCAGTTTTCTGAAGCATTTGTTTGATATTTTTAGAACTTTAAATATTTCAGTTATAAATAATATATGATTTTTCTACAGCGAAATCCGTATTACCAGCAATTCCAGAGATCGATTTGCTACTGAAGAAAATACTTAGCTAACTCTTAATGCTATACTTTGGAATCATAATGTTATAAGTTATTTTAGGTTCCACAAAAACGAACATGAAATGTTTTTAGGTTCTGAAAAGCCATATTTACTCTGATTGGTCTACAGTGTATTATTCATCAGAGAAAGTTATTAACTGCCTGATTTTCATCCAATTCTCCTGCAAATTCCAGCATGGTCACGCATTCTACCCTCGGGGCAGGGTTTTAGACGATCAGGGGCAAATATAATATGGCGATCTCCCAATACTGTAGCACTTTCTGCGTAACAAAGAGTGATTGCTGTCAGTATCAGAGGGACCAAGAACAAGAAAAACTTCGTACAATTCATCTTAAGTAGTCAGAAATCTGGAATAAAACAAAAACATACATTATGCAATACACACAATTTATAGGTCCTTATACAGAACGTCACTGTATTTGGTAGCGTTTTAAAAAGCTTGTTCCTTACACTGAAAGCTACATTTTTAATTTTCCGTATTTTTTAGGTAGAAGTGAAGTATTACTGTGTGAAATATTACTACTGTGTGATGAAATACCAAATATCTCTGTGTGATGAGACTATAGACCAAAGAGTCAAACACTTTTATGCTTTGATCTGCTAGGCCTACATAACGTTTCCTTGTAAGATATATAAGAAAGTTAGAAAAAAATGACTGTATGTAACTGAACTTTGGAAAAGCTAAACGTGTAGGGTCAGTGAAGAGGAGAAGAGTTGTACATTAACAACAGTTGTAACCACGATTGTTTATCTAATACCCTCAGAATGGGATCTTAATCTTCTTAAGAATTGAATACAAAGCATTTACAGTTAGAATATGACGGCGGAGTTATGTCACGATTAGGGGTCAGTGAAAGGGGAGAGTTGTAAATCCCAAATAGTTGTAAATATTGTTGTTTATCTAATACCATCAGAATGGGATCTTAATCTTCTTAAGAATTTAATACAAAGCATTTACAGTTAGAATATGACGGCGGAGTTATGTCACGATTAGGGGTCAGTGAAAGGGGAGAGTTGTAAATCCCAAATAGTTGTAAATATTGTTGTTTATCTAATACCCTCAGAATGGGATCTTAATCTTCTTAAGAATTTAATACAAAGCATTTACAGTTACAATATAACGGCGGTATTATGTCACGATTTAGGGTCAGTGAAAGGGGAAAGTTGTAAATTCCAAACCGTTGTAAATATGGTTCTTTATCCAAAACACTAAGCCAGAAATCTACTTGATGCAGAATTTGTTCAAGAAATAAAGGTACATTTGAGGTAATCATCCTTTCAGAAGGATGCTTAAGTAAGGTATCTCTATCAACCACTTTGGCATGTGGAAACACTCCCCCGACCAAAACAAGGGTAAGTGATGCATAGAGGAAATAGCGGGTAAATGTAATGGCCACACTCTCAATAATACATAATAAATAGGAAGAAATATGACAACTACATCAACAGTTGATTATGCAACGCCTTAAAAAAACAATAAGAAAGGAAAATAGTGCAAAGTAAAAAGGCTTATCGTGGCGATTGGTGTATTTTTGTGATTAAGTATGAAATAAACCATCTATAATCGTTTATACTACAGGATTTACTTTGTTTAATCGTAACTGTAAAAACGTTATTTTTATATAATAAAATTATTGCAACTATTACTATCAGCTGTTGTTAATAGAGAAATATATGATTCTCATAGGAATAAGTACACTGAACCGTAAACAATGTGTTTCCCAGCCTCGAGATAAAACGTGCAGAAAACATTAAAAAACTAGAGAAGTTTCAGGACATAAAAAATCGTTTAACAAACAACGGTTTTACTTCAAGGAGTGAGTTTTTAATTTTTAATGTGATAATATATTAAATCAACCTTTTGCTAATATCACTAAACTGCATTACATTTTAGGGAGCTATAACCCAAAAAATAATTATGGGAAATTCCGAGATGGAGAACTTCCTACTGCTTTTTCCAAAAGAATTTGTAATTAACAACTTGACAATATGGCATTTAAAATCGGTAATAGCCTAGCCATTGCTAGCTGAAAATGTTATTCCCTTTTATTTTAAATATGACCTTTTGATTAAAGCTACTGTACTTATCAGTGTTCACTGTAAAATTACTATTCATTTACCTTAGAATATATGACAATCTAGCTTACATTTCTGATAAGAATATCTGTGTTTCTACGCATGCGTAAACTACCAAACCTATGATTAAGTAATAAGCCTTTTGATGTGTTATCAAAACTACAATTATCAATGGATATTATAAAATTAGTAATAACACTCACCTCTGTACACAAGTTTCAAGCGGAAATGTTTCTTTCCCAGATTCGATAGCGTCGCTTATATATTACATTCTTATCTGATACACAAAACGGCTTTCAATTAAACAATAGCCTTTATTGCCCGGAAAAACTTTCCAACAATGAATTTTTTTTTTATTGCCCCTGATTATCGTAGTTGATAATATTTACTGCATTTCGTTGTGTAAAATTGAGATTTTATCATGATTTTTTTTTCTTTTGCAGAATAATTCAGTAACTATTTAGTGTTAATCATTTATGTAATGGTATAAAAACCCCTCATCAAACATTAGTCATTTATTACTTATAGTTAGTGAAAATTTTTAACATTATTTGCAAAAAATATATTTTTGGTAAATCTGCCTCAAACCTATTTCCGCCCCTAAAACAACCCTTAACCAAAATATGGATCTTCTATTTCACTTTTCTGGTCTTTTTATGTAAAGTTTTCTCAAACACACACACACACACTGTGACGGGCAGAGCCTGACACAATTGCCACCAAGAGGGAAAATAGTTAAAAGTAAAGCCAGGTTACATTGTTTTGTTATGACATTAAGCCAAGCCATTGAGATAAGGGGTTAAAAATATAAAGTAACTTATAGGGGGTCATTTTCAAGGGGAAAATTGTCAAATTCGGCCTAAAATTACAAACGACATTTCCATAGATAAAGGACAACAAATAAAGAGCAATGACAAGAATAAGAAAAATTCGTTAGAAGCAAGGGAAAAGAGTTATGCAGTCCGAAATGAAAATAAGTAAATTAATTTCTTTTAAGACGTCATTTCCTTTCGCACGGTGTGGCAGCGATGACGACAGACGCGCGCATCAAGGTAGGCAAGTTGGCGAAATATCGATTTTTGATTGGTCTGATCGAACCGTGGGAACAGAAAAAGAGGGGCAAAAGCGTTACTTGGCATCGAGAGACGGCGTGAGAAGGTTGGTCAAGGGAGTTCGCGTGAGTGATAGCCGCGAAGAAATGAACTTTTGTTTTAAGTGAATAACAACGATCATAAACGATGGCAGGCTAGACGGTTGTGTTTCGCTGAAATGTAGGAAGTGCTGTTTCATAAATGGGGCCCTTTCGGATTAAGATCTATCAGAAAGCGGTGCTCATAACTAAGACCTAAAGGTGCTGCGTCGTAAGTCTTAAAGTGTTTCGGAAAAATATATAAAAATGTAACTTTATTTGTGGTACGGACGGGAAAGTATGCAGTGTTTTAAATAGGGACAAAGGTTTTAAGGGAAGAACAGTTTTAATTTTGAAATAGCAAAAGTAGAAAATTAACGATAAACTGTGTAAAAGCTTGTAGTGTTATAAAAATGGTGTTTAGAACAGTGTTTCATTTAACTAGCAAATCAAAATTTAACCATCAAGTGCTTAATATCCACAAGATGTCCATGCAGAGTATGCGAAGACAGAGGATGACACCGTGGGAACAGAAAAGGATCTGTATGCAGGGCGTTGGCCATTTCAAAGAAAGGGACGAGGGTTTTCAACATGGCGGACTTCTCTTTTTAAATTTTGGAAGGAGCTGTAAGCGTCACTTTGGAGCCGGAACGGAAGCAACCCCCCACTTCGATGTTCCATAGAAACACCTGAGGGAGAGGGAAGACTCTCAAGCCTTTGTCCAACGGAAAAATTAAGGTCAGACCTAGACAGTTTTCTTTTTGCAGATGGGAGTTTTGTTTTGATACAATTTTAAAAGGGGAAATTGTTCATTAAATTAAATTCATTGAAAAATAGTAGATTCCAAATTGTTTAAATTAAAAGATAGGAGCTGATGGCTTTGTTTAAGGGTGGGGATAAAAGAAACAAAATGGCGCAAGACTCATGTTAGAGTATAGCATTTAAATTCTAAAAAGATATTATAAAAATGTAACTTTGAAAAAATAAATTCTTAAAGGGTTAAACTTGAAATAAATTGAATTGAAAACAAATATGTTTAAACTTATTAACAAACAAAATTAGTATAAAGAACAGAAAATAGAGTTTAAAAATAGTTATATTTTAAAGGTGTAAAAATAAAATTCTATGTTTCAAGATGGCCGCCAGTAAGATTGTTTATTTACATCAGCTGACTGGAAGGTCAAGCGTTACTACGTAGCATTTGAAGGAATGAAAGGATTTTAAAAGAAATGTTGTTTTTGTTAAAAGGAGTTGTTTAGTAAATGACAATTTTAAATAAATCGTTTTTGGCTTTAAATATAAATGTTTTTAATAAGAATTAAAATAATATTTTCTGTTTGTTTAAAAAAGGGTTATATCGAAATTTCAAGTTTTTATAAAATAAATTTTTGGGTTTAAATAATACAGATTGAAATCAATGGTTGTTTTTTCAATTATATGAGGTAAATTTATTAACAAATAAAAATAAATTACATTAATTTGAAACTTTGGTTTAAATTAAGAAAGGATTGTAAGGAACAAATAATAAAGCAAATATAGGGATAATATAATTTTAAAATAAATTTTAAATTTTTTAAAGTTAAGATTTAGTAAAGAGAAAAATATAAATATCAACTATCAGTTTTCATAGGATTAAGTGGGTCTAGTGATTGTTCATATAAATAATAGGTATTTTGGTTCATGTTTAGATGTAAGGAATAATTTGTTTTGTTTTGGTATTAATTTATACATAAATATTAAGATGTTTTTTTTTGTATTCAAAAAAGAGATATATAAAAAAGTATAGCAAGTTTAAATTGAATAGTATGGTTTTGTTTTTATTAACTAAATTGATTGTTTGATAAATATTAATTAAAAGTTTATGAAAATACAATTTTACTTCAGAAATTGTGTTAATTACATTGTTGTAAAGGTTAATTAAATGTCAATGTATTTTATTTCACAAAAGGAAAGGGATAAAAGATTCATTTTGTAAAAGGGTTAAATAAGGGGTTTTGTAAATGTGTTAAATGATTTTCAATAACTATAAAAATGTTTTATATCAGATTCAATCATATAATTAGCTGAAACTTTGGGTTTTAATTTTTCAAATAAATATGGGTTTTTCTTTCAGTAAATGAGTCAACATTGTTAAATATAAATATGAGTTATTAATTAATTCAGATGACAAGCTTATAGCGTTAAATAGGTGCATTTGTAAGTTTATAGCATGGATTCTATTTCAGAGGAGTTTGATAAATTTTAATTTATGAAAATAATATAATTTCAGGTGATTGTTAGAAACTAATTGGTAAAATAATGGTAATAATCACAAGTCGTTGGAATGTACAAAGGGTAAAATTTTTCCAGTTAGAAGAAGGGTTAAAATAAAGTTTTAAGATTTGTTTTTGATTTAAAGTAAAGGGTTAAATTGTTTAAAGATTAAATAGTTTAAATTCAAAGATTTTGGTAAATGGGTTGGAGATAAAGTTTAATCCTGTAGTTAGTTGTTTTGAGGTTTCTTTTTATGAAAATAATTTGTAATTTTGTTATGTATAAATATTTTAAATTGGAAGGGTTAAATTTAAATATATAATAAAAAATCAATTGGGATAGGTTTTGCATTTTGCTATATTCTTGTTGACTGTGAACAAATTTCAAATTAATAATTAATTGGTAAATTTTGCTGATAAAATAATATAAGCAAATAAGATGTTTTCAATGTTAAGTTGTTTTAAATTGATAGTGTTTTTCTGGGTAAAATGTAGTGCTTACTTTGCCATGCACATTCAAATAAATAAATGTAATTGTAAAAAATAAATATTTTTTAACTAACTTGCAAACATATTGAGTTTTCATATAAACAAGTTTCTTACACTATCCTACAAAGATGGTCATTTCTCCAGTTATATGCCTTTCAAAAGAACTCCTCCCCTGGAAGTCTCACCCAAAGGGTTAATTCTCAGCAAGTTAGGTTTTTTGTTTTAAGCCCAGGGATTTATCCACTGGCAGAATTTGGCGAGCAATGCACAGCGTTCGTAACTTCGGCTATGAACGGCTCGTTTCAAATTTCTTACCCTGCAGCGGGCGCGAGTGTTGGTCTTGCGCTCGGCGTTGGTCGACGGTAGGGTTGACCGCTCTGGTTTGTGAGCGTGGTGATCAAAGGGGGTGGCACGCGTTGTCTGGCGTTCGCCGGTCCGTTGCAACACACACACACACTAAACACACACACGCACACACACACCACACACACACACACACACACACACACACACACACACACTAAACACACATACACACACACACACCAAACACACATACACACACACACACACACACCAAACACACACACACCCACACACACCACACACACCACACACACACACACACACAAACACACACACACACACATATATATATATATATATATACATTATATGTATATATATGATTGTATTCTTGTGTATTATTAAAGAACATAGTCAAAATACAAATACAAGAATTATAATGGCTAACAGTACCAACATCATCATATAACAACATATATGTTCTTTATATAAATGTGTATATTAAAACAACATAGGTTATTCAAATACAAGAATATTTATTAATTTATATCCAAAGCTTTTCGTTGGTAAACAGTACCAACATCATCAGGAATAACCTATGTTGTTTTAAATTACTAAACAAGAAAACGTATATATATATATTAAAGCAACATATGTTATTCAAATACAAGAATATTTATTAATTTATATTAAAAGCTTTTCATTGGTAAACAGTACCAACATCATCAGGCTGATGATGTTGGTACAGTTTACCAATGAAAAGCTTTGAATATAAATTAATAAAAATTCTTGTATTTGAATAACATATGTTGTTTTAAATTATTAATCAAGAAAACGTATTATATATATATATATATATATATATATATATATATATATATATATATATATATATATATATATACATATATATATATAATTTTTCCTGAAGATGCTGATACTATTTTATCGGCGAAAAGCTTTGAATAAATATATTCATTAAAAGTATTGTTGTTTTTGAAATATTTTAAATTTATTAATTATATATATATATATATATATATATATATATATATACATATATATATATATATATATATATATATATATATGAATTTTCAGTTATGCTTAAGACTGTTATTATGTTCATGATTATGTTTCATAACAGGCAATTATTATAAATTTAACTCTACTGTAAGTACAAAACTGATCCTCTGTTTTTGTAAATGAACAATTTGTTTCGAAACGAGTCAGGAAGTAAGTTTTAAATTATTCACTTAGGTATGCAATAGTTACTTATAGTCAAAGCAGTAAATTTAAGATTTTTCAACAAGCAACTTCTATACTTTTAGACTTCTTGCCACCCATCTAAGAAACCTATAATAAAAATAAACACAAATTGATGCTTTATTCAGCCATTTTTTTTTGGGGGGGGAAAGAATTTCGTTAGTAAAAAATATTTATGTATGGATCTGCCTAATATAAATAAAGACATCCACATTAAAAAAATCTTTTCTTTTAATTGTAACAACAATACTGCTCAAATGAATCCATAGAAACTTCTATACCCTTTGTTGTCTCCGATATAATGTCTGTTGTGAATAGCCCTCTGCGGAGCCAACATCGGTTAGTTTTCTTTAATCGGTGCGGGGCGTCTAAGTAAGTCGTGAGTAATCCTCCCTTAGGGAGCCGACACGGGTAGGCGCGGTGACTCCAACTGTAACCTGATTGGCGCTGTCTGGGCTTCCTTCAATCCTACGTTAAAGGCTCAAGCTATTCAATTTGTATAATGCTTCTACCATAGACAAAGCTTTATTTGTCTCTGGCACAACATATTACATAATGGGTCCCTGTCCCTTCCTCGTCTCACTTCTGCACTCCCACACAGCGCCATTCAGTTTATAGTTGGAGTCTCCCAAACAATATGTATAAATAAAAACCATGACATTGAATTATAACTATTCAATAGTTGAATTTAAATTGCAAAGATATTTGTAAATGTATTTTGCTGAAAAAAAGACATTAATAAATAAGGTTACCAATTATTTTTCAAGCTATAATTTCATTTATCTTGTTATTATGTATGATGACAAAATGTATTTAGGTCTACATATGCCTAAATCTTATAATTTAAATTAATATATAAAATGTAATCTTTACATATGTAAATTACACCATGTAAACTAGGTACTAATTAAATTTACCAATTATGGTACTAGTTAAACCTAGGTTCACCTAACTCTCAAGTTATGTTAGAGACTTTACTACTGCTTTACGAGACTAGTAAGTTATAGGATAACCATCGGCGAGGTAAATGGGGACTTGAGAAGATATTTAGTGTAAGTAGATACATAAATCAGTACATATGAAGTAGTTTCTTAGAGAGGTTCAATAGATTATAAGGCAATATTAGATACATTTAAGGTATTTATTATTGTACACATTTTTATGCTTACTGTTATTACTATTGTTACTAACAATTATAAAAGACTCCAAACACTCATTTGATTAGAAATAATAGCAACTGACTTCATCAATAGCCTATTTACAAGTAGCAGGTCTGTCCCTCTGTCACTATATCCTTTACTCTCTTTGCTACTTTACAAACATCTACCATCTCCATGGTTAGCAAGAATATTATACTTTGATTTGTCACTTCTATTACAAATAGTACTTGTAAACTTGTCAAGGAATGTGGCATATATAACGATGGGCTGACCTGTTACAATATATATATATATATATATATATATATATATATATATGGTGACATAAAATAATTTTCATAAACAAGAATATACGAATATTACTTCATTTTATTGTTCATTGAAGCTTTTCGCTAATTTACATTATTAGCATTTTCAAAATATATGAATCACTGTCCAGTTATGTGACCAGAGTAAGACTGGTCTTACTCAGTCTTACTCTGGTCACATAACTGGACAGTGATTCATATATTTTGAAAATGCTAATAATGTAAATTAGCGAAAAGCTTCAATGAACAATAAAATGAAGTAATATTCGTATATTCTTGTTTATGAAAATTATTTTATGTCACCATACATATTCAACAAGAAAAAATAATTCATCTAAGTTTTACAATATATATATATATATATATATATATATATATATATATATCGATTGAGTCCAAATGTTTGACTGGATTAACACAAAACTGTCTGGGTAAATCCCTTCCATTGTTTTTCAGTGGTGAAGTTTGGTTCCACATTTCAACCTCATTTCGTAGACCTGAAGGCTTTGGACGAGGCGAATCAGTATATACCTCTTGTGTTGTCGTTCGGTCTAGTCTCTAGTCTATATAACTATATAACTAGTCTCTATAACTTACTTGACACACCCCTATCAGTCTTAGGTTAAATCTCAGTCTTTAATTTCAGTTTCAATAGTCTCATTAAGGCAAGTATAACCTGATGAATTATCACTATTACGCGAAAATAAACAAACACTTACTTTATAAAATAGTCAGTTGTTTTCTTGAAGTTAAAATGTTTAACGATGAAAACTTGCACAGATCCGATATTTATTATCTTCTGAATCATTGAACACTCTGTATTCTTTGCATTTCTTAATTCATATGCGAAAAGACGGTTGGTATATAATATTATGATAAATGAAGAATGTTAAATGTAACTAATATTCAACATTCAGACATTATTAATATTATACATTCATATTCAGATTTCTAAACTTTTGTGGAACCTAGATGGAGTATATTATATAAAATCAAATTATGTAAAATAGCATTTAATCTATCGTCGTTCTGAAGAACTGTTCTTATGTAGACTTTCTTTTACCGAACCAATGAGTGAAAATTACTAACCAACAGAACATTTTAACTTTATTTGTGGAACAGAGAGAACGTAAGGAGTAAGCAGATGTTTTTCAAAACCACTATTGATGAACAGAATAGGCCATATCCCGTATCGACCTTCTAGAGTTGCAGAAACATCCGGCCATATGAAGTTTCTCTGTGTTTCTAGAAACGACCAATTAGCAAGGTTTTAAACAGGTATTGCACAAGTTCCTAATGCCAAGTGTATAATGTCAGGAATGCGTCTCTGTAACGTATTTGGTGAGTGAGGAGCCTCTAATATCTTCGAAATCGGATGAAGCGTAATGGCTAAGGACAAAGAAGGCTACAGAACAATTTTCCGTATCCAACTAATATATTGTTTGTAATACGAAGATATGTGTAGGCTTTGAGACAAGTTTAGTATATAGTTGTCAGTACCTTTAGAGTGTATCCAGTTTCTCGCGGTGAACATTCTAGCTTGAGTTATGAACTAGTTGTTTCTTACTAGAATAAACCTAGAAAGAAACTATGTTTTAGCTGTAGAAGACGTTTTTATACCTCGTGCCTAGTGACCTCTTGTAGTTGTGCCTAGAAAGGAACCTAATGCGACGAGTGTTCAGCAAACGGTAATGTCGAAAACCTTTTTGAGAGATGTTTCTAAAAATCCTAGTATTTTCCATTTTAGCCATGCATACACACGTTCAAATTATATTCTTCAACTTTGAATAGGATATTTAAACAACAAATATTACAATGCTATGTTTGAGGTAAACAAGTCTGTGTTCTAATAGACAATTGATTTATTGGTACTTTCACCATAATATTCCAATTATCTGACACTAGTTGTCAGGTTAATTAGAAAACCATATTTGTTTTATTTTTCACTATTATATCTTACAAATTATATATTAATTTAAAGTAATTTATAAAGTATCATTAATCGACTTAGTTGCAATGAGAGGTATTTCTTATTGTTTGGGTTCAATACAGTTTAAAGGCATGGATATAATTGTCAACTCAACTCCCTATGTATGTCTACAGTTGTTAGGAATTGTAGCATTGTGGTGCAGTTTTTTATAACAAGTTTTTTTTCCGAATCAGGATTTCCATTTCACAACCTTATTTTCTGATATTTTATTATATAAGTAATTGCATAAGATGGTTTATGATAATTAGACAAATTGTTTTTAAAATATCACTCATTAAAACTCTAAGAAATACTTAATTCCATATTTCCCCTTAAC
This sequence comes from Prosapia bicincta, assembly GCA_036971475.1. Classification (NCBI taxonomy): domain Eukaryota; kingdom Metazoa; phylum Arthropoda; class Insecta; order Hemiptera; family Cercopidae; genus Prosapia; species Prosapia bicincta. The sequence continues at coordinate 334,525,478 of JBAIZL010000001.1, read as the reverse complement.
AATCCATACACGATAATTAGTAAATTAGAAATTTTATGCAAAAACATTAACATGATGTTATGTAGTTCAGTGTACGGAAAAAATTTACTAACTGAAAAGCAAACAACTCAGACAAAACCAACACTCCTAGAAATGCGGGATATTTCTGAACTCATTTCCAGTTTAAAATTAGACGTCGGCTATTGCAAGCTTGTATTTTATTATTTCCATTTTGGTATTTCTTCGCTTAATTCAGTGCACGGTAATCCGTGATATTGGTGGTAGAGAGGTACAAATTCTATATTATTTATGTAAATTCTTTTGATTCCTCATTTACATGATGATAATATATATATTGATAATGGGTTGAAGACAAGCATTAAAGAGGTAGGATTTAAATAGACACTAATATAGTTGGCAACTCAACCCTCTACGTATATCTACACTTGTTAGATATTTTAGCATTGTCGTGCAGTTTTTTATAATAAGGTTATTCGTATCAGGATTTCCATTTTAAAACTTTATTTTCTGAAATTTCGTCCTCTAAATATAATTTAGACTAATAGCGTATCACAAAGAAAATGTTTTCATAAAACTTAATAGAGAATAAACACAAGACGATGTCATATTTGATTTGATAAAAATGTGATATTATAAAAAGTATTTATTACATAGGGCAGACACTATATTGCTACACAATACTACTCCACTGGATTATTCCACTATCTACGTAGTTGCATCAAAATCAATTTTCCAACCCATTCAAACAAAAGCTATCTGAAAGTGAACAATAAAATAAATTGTATACACTTTGCAAACTTCAGCCAGCTGTTCCTCTTTGAGACAATTGCATTCAGTTTAATTTCACAACTAGGAATGTTTCACTTTACTCCAAATTATTGCTTTTAATTTTCTCGAAGGTTTTCCATTTAGAGAATTATTGTTATCAGTGATCAAACGTTACTAATATGACATTAGGCAAGCAAAAGGATTTGTGCATTTTAAAAAAGAGTTATTATTAGGTCTATTGAAACAACCAGTTGCCTCTATATACTGCTACCTAACCCGGCGATCGTCTTATCGCCTAAAAGTCAATGAATGGCGTGTTAACATAACCTTAATTTAATTTAGTCTTCTAGTAAAATAATAACAGCTTAACTTATAGCAATCCCTCGAGAAACCTGTGACAATAAATGCTTTTGATTTATTACTATTTATTGAAGTGCATTCGGATACATATTTTTTTTTATTTTGTTTGAAATGTGTTGGAAAATAATTTTAGATTTTTGAGTATTGCCTAGCAACCAAATTTTGAAAGGAGTTCAGTGCAATGTTATGAGATAGGTTAAGATAGAAAGTCATATTTTATGCTATTTGCACCTAAAAATTACATGTTTCCAAAACTTTTTATGTCGCCAGAAACCTTCCCAGGAATGTACTCAACAATTTCAAAACGTTTCATGGCGATCGGATCAGTGGTTTAATAGTGCATAAGGCCCTACATCTGTGTGTATGTTTGTGTGTGTGTGTTTGTGTGCTGTGTGTTTGTGTGTGTGTGTGTGTGTGTGTATACGAACGCGCACACTTGTATGTGTGTGTGTGTGTGTGTGTGTATGCATTTGTTTTGGCGCGGCCAAGCGAGGTGTTATCAAAATATAGCCCCCAAAACGTTCAGCTTACACTGAGCGTAACTTTATTTATGCGTTTTTCACGTTATTTTGACATGTTAATGGCTACTGTAAGTCCGAAACGCTCTAGTTAAACCGTAGTCAAAATATGATCCCATTGGACGTACCAGATCGTGGTACCTGTGGAGCGTGATTTGCCAGCGGAAAAACTAATCCCTGGACTTTATATAAAAACCGACCAAAATGTTCAAATATGATTATGTAATAATATATTTTCTAATTATTGTTTACTTGTACACTTTATTAACTAGTTTTCTAATGCAGAAATACTACTTATAAAATGTTCATTCTAATTTGATTTTAACTTTTGATTTCTGACTTTGTTAATAGTTTGAAAAATTATAGAAATTTTCTTTAGTTTGATACCACAGGATAACTACAATAATATAAAACACTGATATTTTTCTATCTTGATTGAATGAAATGGAAATTCAAGTATAAAGGTTAAATTTTCTCTTTTAATATGTTCTATAAACATATAAACTTTTACTGAACGTTACTATGATTTACACAATTATCTTTCATTATTTTTACAAGTTACTAGTTATTTGAATAAAATTTAATATGCTTAGAATGCTGGCAGAAACTTCAGCAATTATATTGTTGACACTATTAATAAAATTTCTCTAGCATTTGTCGTTATTTTACAACAATTTGGAATTTATACTTAAAATTATACACATTAAATGACATACATATTTAAATATAACATATTAATAACATACAAATCCATTTTGTGTCCATAAATACAAATCTGGAACAGTTGGCAAAAATTAATTCATAGGGATTTTATTACCGTCTTGGCTATATTTGTGCGCCCAAACAGAAATGTAAAGGATTACTCTTTAGCAACCTTTTTTTGACAAGAAACAAATTCATATTTATTCAAATTTTATATTACTTGGATCCTGTTTTCTTAATATATTAAATATGGACACATAATTTGTTAAAGGCACTTAAGTAACTGCTAAATTATCAACTATTTTCTTTTTGATATTTTCATTGCATTCTGTTTTATTTATTTACCTG
>JBAIZL010000001.1:334457782-334517782 GCA_036971475.1 Prosapia bicincta | reverse complement strand
ACTACAGTCACTCTATGAGTTCCCAGAGAGTTTCAGGATGACGGTCTTTGCCGGAGCAGTCAGGCTCTCAAGCTCAATTGCTGCAGCATATATGGCAGCTACCTCACCGTCGTAGTTCCTAAAGTAAGCCCCGACAACAGAAAATCCTTCAAAGTATATACTGTAGTATGCAGCACCTGTTTCGCTTGATTCAGGCACGGATGATCCATCAGTGTATTTTTGGAGGGTATTTTTCTTAGTTCCATTTCTAGTTCGGATAGCTACACTTCTTAGCTCCTGATCCGAAGATGCATGCTTCAACAAGTGGAGGTCTGCCTCAGGGAGCTCCTGGAAGAAGTCCTGATAAGCAGTGAGCTGAACCGGTTCTCCGGGAGTGACTCTACACTTTTTATGAAGGTCTTGGTAACAGGCAAGAGGTGGTCATTGGGTTTTGAATCAATGTGTGTTTACGGTACTCGTCTTAAGAATTGTTTGAACGTTCAATTCACTCCTAGAAACATAGGGGTGACGTTTACCTGAGTATTTTTAGTGGTTTATCCTCGGTTTGAGCCTCCATTACAGAAATAGGGGTGGACTTGGCAGCACCAGTTATTTTTAGCTAAATCAAGTAATTTGTGGTACATTTATTGGCTGTGACCGTCACCGCGCTACCATATTCTAAAATCGGTTCTAGTCTGTACATGACTTGTAGGCAGTATTTAGAACATCTTGGTTAGCTCCTCAAGCAGTAGCTGTTAGTCTCTTGAGTAATCTTGTTCTTTTTATAGCTTTTTCAGAACACTTGGCAATGAGCGGTTTCCATGGCACACAAAATCAAAATAAGGTAATCGAAATTTTACGAACAAATTATTCGTCTCAACCTTTAAAAAAGGAATTTAGTCGAACGACTAGTAAGTACTGGAAAAGTTTATATTCAAGGTAAGGTTCAGGTAGAAATTAACAAAATGCTAAATGGTACTAAAACTAAACCAGTAGAATATTTTACTATGAAAAACAATACGCTGAAAATTATATTTTTTCACGAATTTACACTTCCCCAATAAAAATTTCCTTTTTAAAAATTTGCCTACAAAAATTTATTCACGCCGTTCATACAACGGGATTATTTCTTCAAGTGAATAGCATAAGAATCCGATAGAAAGAGCCGTAGTAGTTGTGAGACTGCGCGAAACACAGCTAAAAAAAAATCTGTTACAAATACCTTCCAGTATTTTGAGAGTGCCCATATTATCCTAAGATGAAACTATGTTTAGTGTGAATTTTTTTCTATTTTTTCTTGGCAAAAATAAACAATTCTGGTTATCATCACCAATGAAGTGTATAGTGTCAAAAAACCATAAACTTTTGAAGTAATTACATATTTAAATAAACAAGGAAATACCAGTAAACAAAATAAACAGTATCAAAAACAGAACAATATTTATGTAACAAAAGTAACAGCAATTAGTTTAAAACAAAACCTAACAATAAATATGTTACTAAACACTTCTAAATGTTTTTAAACTTGCCTATAGTAGCACTTACTTTTTTTGTTGAGGACGGCCGTTTCTGGAGATGTGTTCCATTGTCAACCCTCCCTTTGACATTGAGCTGACAATGGGACACATCTCCCGAAACGGCCGTCCTCAACAAACAAAGTAAGTACTACTATAGGTAAGTTTAAAAACATTTAAAAGTGTTTAGTGATTACTAGTAGCTCACGTGAAAATGGAATCAACAAATGGAAATATATTGTAACACTCTTAAAAATAAGGCGTTACATTTAAATTCATTTAGATATTTAATTTTTATTAAATAATTATATCGTCCCAATATAAAAGAAAATTTTTGATTTATTGGTGCACATTGTGAAACTAGCGTAGATAGTAGCGCCCCTAGCGGGTAAAAATGTAAAATATCGTACGAGCTAGTAACTTAGGGTAGTAAGCACATCACGCCATGTGACGTAAACATGGTCTGATATCGCCTGATCCGAAGCACCAATCAAAAAATTAAAAATAATATGTAAGGGTGGGAAATTCCGCTGGCGTGCCCTTGTAGAAGCCCCAGTCACCCAGAGGTTCCCGAACGGAACAGACGTCATTGCATTTTTCGGAAAATAAATTAGAAGTTTGTAGCTTGCAGTATGCTAAATTCAAAATCATAAGGCCGGTACCAAATTTTATTAACGCTTCAAAAGAAGAAGTCAGAAGCGATTATTTATGTGTTTTAAATAAGTAAAAGTTTATCTCATTTTTGTTTAAGAGCGCTGATTTGTAAGAGCGAAGTGTTAAGTGTTAAAGTGTACGAAAGCGATGTGCAGTAATTATTTATATGTGTTATAATGTTTTACAAGTAATGTGCACAGCCAGGTACGTTTTAGATAATAATAAAGAAAATGTATTTTAATGTTAACTAACTTGAGAATTATAAATGATAAACTGTTAACACATGAACGGTAGAAATTGTCCTTTGAATATTCATTTCTAAAATTAAATTGGAAAACTTAAGTTACTATCTTCTCGATATATATAAAATTTAAAGGTTAATAAGTAATTAAAATGTATGGAATAGTTAGCAGTAATTAAAAGTTAATTACTCGACACATTGGTGTCATTTGTTCTTTTGTGATTTGTCATTGATTAATAAATTGTATACCTTTGTATTTTAAAGCTTTAAATAATAATTTCAAGTAACCTAGTTCTACCTTCAAGATAAGAAGATCGCCATAGACAGACAGTATCTGCCTGAGCTTTGGCGTGAGAACTAGTCTCCTGGTAAGTAATTAATTATGTTGGCAATTAACAATTAATAATCACATTTCAAATAAAAAGATAAACTTACCCCAGGAAAAAGGGCTTGAGTGTTAAAATATTACAATAAATAAAAATGTACAAAACATAACTTAAACATATAAAACCATAATAAATAACAGCACAACGTTAAATAATTTATAAATCTATAGCATTAGGTCTACAACATTTATTAAATGTAGAAAATAAATAAATAGCAATGAGTTGGACAAGAGGGACTAACGCGAAGTCGGTTAACTACAACCTCCTTCCTACGCGACGAACGAACATAACACATCCATGGGCGGACGATACCCTTAAATTCCCTCAGCTTATTCACACTATGCCATTAAACATTCCAAGCAGCTACCTATTAATATTTTCTAAGACACACATAATCTGATGCCATAACTCGTTGTTTAGTTGGCACCATATATGTAACAATCTTCGCCGCTTCATCCGCTTCTGTTCCCGAAACCCGGCGTTTACAGCGTTAATTAATGTACTGCATAACGATAAAGAATAAAGACAATGCTACGAGGTGGACGGTAGAACCAAAATAAAAGCACCCAGAAAGATTTGAAGGAAAATTTTAACCAGAAAATATTTGCTCTGGTGACGTAATATATATCTATATTTTTTTTACTAAAAGCTAAATTCATATATTATTTAATTATCAATACCTAAAGTCGGTTCAGAATGTGTTTGCGCCTGATGTAAACACTATCACGAGGCGAACACGTGCAAGGGACGGTAAGCTATGAGTCCGGTTCACAATCATGCATCGGCAATTGGGCTACGTCTTACACTGGTACACTTAATCATTCGAAAAAGAGAATTATAGACTAATGAAAGTAATAAGACTATTCAATAATTTATGCTACAAGTTTTTAACTTACCATGTTATTATTTCATGTTTAAGGGGTCTGCAAAATCCGATTCCGATGACGACGAGGAACTGTCGTCAACAGCTATGACGAATGGCTCGATGTCTTCAATTATATTGTCTAATTTCCACATATTCGACTCTTCAACGTCCACCACGTGTTTCACATATTTTTCCCACTTATCAGGTGTAACACGCGAGACACCTTCGGTTAACAGTCTGTGCACCTCTTTAATGTTAAAAGTAACATTGTTAGACGCAACATAACCTTTAACCTCAGCCCATACCATTTCTATTGGGTTTAATTCGCAGTGATAAGGAGGGGTTCTCAAAACTATTCTATTTGTTTCTTTAGCAATTTCATCGATAACGTATTTTTTGTAATTTGGCCTATGATAGGAAACGAGTTGCTAGTAATTCGACCTTCAACATGGATTCATCTGAAAAAATCCCTTTGTCAGTCAACCAATTTCGAATTTGTTGCTTATTCCAACGGGTCGTAGGTAAGCGTTCTACTTGTACAGAATGATACGGAGCGTTGTTCATTACGATACGATAACGCAGTTGTTGTCCAATTTCTGTATTATCGCGGAAAACCATTCTTTAAAATTTTCACCATTCATTTCTGAATGGTAGTCAGTATCTGATTTTGATTCGAAAATCAACAGTTTATCTTCTAAAAAACCTTTTTGTGACCCAATATGAGTCACAATAAGTCTCGTACCCTTTCCAGTTGGACATTTTAAACTCGCCGACAGACCCCTCAGAAAAGCATCTTTACTGGAACAGACTGACTTATCTGTCCAAACCTTTGATTTCGTATGGCCTGCATTGACCCACGTTTCGTCCAAATAATAAATCGCACGACCTTCCTCGCGATAGGCTTTTATTTTTCTTAAGTAATCTCTTCTCCATAGAATAATATCTTCTTTGTCCAACAGTATACTTTTACGGTTACGTTTCTCATACCTGAAATTTAGCTTTTTTAATATGTGAAACAAAGTGGTTCGTCTTAGGTTAGGTAAGCCTAACTGTTCGTCGGTATTAACTAAGTGTAGTACTTTATTTAAAGTCGGAAGTTCGTTTTTAAAAAATAACTCATGTACTTTCTTCCTTATAGCAGTTTTTAAAGTCATCCATATTATTAAAAATAGTTTTGGTTTTTGGTTTCCTTTTGGCAGGAGACTTCAGCGTACCCGTTTCTTTTTTTTCTTTAACGATTGAAAAAAAACACTGCGAGCAGAAATTCCTGCAGATATCGCTACTTTCTGCAAGATGTCTTTGATACGGCATTCTGGATTTTCATCCTTTAAATTTTTATAAAGGCGTAAAATAACTTGTCTTTGCCCGGAGTGTATTACTTGTCCTCGTTTATTTTTTTTGACAGGGTGTGACATTGCTTAAAAGTTAATCCTTAAAAACTTAACAACACCACAAACTCACAAACACAAATATAACAAACAACGATCTTAAATTATTCCACTCACAATTAAAAAATGTTAGGCACAATAAACAGACGAACAAATGTAACCCTGGACGTTTCCAGACTAACTGTTAATCGGGCGGCAGGATATTTCAGTTTTGTCACGAGGTCACTCAGCCAATAGGGTTGCCGAAATCGTTATGTTCACGTGAACAGTTCACCACTCCCTGGCGCAAACACATTCTGAACAGACAGTAGTTTGGTCAAGTTATTTTAGATTACGGGTTTTATATACGTGCTTTATGGAAAATATTAAAAATACATTTAACAATATAAAATCACATATTTTTACTATCCTACTTCTTTCGTCAATTTTCCATATATTTTAGTAAAATTAATAAATTAAAAATATTTCAAAAGCAAGAATACTTTTATTGCATATATTATTGAAAGCCTTTCGCCGATAAAACAGTACCAGCACCTTCAGGAAAATAATTATCTAACAAAATATTTTTACAAAAACTAAATCATATGTACTACAAAGAACCATATGTTTATAAGGATTGCACTTTATGTAATTTTTTGTATAACATCAATGAAAGAAAAAGCAAATTACATAAGTGCAATACTTATAAACATATGGTTCTTTGTAGTACATATGATTTAATTTTTGTAAAAATATTTTGTTTGATAATTATTTTCCTGAAGATGCTGGTACTGTTTTATCGGCGAAAAGCTTTCAATAATATATGCAATAAAAGTACTCTGTGCTTTTGAAATATTTTTAATTTATTAACTATATTACAAGAAACATATCACCATATTTATTATATTTTAGTAAAATATAATTAGTTATATTACGTATACGTTAATTTGGTTTAAAAGCATATCCTTTGTAACTGTCAAATTTTAATTTTAATCATTATAAAATCATGAATTGTTTGCTTAATTTGACAGAACACTTACTAGGACTCCAAACAGTTTTTCAGTTGCTACCAAAAATTGCTATATGGAAAATGTTTGAATTCGCCGGTGAATGTCGACACCAAATTTGTCGCTGAAAGGTGGAATGTGTCAATAAGCTATGATATATTCGAAACTTTGGAGGAAAATAACGACAAACAAAAAAACACAACTGACTGCTAAAATAGCTTATTTGTCGGTGTTAACGTTTACCTTTGTCTTAGTGGAAGGAAATTTTACAGCTTTTAGGCAACGTATTTCACGCATGTAGTCATCATCCTAAGAATGTCGAATTCTGTAATAGGCCTATTGATCTGTTACACCAACATAACATGGATTAGCATAACATGAATATCCATTTCAGGAATATTCAAGGGATGTGTGGTTGTTTATGATTAGGTTTTCTAATATAAAGATGTTGTTCTATTGAACAATTATCTGGCCAATTATTGTTAAGCTATTATATCTGGAATAAAATCTGGGTATTTCTAACAAATCTCAAATGGACGCTAGGTGAGAATAAATAACATTAACTTTCTAGATGAAGGCATCCACCACTTTTAAATTGCTTTTTTCATGTTTAGAAAAGTTAGTTATATTAAATTGTATTTTTGACATAGTTTAGGTGCATTAGATTAACAATAGTTAGATTATTAAGATAATGAACTTGAAAAGGCTCCAAATTCTCTTCAGTTACATGTTTTTGTTCTTTATCTAACAAAGATTTAAGTAAAAATGTATTTATGAAACTATGGTAGCGTAAATACTATGATATTTTTAATTGTTGTAAGTTAAACATTTTATATTTCATTAAAAACTTTCATCAACTAGCCAAAGACTTTTTTATCTGGAATAAGAACACAAAATATTTTGACGGATAATTGTTAAAAACCCGAATTTTCCATTTAAGGATTTGAATGTTTTTATCAATTTTACTTTTACTAATGAATTTATATTTAGGTGTTATTAAAACTCTATGAAGTGGTTATAATTATTTTTGTCCTATAGTTAAAATTAAAACTTAATTTTGTTAAAAAATTTTTATTTAATAGTCTACTGTGTTTGTTCCTAAATTTTGAATCAGTTCTTACGTTTTCAATACAATAACTTCAAAGTCCAAATAATTAAGGTTTGTTTCTGCTTTTGTATTTCAAATCTAATGGCGTTTAAGCAATAAAATTAAAAAAAAATATATTTCTAGAATTGATATAGATTTTTGAAAATTTTTCTTAAAGTTATACCAAAAGAAGTTTTCGAAAAGTTTATGACTGAAGTAAGTATGATAATTGAAAAAAGTGTCCTAAAAGGCCTCCACATACATACATACATCCATATTAAATAAGGATTATTTACTAACTTTAATTTTATAAAAATAAAATAATAAACAGAGAGGGTATTTTTAAAAATGTGATAAATCTATACGATTGCATTTTTTTAAACTTGGGACGTTTTTTATCACAATAAACCCGTCTTTGGAAGATCGTCATTACACGATAACGCTAGAAGAAGTAAAATTAAAAACTGTCACTTATGGAATCACTAAATACTCGTATGGAATGGAATGACATAATTTTGGTTCCACAAATTCATTGAAAACACTATAGTTAATTTAAAAAAACCCACATTACAAGCAAAAAAAATCATAACATGAATGATGATTATACAGTAAGACAACATATGACAGGATATTTAGTTGGTATAAGAAACAAGCTATTAAAATAAAAAGATTGAAGCTGGTAAAGGTTTTTTCGGAATAATAAGGCAAGGAAGTTGGACATAACGCATGGTAAGACGGGACAATAATGTTAGAAAGAAAATCGAAGAGAAATGAATGAAATAGGATAAAATGGAAAAACTAGGACTTCCAGAAACATCTCTTAAAAGGGTTTTTGACATTACCGATTGCGGGACACTAGTCGCATTAGTATCCTTTCTAGGCACAACTACAAGAGCTCACTAGGTACGAGGTATAAAAACGTCTACTACAGCTAAAACATAGTTTCTTTCTAGGGGTTGAAGAAACAACTAGCTCAAAACTCAAGCTAGAATGTTCAACGAGAGAAACTAGAAAGACTCTAAAAGTACGGACAACTAAATGTTAAACTTATCCTAAAGACTAAACTTTTCACGCTTCCTCCTATTAGAAACAATATACTAATTGGATAGGGAAAATGGCCTTATTATTGTATGCCCTTAGTCACGACGCTTCATTCGATTCCGAGGACATTTGAAGCTCCTCCCTCACTACGTTACATTACTGAGACGCCTTCCTGACATGGGATTAAGAGCTTGTACAGTACCTGTTTGTATGCCCTTAGCCATGACGCTTCATTCGATTCCGAGGACATTTGAAGCTCCTCCTTCACTATGTTACATTACTGAGACGCCTTCCTGACATGGGATTAAGAGCTTGTACAGTACCTGTTTGTATGCCCTTAGCCATGACGCTTCATTCGATTCCGAGGACATTTGAAGCTAATCCTTCACTACGTTACATTACTGAGACGCCTTCCTGACATGGGATTAAGAGCTTGTACAGTAGCTGTTTGTATGCCCTTAGCCATGACGCTTCATTCGATTCCGAGGACATTTGAAGCTCCTCCTTCACTACGTTACATTACTGAGACGCCTTCCTGACATGGGATTAAGAGCTTGTACAGTACCTGTTTGTATGCCCTTAGCCATGCCTCTTCATTCGATTCCGAGTACATTTGAAGCTCCTACTTCACTACGTTACATTACTGAGACGCCTTCCTGACATGGGATTAAGAGCTTGTACAGTACCTGTGTGTATGCCCTTAGCCCTGACGCTTCATTCGATTCCGAGGACATTTGAAGCTCCTCCTTCACTACGTTACATTACTGAGACGTCTTCCTGACATGGGATTAAGAGGTTGTACAGTACCTGTTTGTATGCCCTTAGCCATGCTGCTTCATTCGATTCCGAGTACATTTGAAGCTCCTCCTTCACTACGTTACATTACTGAGACGCCTTCCTGACATGGGATTAAGAGCTTGTACAGTACCTGTTTGTATGCCCTTAGCCATGCCGATTCATTCGATTCCGAGTACATTTGAAGCTCCTCCTTCACTACGTTACATTACTGAGACGCCTTCCTGACATGGGATTAAGAGCTTGTACAGTACCTGTTTAAAACCTTGTATATTGATCGTTTCTAGAAACACAGAGAAACTTCATATGACCGGATGTTTCTGCGACTCTAGAAGGTCGATACGGGATATGGCCTATTCTGCTCATTAAGGTTTTGAAAAACAGCTGCTTACTCCTTACGTTTTCTCTGTTCCACAAAAATAAAGTTAAAATGTTCTGTTGGTTAGTAATTTTCACTCATTGGTTCGGTGAAGGAAAGTCTACATTACAACAGTTCCTCAGAAGGACCCTAGATTAAATGCTATTTTACATAATTTGATTATGTATATAAAATATACTTTTTATTTATTTATTGCATTTTGAAATACTGCAAAGAATACAGAGTGTTCAATGATTCAGAAGATAGTAAATGTTAGATCTGTGCAAGTTTTCTTCGTTTCACATTTTAACTTCAAGAAAACAATTGACTTTTATAAAGAAAGTTTTTCTTTATTTTCGCGTAAAAGTGATAATTCATCGGGTTCTTCTTGCCTTAATAAGAGTTTTCAAACTGAAATTAGTCTCTCCCACTTGAGAGGCAGTATGCTTACCCTGTAACAATAAAAATTGAAATTTCGTCTTGTGGGTACAAATAAATGAGCGATGGGAGAAGGTTTTGTTTATAAAGATTTATTCCTCTGTAATGGTAGAAATGAAGATAATGAGACTTGCTTAGAAGGAAAAATCTGAAATTCCTTTTGCTAAGTGAATTTAACTTGCTTAGAAGGAAAAATCTGAAATTCCTTTTGCTAAGTGAATTTAACACTATACCGAAACTTACAAGCACTAAGTGAAATTGAATTATATAATTGTGTCAACACTGTGTGAGTGTTAGTATTGACCTTTACAATAGCTACCTCCCTCCCTTTCCCCATTCACATGGTCAAAAGTCGTTTAGTTTGGATTGAGCCTCTGACTCTGACGTGTCATCTATCAAAATCCTACCAGCCTGTGAGACCGTGTGTTTCTGTTGTCGTATTTCGCGTTGTGATCTGAGGTACCAGGTGTTTCGGTTATCGCTTTTAGAGGTATATGAGACCGGTGTTTCGGCTGATGTATTGTTTATTATATTTCCTTTTAGCTACTATTTATTGTTGCTAGTTAAAGTGGTGAAATGTCTCGCCAGAATGTTTGCGCAAAGGATCCCGACTTTAGCGACTTAATTCGTGGACGTGTTGTTATTGACGATCCAAGTAGTAGTGAAGTAGACAACTCGGACGATGATCCCGATTATGTGTCGTCTGGACAGGAGTGTAGTGATAGTGATTCGGGTAACTTGGATGATGATGAAGACCTTCTTTTACGAGCAGTTTATGAAAATGTTTTACTAGATACTGGACATGATGACTTGCCTGAGTATGTCATAGAAAGAAGGAAAAAACGGAACCACGAAATTCTATTCGTACTGGCTTACTAGGAATATGATACCGTCCAAGGCGATTATGTGAAAACCCTTTAAAAACATATGTATGGAAGCTTTTGTTTGAAGACGAGAATATGACGATAACAGTAGAGAATACTAATGTAGTAAAGCTCCAAAAAGTACGGTCACAAATCAGTGATAAAACAAACAAAATTAATTACAGGGATACTTGCATTGAAGAGGTAAACGCTCTTATAGGCTTGTATGTTTTATCATCAGTGTTACGATCTAATGATGAAAAGATTCAGTCACTGTTTACCAAAGACTCTTGCAGCCGCCTAATATTTCCTGATGCAATGTCTGAAAAGCGTTATGAAATCGTCTTACCTGAGATTTGATGATTGCAACACAAGGGAGGAAAGAATAAAAAACTCTTCATTTTATTTTTTTTTTAACGTTTATAATATATTATAGTATCTGTATGGTAAATAAAAATGTTAAAAATCACGATTTGTAATTGATTACATAAATTGGTTTATTGGATAATATATACAATTCATAATCAGTAAATGTCAGCGGTAAATATTGTGTCTGGTTGTGACAGGTCGGAAACATGTCACTTTTACTTAGACACACAACGTGCAGTTGCCAACGGTATTCCATGAGTTTTAGTGATTTAGTTAGTGTAATAATAACATCAAAAATAGAAAAAAATTTGTATTACAGAAACGAAATGAAAACTTTGTCATTATTAAAGATTATAGTTTAACATAAATTTATGTAATTAAATATAAAACAAAGAGAGTCACAGGTATAAAGTGCTATATCATAACAAAAACTTTTATTTACAACATGAAAAATTTCCCAACATATTTGTAAGAGCCTTTTCTAGTCAACGGAGGATTTTACAATGATGGAGGAAATGGAATTGTATGTCGTCTAGTAAAGCATGCCACAGTTAGTTTATAAACATCCATCTTATACTACTCCTACAAATAGTATTTTAGTTATTTTTGCCAAAGTAAACGTACTCAATCCTGTCCTTGTATGTAGGAGCGTCGAATCTTATATTTAGCTAGCATAGCTGTAAACGGATAAGAATTAAAATGTTTGTGATCAAATGTAGAGATAAAAATATCTTTGTTCTCTTTTAGGTAGATTTCAGTTATAAGTTTCTACTTTTTCACAACCGCTTCGCTTTCACTGAATCACGAGCTCAGAAATGTATTTAACATTAACAACGTCTCGTTTTTTCTAGCTGACAATAAATAGATAAAATTAATTTATCATTTAATTCTAAATTTATCAATAAATTTACAACTTCTAGCAAATATATTATACAAATTCAATGGGAATCTTCAATTCAATAACTAATACAAATACGAGCTCTTGAAGCCTTTTGTTATTTCAATACGACGTTTTAAATACAAAATTATTTATTCTTTAAACAAACGGGTCATTATTTGGGATCTTTCTATAACGTGTAGTGGTTTAATATAAAATAAACACATGATTAAAATTTTTTAAAAAAGAATTAAATTTATAAGTTGATTAGGTTATTAATTTTTTCTGTTTTGCTGAAAATCAAATCTAATAGAGTTTATTGTATAATGTACCTATGTGTAGAGTCTCTTGGATTCCACCCATATTCTTGGGATTTAACGAGAAGCACTATCGCTCTGATAGTCAATTTGTAAGAAGCTTCTTTCTCTTCAATGCTTTACTTGATCAATATTGCGTAGCAATATTTACTAATTCTTCAGCAAAAATACTTCATATTTAATATACAGCACCACTTGTTTAAAATTGTAAGCCACATGTAAAAATTTATTTTTATATTTAATATGGTTAACGTTTAGACATTTGTGCACAAACCGCTTGCCTAGAGACTTAAAATTCTGCCGGCATAGTTTCGATCTGATTAGACACGGTTCCAATATTCTATATTCCTAAAATCATAAGTTTTAATAATGTTACTATGGTGATGTCTGGCAAACTGGCTTACCGGCTTAAGCGGACTGGAGATGCAAGAGTACTGAATAAAAAAAAATATTTGTAAACAATCATTTTTTTATAAGTTAGACAAAGCTTGTATTTTTTAGTCATACAGTAACTGATTAGCTACAATTAGAGTTCATAGATAAAATAGTGATGAAAGAGTCGTATAATGTATACGACTTAAATTTACATAATTAGAAGAACCGAAATAAAATATTTAAAACGACATTTGAGTTTGTAAATATATTTTAGGTATTTAAATTGAATGATTTAAGGAGAAATTTAGAATAAATCAATATCAGGAAATTTAAACTATTGAAAAACTGTGAAAGTTAAACAAGAGACAAATGTCTTGGAGTAAAGCAGCTGCCTGAAGTCTGGAAAGTGGTGACAGTTTATTTTCTTAGAATAGTGCTACATTCATAGAATTATGATACACTAATAAATTAGTGGTTTATTCATAGGATAGTGCTACATGAATTGAATATTACTGCTTTCATTGAATATTACTGCATTCATAGAATATTACTGCATTCATAGAATAGTGCTACAGTCATAGAATAGTGCTACAGTCATAGAATAGTCCTACAATAATTGAATATTACTGCTTTCATTGAATATTACTGCATTCATAGAATAGTGCTACATTCATAGAATAGTCCTACAATAATTGAATATTACTGCTTTCAGAGAATAGTGCTACATTCTTGAATATTGCTACATTCTTAGAACAGTGCTACATTCTTAGAATAGTACTACATTCATAGAATAGTGTTACATTCTTGAATATTGCTACATTCTTAGAATAGTACTACATTCTTAGAATAGTACTAAATTCATAGAATAGTGCTACAATAATAGATTAGTGGTTTATTCATAGAATAGTGCTACAATTATTGAATAATACTGCTTTCATTAATTATTACTACATTCATAGAATAGTACTACATTCATAGAATATTGCTACATTCTTAGAATAGTGCTACATTCATAGAATAGTGCTACAGTCATAGAAAAGTGCTACATTCATAGAATAGTCCTACAATAATTGAATATTACTGCATTCAAAGAATAGTGCTTACATTCGTAAAATAGTGCTACAGTTATTAAATAAATAAATTCAAAAAATAAATTTTATCTGGGAATAAATATGTTGTTGCTCTTATAATTTCTCAACCTACTCAAAAACTTGTTTTCTTTTATAGTCTAGAATTATATGCATAAATAAAAATCAAATCAGGTTAAGTGGGTGTTTTTACTCAAACTATTTCTCTGCGTAAATTCCATGTGTTCACCATAACGTATTCATTTTCTAATTTCAAGGTCTAAAAATATGACATTTCCAACAGAAACATATACAGTACCTTACTGACTTCAGTAACAATTTCCGTGTAACTATTTCAATTTAAAAATGTTTTATTACGTAATTTCAATTACAAAGGTAATTAATTATTATATAGTCTAGTTACTTTAGTTATTATTTCAAGTAAAACAATAATGTAATATTTAATATACGATGTATTTAGGACGAGTATTAGCCACACAATATCATGCACGAGGAAATTGTTACTAAGAACAGATGAAAGTGATAAACTTCTAAAAAATTAATAAACCTCCGAAATGTCTTGTTTTCCAATCTTTTGTAAAAAAAGATGAACATGCATAACACTTTAAGATAAACGTATTTAGACTTTACTCTAAGACGCAAAACGTGGAGACGTGATTTGAAGCAGAACGCTAGACTTAACTTGGAAAGGAAAATTCAGAGCAGATTATTAACTGGATAAAGGAGAGTTAAACAATGGAGAAAGTTTCACAAAGAGGAACCATATAAATTATCTTCCCAATGCTACTAGGTTTGTTAAATTCCGGAAGCTGGAATCCGGCAGATTGTATTTTGAATTGAAAACCGTCTGAAGGCTTCGGGCTGCGTAGATATCGGCTTTATAATATAGTCACAAAACGGAAAGCGATACTAGTATTATACAGGCTAGGCTCAATACATAAGGCTTAATTAACCGCCAAGCTTAGGCATGCTGACGGTTAAATAAGGAGTTTTGATGGCAACAGAAATCCACTGTTGACGGATAAATATAAAATTATTTACTTGTAAAAGTATTGGTGTTACCAAATCACTAACCTTAACCATAACAGATTAATACAATTGAGATATTCGCTTCGTTAAAAACTGTTTTTGTGTATAAACTAATATTTACAATGGGACTAACCTTCAAACTATGACCAGTGTCGACAATGCGTTTAGGATTAGTTTTCTGTACTTCAATTATTTTTTTTTTACTTTTTTACTCTTATCAGCTGTTTGTACAGTTTCTATGTTTACACTTTGTAACATTTCGTTTGATAAAGCTTTCTAATGATAGTTTTCTAGCGTGCAAGAGCCAGACTACTGTGAGATATTAAAGAAAATTATAAAAAGTCCCAATCCAAAGCTCAATGAGCAAAGGTATATCCAGGGCGTTATCCCTTGTGACGGCTAGCCTCTTGCAAATCATTTACGCCTACGTCTTAAGTAGACATGCGATCAGGGTTTACCTGATCTATGGGCTAGGTTTCAGGTTTATTTCTTTGTAGCTAATATAGAAGCTAAGCGAGGACTCCTAATGTAGGAATACAGCATTTCCCTTAGCAAACATTAGTGGAAGCATTCTTTCCCCTTTGTTTGCATCTTGTGAGCTATAATTACATATTTCAAAGAAATAATCAATGTTGGTTTTAATACTTATATTGTATTTAAACTTAAAGATTGTCAGTATTACAAATTTTGAAAACTAAATACAAATTACGAGTTATTGTAAGACCTCCCACTAGGAAATTTATTCCAGTTCGGAGTTGTACCTTAGCACAAGTTAAAATAAGGTATAGTAATTTATATGAGAAAAAATGTTAAAAAAATTATTTTGGGTCGTAAATCGTGAGGTTTCTGTAATAGTTATTGAATAATTTACTTAAGAAAAAAATTCTACTTACTTATGTTTCTCAGCTTTGACGCGTTTCGAACCTGGTCAGTACATTGTTCAATGCCATGAGTCACCGAAAAGACTGTTACTCAGGTCTCACAGATTCACTGTAACACAACACACATGCGCAATAGTCTAGTCAGTAACTCACAGCTTTGCGCAATGTAATGAGCAGTTGCGAGATGCGTCTAGTGTGAAACATCAGTAGGTTGTGATTTTTTACTTTGTGAAAAAAGTTGAGGTATTTTCCCTTAACAGCAGTTATTGCTGAGTAGTAGGTTTGGTATGTAAAGGCAATGAACGTTGGTTTCCTTGCGTTTATTTTGTTTGTTTAATTGAAACGCTCGGTCTAATATACTACAGAAAACATCGCCAAAATTATAAGGCTTCTGTACAATGGTACACTTATAGGGCAATTTGATTAGAACTACTTCTGTTTACCAATGGAATAAATTAACCTCTATGTAGTCGACTGTATTAGGAAGAAAACAGATAATAAAGTTTAGCAATGCGTAATGGTGGTCCAAAATTTATTCAAATTAGATAAAACTGTTGTGAAAGATTTCCTATTACATAAAAGGGTTAAGAGTGCCCCTAGGTATAGAAATTTACTTGTTTGTTCCGGCATGGAAGGTTTCTCTGTTTGGGTAACGCATAGCTTGGAGAAGTACAAAAAAATAGTTTATTTACGTCCGAAGTGCTACATTATTATTATTATTACTAAAACTCGGAGGGACCTTATCGGTGTAGAGCAGCTGCAGCTTAGCTGCAGCCTTTGTACACTCTTCCCATCCCTACCACAGGACTAGCTTAGTGGATACCTACCTCTTTGCAGAAATGAAGTACCCACCTGATGCTGAATCTTCTGATATCCTCTGGTGTACATACCTGCCAGCCAAACCACTTTCTCCTTGTAGCTCCCAAAGCAGGACACTCACAGAGTACGTGGTTTGGGCTTTCCTCTTGGTCCTCGTCGCATCTCTTGCACACAGGGGACCTAGATTTTCCAATTTTGTATTGGAACCCCCTCAGATTCCTATGGCCTGTAACTAGCTCTACAGTAGCTCTGAGTTGATGTATACTTAAGGAGAGTAGTTCTTTGCCCCACAAATCTCCTGAGTAACTCCACAGTACCTTGGATTTGTTACACCCCAAGGTTACATTCCATTCTTCCCTGCACAACCTGTCTATATGTGCCGTAATCATCTTGCGTCCCTCCTGAGGCGGCATGCCCACTGCCTTCAGCAACGGTCCTTGAGTTATACACCATTGTTTTGCTAAGGCGTCAGCTCTCTCATTCCCTATCCAGCCTGAATGTCTTGGAAACCAGGTTAGGTTGAGTGAATAATACTTACTCAATTCTGCTAGAGAAGCTATAGTCTCAGCCACCAGCCTAGAGCTGGTACTAGCCTTCCCAAAAGCCTTCAGAGCTGCTGACTATCCGAGCAAATCCAGATGGTCTTGCCCCTCCTGTTAGACCCTATTATTTCCTCAGCACATAGTTTGATCGCGAGCACCTCCCCCTGGAAGACACAGTTGTAGTCCTCCAGGCGATGACAAAATCTGTCTTGGTGTCTCGGTCCACTAAATCCTGCTCCCACTCCTTCCTTCATCTTGGAAGTGCCACATATTAATATTATCATTAATTGTGTGAGTTATATGTTGTGCAAGAGTTTTGCATTTACGAAAAGAATAATACAATGAACACTAAACCCAAGGGAACTGTGACGTTTAAAATAATGTTCGAGTGGTTCTAAAGTCAGTATTGAGAGACGATATATAATCGTGTTGTAGGCTGTAGGTTTGTGCTAGTGTATGTGGTATACGAATAACCTATGATAGCACCTTACGATAATTGTTGCATTTGTAAGTTAAATTATATGTGCGTTTGATGAATGAGTCGAAGAAAAGGAGGGAGTTGTTTGATTTGGTTTTCATGTTATTGGTTAGTTCTGCTTACACAACATTGAGAAGTTTAGAAAATATGTTTCCACTCCAATTTGATTTAAAGACCGTATGTAAAAGATGTATTAAGTCGTTTATACTACTAAAATATATTAGTTTTTAACATAACAAATACACGGTGCCGGTTACGTCACACGTTATGTATTTACTCGTAGCATAATTCCCTCCATAGGGTAGCAATATTGTTTTGCTTATTTGCATAAACAATTGGAGGATTCATCTCTAGCCCACGGAAACTCGTTCGGGCTAATCCACACATTGAATGTGTCCCGTTTAGTAACAACATGCAACCACTACATGTAAACATTTCATTACCAAAATGGGCAACCATTACAAAAATGGGCATGGTAACTATAAACTTATATTTCATAGGAAAATAGTTAATTATGTTGGTTTGCTTCTTGTTTTTAAATTCATTGGTTAAAATCAAACAGACCAAATAAACGCTCACATTTGAAATGAAATTTTTTTGTAACTATAGAAACATAAAAACAAAACAACAATACAACATATAAATAAATATAAATTGAAGAAAAAACTTTATTACTAACACGTTTTAAACGAATTAAAAAGTATAAAATAATTTGGAATATCTGGGAATGTAAGACTCTAACGCCTATACGAAAATTCAGAAAGGAAAACATGGGTTGCATTTCGTGACCAATTCGTTATACTATTATCTACACTCTACAGGAAGCCCCCACGTTTTCCTCACTGAACTTCCATACGGACATTAAAAATTTATACTTCCAGGAATTCCAAATTATTTTATACTTTTTAGTTCCTTTAAACACGTGTTAGTAAGAATGTTTATTTCTTCAAATTATAATTTTGTGCTTTTTATTGTCGTTTATAAAAAATTTGCAATCGACTACTATAGGACTACTAACAACATTTTGTAAGAGTGAATTAAGTTAATGGCTATTTTAAGGCAAGATTTAATCTTGTCTTCTTAACATTTATTTGTTCTTTATTTCTTCAGAGTGGAGTTTTGATAAACAAACTTCCATTACCATGGTTATTACGGTAAAACGATCATGGGCTCAATCACGGAGTGGAAATATTAATATTAATGTAGGCCTTTAGAACGTTTATAAGGAACAATTACTCGAATCAGAAAAAATGTTGAAGTATGAGAAAATATATATATTTTTTAAAAGGAATGTAGAAACACTAATGATTACAAAACTGTAAAATAAAAATTTCTGTTTACTTTTTACTATTGTAATGCTCCAAGTCAAACGCACATTTTCTCGCCATAAAAACGTTACCTGCCATTAGTATGATAGTTAGTAAATCCATTTACGAAATTTAATTTTATATTTTTATTTATTATAATTTATTTATATTTATTTTTATAAATATATATTTATATTTATTATTTATTATTATTTATTTTTATTTTGTCATTATAAATAGAAATAGAATAAATGAAATCACTGCTTGGAAAGTAATTGTTTATGTGTAATTCTTTTATTCTGTGTAAAATAAATTGAAAAAAAAACAAATTTTTAAATTTAATTTAAACTATTAAACAGGTAAAACTGAATACCTTGATTATAATCTTACATAATCCTCTTTTCGTATACTCCTACTGTATACTGAATGGTGTTGTGAGGGATTGCAGAAGTGAGACGAATAAGGGACAGAGACTCATTAGGCAATATGATATACCAGAGAAAAGGAAAGATTTTACCGTGGTAGAAGCATAATGCAGAATGAAGAATTCGAGCCTTCTACGTAAGATTGAAGGATCCCCAGACAACCCCAGTCAGGATACAGTAGGAGTCACCGCTCTAACCCGTGTCGACTCCCTAAGGGAGGATTACTCACGACTTACTTAGACGGTCTGCATCGATTAAATAAAACTAACCGATGTTGGCTCCGGAGAGGTCTATTCACAACAGATATTATATCGGAGACAATAAAGGAAATATTCTAAAGTAGAAGACGACAAAAATACTAATACCATCATCTCGACCAAGAGCATGTCTGAACACCGGACATGGAGAATATCACAGACGCCATGCAGTGAGACGACATCGAAACTTCAAGAAATAAATGGACATTATCTAAGAACAAACCAGTTTTGGAAGATACTTCACCTTTTTCCAGTAAAAGATTATATAAGCAATCTTTTTTTCTTTTTAATAAATCTTTACTTGAAAATATATTATTTCAAGTCAAATTTAAATAAAAAGTGAATAGCCTAAGATAACCTATTTGACCTAAATTAACTTAAATAGAATGACTTTCC
The DNA here is from genome assembly GCA_036971475.1 of Prosapia bicincta. Taxonomy (NCBI): domain Eukaryota; kingdom Metazoa; phylum Arthropoda; class Insecta; order Hemiptera; family Cercopidae; genus Prosapia; species Prosapia bicincta. The sequence goes on along the minus strand of JBAIZL010000001.1, from coordinate 334,498,027 downwards.
TATGACTTATAAAATGCCTTATAAATATTCTAAAATAACTTTCCATTAAGTAGTTTATCTAAAATGGGAAGTAACCTTTTTAAGTTTAAATGAAAAAACACCAATATGGCGTTATTCTTAAATAACTAATAGAAATCATCTATTGCCAATATCAGATAATTTGTAAAATGAGTTAATTAAAAGAAGTTTGTATTAAAAGGCATAGCCTATTGTAACAAGAAACCTTAAAATGGTTAAAAATTACCAAAAGTCTGAGATATTCGAAATTTATCTTTAATAAACAAAATTATATGCAGAAGAAATTACGATAATGGAAATTGATTAAATGTTAGAATATATATTATGAAATTTAGGCTTTTTTATATCATCAGGAAAGAATAGGGTATATTTGTATGTGTTAACAATAATTTATACTTAATAAGGAGACATATTCTACACTATTAACCTGATTCAAGTTAGGCAGGTGTACTGTAATTTCAGGTTAGATAAATCTTAGGATGCAAAATCAAGTAAAAATACATAAATTAGTTAATAATACATCCAAATGTCAAATAAAAATTTTTATTTTCCAATGACCTTTGTTTTTCATTTAAGATACAATAAATTCACTTGGTGTCCAATTGTAGTCTTTAGTTTAAAAGTGTCTGTTAAAGTGTCCATTACCCCGAAAGGAACCTAAAAGACTTAAAGTAAGCCAATTGGTTTTAGTAACAAATACAGGGGTCGGTTTCCTGAGACGTTTATTCCTTGAGGGTTCGGATTCAATGGATAAACTATTACATTCTTGCGGTCATCGGGGTGAGGTGAGTTGAGGTGAGAAGTAGAGTGAGGTAAGGTCCATGAGAACCACACACACACACACACACACACACACACACACACACACACACACACACACACACACACACACACACACACACACACACACACACACACACACACACACACACACACACACACACACACACACACACACACACACACACGCGCACACACACACACACACACACACCACACACACACACACACACACACAAAACACAAACACACACACACACACACACAAAACACACACACACACACACACACACGCACACCAAATTTACTGGATTCACTTTTTTACAGTTATTTGATGCTACATTTTAGATTAGGTATATATGGACATAAAATAAATTCTATTCACTTAATTGCTTGATCATCTTTTAATGGTTTTCTTTATGAAATTCTTATTCATTTTCTGATATTGTCTCTAAATAAATTATGTGAATATTCATTTTGAACATACAGTAAACTCCCGATTATCCATGGGCGGTTTAACAGGTTTGCGGATTATCCGAGGCTTTGTCATTGTTTTACAAATATCCAATTCATGTGTTTAAATTTCCAAACGGTGACTTGCGACGTAAATACATATAAGGCTTAATAAAAATTAAGATGAAGGGAATAGATATGTAAATACGTACGTACTAATTTTTACATTGCAAGGGAAGCATCCCGAAGCGGGCCAGCGTAATAAAAGGGGTGAGCAGACTACTGTATATAAGAGACAGTGACAAAATCCTTGGATGCCCGAAAACCTAATGTGTATCATAAGATTGTAAACAAATGTCAGATAATCCCGGCTGTAAATAGTCTAGAACGTGACATATGCATTATCCATGTCTGTCATATATATTATCGATCTTTATGGCTTTGTGACATAAGTAGACACTGTGCTACAAAATGTTTCTCTAGAAACTTAGTTCGCACATTAAAGCTAAATCAACGCTCACAAAAAAACAGACGAAAGTCACAGATTTTTTTGTATTTTCTGTAAAGGAAATTACATATGTACATACATATTTACTTTTGACATATACTTATGTACGTATTGTAAATAGTTAGACACATAAATGTACATGTTATAATCCGTCAAATACATCGACATCTTAAATTATTTTCTGCATTTATTTTGTCCTCTGAAAATTATTTGTCAAACCGGAATCATTATTTGTGTAACATATGGTATAATAATAGATTATCGATCGTTTTGCGTATTCTTTGTTCATAGCGGATTATCCGGGGAATTCGGTTATCCTTCAATGCCGGGCCACCCTATTCCACAGATAATCGGGAGTTTACTATATATATAGATTTTGACATTATTAAAACGTTAACTTTCTATTTCTTGATTTTATGATTCTAGAACTGCCAATTTATTATTTGAACAAATTATTTTTTCATGACCACGAATTTTTGTATTAAGAAAGTTGATTACATGATTTTAAGACATTTTTACTAGTTTTAATAAATTTAGACTTGTCTCAACAAAACTTTCACTGGGATGGCTGTTGTTTTCCTCATGGAATCTTCGTTCTTGTAGCCATCGGAACTGATCGGTTTTTGGGCCAGTTTTAATACTTTTTGACATTGTTAAAAAGTTCAAGTTCGATTTAGCGGGCGGTGGAAGGGAGATCTCCTCCACGTCTATTTTGGGCATGGTTTTTTTCTCAGCTACGGAACAGCACCCTGAATTTTTTTTATATCATAAATATCAAGAATTTATTTTATTTTATATTACATGCTAGTAGACAAAATTAATTTGTTTATAGTTGTTCTATTCCGTGAACAAAGTCGACGCAGATATTGCACTAGCTTGCTGCTTCTTACCATAGCAGCGATGTCATTTCTAACTCTTACAAGTTATATATATATATATATGTATATATATTTATATATATATATATATATATATATATACATATATATATATATATACATATATATATATATATATATATATATATATATATATATATATATGTATATATATAAAATATAACTATATGTTATTTTAACATAAATATATGTGTGTGTAGCACATATGATATAATTTTGTAAACATATTTTATTAGATAATTGTTTTCCTGAAGATGCTGGTACTATTTTATCGGCGAAAAGCTTTGAATAAATATATTCATTAAAAGTATTCTTGTTTTTGAAATATTTTTAATTTATTATATATATATGAATATATATATATATTTATATATATACATATATATATATATATAAATATATATATATATATATATACATATATATATATATATATATATATATATATATATATATATATATATATATATATTGAATTGTTTAATATTCCTGATGATGTTGGTACTGTTAGCCAACGAAAAGCTTTGAATTGTAAATTCAATTATAATTCATGTATTTATGTTTTGACTTAGTTCTTTATTAATACACAAGAATACATATTGCGATTTTTATATATATATAAATATCGCAATATGTATTCTTGTTTAATAATTTAAAACAACATAGGTTATTCAAATACAAGAATATTTATTAATTTATATCCAAAGCTTTTCGTTGGCAAACAGTACCAACATCATCAGGAATGAAAATTACAATAATGTAAGCTATAGGCCTAAAACATATGTTAAATTAGAAATAGAATTGTTGCTAAATTTATACAAATTGCCAAATATATTTTGTTGCTGTAACATTATAGACATTGAATATAGTATAAAATTTAGAATGTATTTGTATTTGTTTTTGTATTAATTTGTTTTTATTATTGTGTTTATATATTTCGAATGCTTCATATATATTCATTCTTAATCCCTTATTAATTTCTTTTATAAGTTTCATATTTTCTATATTTGGAAATTGGTACTTAATATTAATACAATGATTTGCGAAATTTGATTTATATATTTCTGGATTAATATAGGCATTCAAATGTTCTTTATAATGTTACAGTAACAAAACAAATTCGGAAATTTGTATAAATTTAGCAACAATTCTATTTCTAATTTAACATATGTTTTAGGCCTATAGCTTACATTATTGTAATTTTCATTCCTGATGATGTTGGTACTGTTTGCCAACGAAAAACTTTGGATATAAATTGATAAATATTCTTGTATTTGAATAGCCTATGTTGTTTTAATATATATATATATATATATATATATATATATATATATATATATATATATATATATATATATACAGTTTCCTTATGCAATATTCTAGTGGATAAATATTTACGTTATTGTGTTACGTTTAAATATCTCGTTCTTGTTTCTGTAAGTCTGCGCATACACCTGAACACTTCTTTTAGGCAATACTTTGAATGTAAAGCTGTATTTTTAGTTGAAATTTCCTTGCTGTTTGTTTTTAATTACCTCAAATAATTGTGCTTCGCTTGACTGTAATGAACATGTCACTGTTGTACCAGAAACGTATTTGAGTTACGTACTTTACCCTAGAATGGAATTGCTTTTGTAAGTATGAAACATGTATGCTTGGGGTTGTAGTGGAAAACAAAATGGAATATTATTGGAAACAAGTTATTTCAAAAATTATAATGTTTTGTTAAAATATCTTGTGTTAATAAATTATTAAAGAATAAAAACAGGATTTTTTCTGAATGTGATAGGAAGTCAAAAAATTAAAGTTATTGAAAATATAGAATAAAGTTAGTGGCAATACTACTTTATGAATGAACACTCAATGTAAATTTATAAATTGCGTAACACATATAAATTGATTTTAAATACTAAAATGATTTACATCAGGTCTCTACTGAAAAAGTGGTTTATCTATTCAATATTTATTGGATATATTATAGTATATTATACAAGATTGAGGAAAAACAATGTAAAGTATAACCTGTAAATACGCCATTGTTTAAACATAGAGGAAATATTACGTGATGAGAGATTAGGTAGCAATAGGACTTTAGAATTAACATGAGGTTGTTATTTCATAGAAAACAATGAAACACCAAGTAATAGCAATGGAAGTGATTAATATTATATCAATATAAATAAGTTAAACTAATTATATATATATATATATATATATATATATATATATATATATATATATATATATATTTGAATACACTCAGCTTGTTATCATAACTGACTTCTTACACAAAATAATTCGTATGAATTTGTTTTTATTACATATTTTATATATTGTATGTACGTTGTTTTTTTCAATTCCTACTATTAGTTAACAATCTACCTATGTATTTTTATTTATATATCTTGTTCAATTTTGTACTCGTTAATCATCATCCACTCAACTTGAAATACATTTTTTTAAATTTAAAGTGGACAACATTTATTATATTTTTTATGTAAAATATACTCAGTTAAATCCAAAGTTAAAAACAAAGATTACAGTTATTTCCGATAGTTTCGACAGGCCGCATCACCACGCCAGGATAACTATTTCAGTTTAGTAAAGCTTGCCCTTCTAAGTTCGGGACATGAAGTGTAAAAAAGTATGAAGATATATCCACGAATTTATATGCTAAACAATCAACTAAAATCAGTAAACTCGGGTTCAAAAAAAGTACCGACATAGGGACAGTAATACCCAAGATACGGATGGGAACAGTAAAATTCGAGATCTCCAAAAATTACCAACCAGACAACAATGTACGATCCTGTCGAACTCTGCTTGCTTCACCTTCCTATGGTAGCTATTATCTGTGTTTAATAATCCAAGCGTCCATTGTAGAGAAGGTCCTAAAGACCACCTACTGTCAAGACAACCTGACTAATGTATTTAATTAACTGATTATTTGTTATAATTAACTGATTAATTCATATTAAGCCCTATCTAATGTCTGTAATATATTTTCAGTTTAAATCAGAGAAACACTGTAATCTATTAAACTTAATGTTATGCTCTTGTATTGTCAACACCGAAAAATAATTAATCATATGTTTGTGTAAAGGTTGTCTTTCCTGAGATCCCGTAACATCCCTGACAGGTCCGAGTACGTAGGATGATCCAGGATATTGAAGATAATGTGACAGTGTTACCTTATCTTATTATCTTTATTAAAACTATTCTAAACATTCAATGAGATATTTACGAAACTCTTTTGAAGTTCTTTGCTAAACGAGTTATGTCATTAAATATAGATAGATATGGAAAACATATTTTGTTTGATGTTTTTATTGATGAAATGAATGTAACAATATAGATAGTAAGTCCTTATTTTAGAAGCAACAAAGGAGATTGTTCATTATAAAAGAAGCATTCGATTAATATTTCCCCTTTACTTAACGTCGCTTTACTTTTATAAACTCAGAAGCAGTGTATTGTTTATCAAATGGAAAACACTAACTTATGTTTGGAAACTCCTTTAATCCAATAATAGTTTAGAGAACTTGCACAAACATAAACAAAAACTTTCTCTGCGTCGCGAGTCAATGTTTCATTGCTCTTCAAACCGAGAGACTTAAAATTGGAAAACTAAACAAACTCTTCACTTTGTTGCTTTTGAGACAGTCGGTGTTTATTTTGCAAAATACGTGAGACGAGCGTCTTGACCAAATGACAATGCGCTGTTATGAAACTAACTTCAAGGGGGACAACTGTCAAGAGTTATCGTTCTGTATTAAGTCTTTAACGTAATTATAAATTTCTTGCAATATAATATAAAACACTTATGTGTTTCGATATGGACTACAAATATTATAATAAAGTTTTACTCCTACCCGTGAGCATTAGAAGTTTAGCAATGTGTAGTAAAAGCGTCTGCAGTCTTGCAGATATTTGGTTTTTCAAAAATATCTCATTCTTCCTTTATGTATGCCCGAAGTCTATATTTCTAGAACAAACATAACGTTGCCGGATCTAGATATCATTAAAAAACCTTCTGTTCTTTAAAGTATAAAATAAAAAAGGTTTATTGGAGTTATATAGGTGTAACTATTTACAATTTGAAGATAATATAAGTCTGGATAACCGGTTTACAACATATAAAAATTTACAATATAATGTTTTACAAAAGTTATTTACTCAAAAATATTACTTCAATTCGAAGGGATTTTATATTATTTCAATAGAATAATTTAAATTGCAAATTTAATGTGTAAATTTGACGACAATTGAGAAAAGAGAAATAATATATTAAGCATGGACACATGTCGCTTTGATAAAGACGAACGTATTTATTATATCTCTCTATTGTTACGGCATGAAATATCTTTATTGCAGCTGATACCATCCACTAGCCTGCAACATTAAACAATGTAAAAGCAAGTTAGAGTAAAAGCGAGGTTTATTCTTCCAGGAATATTACTACATTTGATTCATTAATAATGATTTCAGATTTTTTGCAAAAACCACATAACTCTGTTCCCTCCTAATTTGATAAATAACTGTTTTTATATAGAATACATATTACATGGGTCTGACACTATTTGATTACACCGTTATATTGTTGCAGTAATCTATTCAGTTGCATCAAACTCAATATTCCAACCTTTTCAAACAAAAGCTTTCTGAAAGTGAACAATAAAATAAATTCTCTCCACTTTCCAGACTTAAGCCAGCTGTTCATCTTTGAGACAATAGCATTGAGTTTAACTTCACAATTGGGATTATTTCCATTTACTTCAAATCATTGCTTTTAATTTCCTGGAATTGTTTTATTCTTAAAAGTGTCTTTTAGAAAATTAACAGAATGGCAAAAAGTTACTGTTCTTACATCACACAAGCCAGAAATTTCTGCATTTTTAAGTGTTTTTAAAAGCGTGTATGTTTGTGTGTTAGTGTGTGTGATTGTCTGTGTGTGTGTGTGTGTGTTAAACTTAAATAACAAAAAAGTAACAGCCATTTTAAAGTAATAGACATTTTTCAATATTCCAAAACCGATAACAGAATTATGCAGGTTGAATCGAATAAGTTGTCCAATCCGCCCGTACAAGAAAAAAGCACAGAGATAGCGACGAGCTAAGAGCGGGTGGGGAAGGGTTACATATTCGCAATAAATACAGGAACTTAGGGACCTGTAGGGCAGTCTGTGCAACATTTTAATACGAGGTGCTAACGGTCACTCTGTCGGTCCGCGCATACGACAACCACCATAGGTCAGATGGAACCAAATAGCCACGTTTCTGCCGTCTAATTCGATCCACGGACGAGGGCTTCAGGCTCAGCCTCCAGGACGTGAAGAGAAGAGGAGTATGGAGAAGGACTTACATCGACTTACCAGGGATGGCTGCTTTTAGTGTCCAGGAGCCCGGAATTAAGACGAGAGGACTCTAGGACCGGCAGGGAAACTCTTGGCAAGTCATTTTCTCTATTATATTAAATAACGTCAAATTTAGTAAATTAAAAATATTTAATTCAAAATTGTCAATAAAAATTAAACAATGACTTCACTCTGGGTTGAATTTTTAAATAAATGTTAAAGGCAGTAAAATTAATTTGTATAATAAAAATGCTTAAGTAATGAATAATAATTATTAAATTCACAAAGTGGTTTTGGCCATAAGCTAATCATTTTCAGGAAGACCAGTTTTATAGAATTATACAAATTTTAAAATTATTTGTTATAAAATGTAAAATTTACCAATTCAATCTTAAAGTCAAAGGATAATATTTTTATTATGTTAAATTAGGAAAGATTTTTGTTTAAATATGTAAATGTATTTAATGGATTATATATAAAATGTAGAAATTAAATACATAAAATTTATGAAAAGTTTAAGCAATTATTTGTGATTATAAGGAAGACCAAGAAATAGTAAAGAGAGAGTCAAATGTATTTTATTTGAAAATATGTTTATTTATATTTTTAAAAACAAGTAATTAATTGTGTTATAAAAACTTTTGGTATTTAAATTTATCCTGTGTTGAACAACAAATTATACTTTTAGTTTTTTCCAAATAATAAATAATGATTAGTAAATCAAATCAATTGTAATTAAATTTCATTAACTAATAAATATACGAGTATATAAAATTCAGAGCCTAATGTTTCTTCAAACGAGTTCTCGCCTAAGAACAAATTTATTGAGCTATTCTAAAAATTAGTTTTTCTTTTTGGAATGAAGTCCAGAGACGAGATCTACTGGCAAATCATGTTTAAAGAACACAGGAGCCTTTAAAGAAGGTAACTTAAACATGATCATATTTTGCACGTCCCCTTGCTGTGTCTGCAGATCTTTTAAGATGGTAAGATTCTTTGGAATTTTTGTGTGTTCATGCTAATATTGTTTCTTTCCAGCTGACTACTTTACTGACAAGTATTACTATTTAAAGACCCGATAAAATATGTTAAAAATTTTGGGGGGGGGGAGTTCATACAAGCTTTAAGGTAGAAATCAACGGGTAGTGTGTGTGTATGTGTGTGTGTGTGTGTGTGTGTGTGTCATAAAACAACTGATTCTATCTTACAGGTTATGTGGCAGAACAAGTGTTTTAACACATAGATTATATTACTTAATATTTTAATTGTAATTATTTAATAAAAAGTAAATAAAATAAAATTTTTCTTTGTCAATCTAAGCAGAAATAGACATACCTTTTTTTAATTTATTAATTTAAATATTAATTTAAATTTAAATAATACTTTTATGAATCAGTAAGAGAACTGAATTGGTTTATAATTTTGTAATAATTTGGGTGATTTTATTTGACCTTTTTACCCCAAAACCTTCCAATTTGAAATAACTATATAATAACTCCAAGGAGTGCAATTTAACATATTACATATGTATGATACATCACTTAAGAAAACAATATATTTATTGATTAAACCATTGACCAGCACTGCAAAATAGGACATGACAAAAATTATATCGCTGCCATAGCAAAGGTTGAAAAACAAAGGCAAATATGATCAGGCTATTCTAATATCTAGTAGCATAGTATTATTGTACAATGGCGAGAAACGTAATATGGTGTATCGTTCCGTTATCTGTGATGTGGTGGTTTTACGGTATTACTGTCGTGTCGCTCAAGCAACGTTGTCGGAAAGTCCTGTACGCCATGTACACACTATTCCTGTTGTGTCTGTTGTGTCTGTTATGCACAGTGGTCTTCCCAAGTTTGTTGTTTAATGCTGACGGAGTTATTGTAAGGGTGACGACAATAGGACTCACCGCTTCATACTGCAGCTGTGGTATCCATGTGCTGTGGAAAACCTACAAGAAATACCAGATCTTCCTTCGTATCTTCGAGGATCTCTCTAACGTTGACAGGAAGCTACAAACATCGGGCACTCCATTGACCACGGCAAGCACAGGGTACTGGCCGTCCTTCTTGTTGCTGCAAACGCCATTTCAATGGCTACTTACTCAACAATATCAAGCATGGTTACATTCCTTGACAGCCCATTGATATCGTTCGTTCTGCACCTGGACCATTTGCACGTAGTGGGTATGGTTTGGGCCATGCTGTACAGCTTCTGCTTCCTGCTTCTTACTGTACGTAATTGCATGCAGAGGGCGAGGGAGTGTCTGGGAGAGGTAAAGGAGATGTTACAGAATGACGATCCTACCATCTACATTCTCCAAGTACTGCCCGGAGTGGAGTCTACCAGTAGGGGTCTTCCATCAGACTACGACGTACACAAACAGAAGCTAAGATACGTCAAGAAGCTTTACAACGACATATTTCACGCTACGCGTGTAACCGTAGACTACTACAATGACAGCTGCACTTCATACTGTGTAACCGTAGTTGCATTGGTAGGTTACATTATGGGGCAACACTATAGCTTCGGTCAAATATTACATGTTTGTCTTATTGTGGTGTTTTCCTTTCCGATGATTTTATCACTTCTATGTTGTACACTCGTGGAGTCTGAAATACGACATGCAAGACAAGACTTTCTGGATGTTTTGCAATCAAATAAACGCCAGAGTTTACAAAACCAGTTGAAGTGTATGTACTACTGGATCCTGCATGAGGACAGTGAGATATCTGGTGGCTACTTCAACTTAAATGTTCAGTCTATACCATTCTTGGTGAACGCAGCTTGTAATGTGTATATCTCTATGTATCAGTAGTGAATGTGGTTTTGATTTTCACTGGCTTCTTATATTCTCTAAAGTTTTTTTTTATCCATATTGGAATATAGTGACTTAAAATCAGCTGTTCTCTTTCTATATCACAAAGAAAGTATTTTCACCTCATTTCTAAAGACTGTTGAGTTCAATGTCACCTATTAAATATTGAAGGGAGGATGACATATTGAATACCTTATAAATGTTTGTGGTATTCACAAAAGCTAATATAAGTTTCATGCTGCAACTGTCTTTTCTTTAGTCATTCCTAGCGAGTGTGAATAATTTTAAATGACTATTAATTAGAATAGCGAAATTATTAGTAGGCAAACCAATCATAATTTCTAAATGATGTTACACACCGCTATTTGACGTTTGTATGTGAAAATATTAAACTAAAGTAGTTGGAAATTAATGTTTAAGAAACGGTTGTATCCTAGATTTACACGTGAGTGAGAATGAGAAACCAAAAAAAAAATTGACAATGAAAAACTTTATTTACTATTTTATTGTTGTCTTTTAAATCATACGCACTTTTTAAATTACAAAGTTGAAGAGAAAATATACTTTTTTTCAAATGTATGTAGTAACATGCCAAACGCATTACCGCCCCAAAGAAATTATTCATTTCTGTATTAAAAAAACACAGTTAGATAGGATTGGATAGAAATATTATTTTCCCGCACTTCTACGCGTTTACTATTTCATTCCTGGATAAATTACATTATTTTTTTCAATATTTTCCAATCTCTTACATCCTTACAAAATATATTTACCTTAAATAATACTTCTTAATAACACAGAACAGAAAGCTTTGTTGGAGCTGTAGTGTATTCTAATATAAAATGACTCGTTTCAAGCAGGGAAATTAATTTTTACCTTATAAGAGGATTAATGTTTACCAGTTTGTTTATCTTAAAATCCTGCCTAATGGAAATAAGCTTATACAACGCTGGGGTTTCTCTACTGTGAAACTGGATTTATGATAAAAGGTTTCTACGTTTTAAGTGTTTTAAAGAGGAATATAGTGGACTATTGATTGTGAGGGATGTAAACCTACCGGGAATTTACCTTCCGTGGGAGGTAGACCCGAGTAATGGTTCAAGCCTGCATGGTTACTTTCCTGAGTGTGGTCCAATCATGGCCGGATTATAATGATATTTGGTCTTGCTAAACCTTGGTTAATACAATTATATTTAGATGTGAGAGATTATATGTAGTTGAAGGAAAGGGTGCGAGGATCTGGTAGTGGTATAGGATATAATCATGGAATGTAATATATTTATCCTGTAGTACTAGTTTTGTATTGTTATGAAAATTTCTAAAAAAGTATATAAAATTAGTATAAATATATTAACATTGTAAAAACCGGGTTTAGTGTAGTGACGTAATAATTTCTTAAAGAAAAGAAGTCCCAAACAAGGCTTGTTCCATACGGAACATATTGTCCCAAAGACAATATGACGGATTAAATAGTTTTCTTTTCTAGTTTTGAGAAACAATAACTATAATATTGTTTATAATAACTTGCATTGCGAATCTATTGCTCTTTAATACTCTTTCATATATTAATAATATATTTCCGCGCTCTTTTATATTAACAGTATATCCTACTATGGTGGACTTGTCAAGATATTGTCAATTTTTGTGACAGTTTATTTTATCTTTTTACGTGATAATAAATCATCGTATTGATAGTGTTCTTACTTGGAAATACCATATTGTATGACATTTCCCTTTGGAAAAATCTATCTCCTTCAGGCCTAACAATCACGAAAAACGGTGAATAGGTCTGTCAGACACTCTGCGTCACGCAATACATTAATCTGTTAAATATAATTAAGTCGGTTTTGGAGAACAAAATATTTATTTTATGCCTGTTATAATTATTTCAAACCTAAATAAGTACAGGGGAACTGGTTTTCGTAAAATTTACTTAGAATGGGGTTAAATTTGTATCAGTAAGTGAACTTTAAATTTAAGCTACGGTAAAGTACAAACTTTTACTTTTTTAAAGTACGGATTACTTTTACAAAAAGCATAAAATTACAGGGCTTTTTCATTATAAAGGTAAAGGAAACGCCGCTACACTTGTCAACAAGATTTAACTAGAATGATAACACTACAAATCATATTCACCTAATAGATAAAAGCAGAGTCTGCCATATCCCCTACTTTCCCTTTTTTAAATTACATATAGAATAGAGTTTAACATTTTAGAAAATAACAATTAATAATTGTTTTTTTTTTATTCATTACAAGTCATGTATTATTTTATTGGAATATTCCATTTACAACAGCAGTTAATGAATCGATAATATTAATGGTAAAATTATGAAGTACTTAACTTCTTCCTTTTGTCCCAAAACTCTGTTATAAACACATGACTGCAATGATTACGCATTTTCGTGATTTCGATTTTTTGTCACGTGCTTTACGCTTCACGCATGTACAAATATTTGGGGCTAATTTATGAACACTTTAGAGTGTTACTGTAAGTTTAGTTGTTCAAAGATTTTGTAAACGGAATCTCTTTCAGTACCAAAAGTGACCGCAAACGTTCCACCTTTCCTTTTCTTCAGAGCTACAAAAATACATTTCGTTTTATTGATCACATTTTTACTAAATTTGAACCAAACTTTTGGTTTTGTTAAAGGATCGAGAATGGTTTATTTTACTTGCCTCCTTTAAAAGAAACAACACATGTTAGATTTATACATCCCTTCCTTTAAAATAAATTAGATTATTAAAGAGTCACGCCACTTTCCGTCCGTTTTGCCACATTCGCGATTTGAAAAACTTTCGACGACAACAAAATATAATAATTCCTCTACATTTCTCTTCCATTTTTCATTTATAATAAGTTGTAAGTAAAATTGCATCATTTTATTTAATAAAACAAAACTAATTTTTATACTTATAGAATTCATTAATTTAGCAAAACTGTTTGTAAAATATTCGAATTGTTGAGGTTGTAGCACACTGTCTCCATCTAACAAAGGGTATTCTCTTGTATATCCTTCGGCCAAAAACGGTTACTGCACGAACCTGTAAGCCACAAATATTAATATACGTTGAAAGGTTTCATTGTAGGTAAACAGGACGTGACTCAATCACTGGAGAAGCGCTTTACTTGGACATAGAGGGACCATGCAGATTTAAAGTAAAAAATCTCTACAAATGCAGAAAATGCATGTCCAGCGAACAACTGCTCGTGAAGTACCCGCCCAAGCCAAAGGAAAGGTTATGAAGAATGACTTTCTGATAGGGTAAAACAATTTTGAGCACTATAAGGAAACCAATAAACTTGCCAAAACGCAGGACTTTGTAACGGTTTATAATTAAAAAAATTGAACTTTATTTAGTTTCAATTCTTAAAAAAATATAATATTCACTTCTAGCTTACAGTTCAGGCGTAACAAGACGTCTGTCTGTAACGCAATTGAAGGTATAATTCCGTTACATTAAAATATATTAAATTACCAAGTTAAATCATTTAAATTAGCAGAATATTATTACATTAATTCTTAAGGCTTGTTAATCTGAAATGCAAGGAATTGTGCGCTGGTAAAATAATGACTGTTTTAAATTCAATTAAAGCAAATTACAATCTTTTATTTTAAGATAGACAGATAAAATAAATTATAATCATGACACATATATTTTTTAACACTCAGTTACGGATTGCGGAACATTTTACATTCTATTTATGAATTTTTAAGGATAGCAATCCTTCAATTAATTAATCAATCAATGGCTGAAAATGAACATGTATACGAGTTTACTTGCCTTTTTATATAATCAAATTTAATAATTCAATGTGAACATAATGGCACCAAAGATGCGTAATTACAGTTATGCTAATTAGTTAAAAAGTTCAATGTTCATTATTTAGAATTCTGCTGTGAAACATTTTAAATTTTGAAATAAAATTTTTTTAAAAGTCTTAAATCGCCCACTTAGCTGTATTAACTTGTCGTAACCTCGCTTCCTCCTCGTGGAAAATCTCGGTAAAAGCCTTGTATCATCCTCGTGGAAAAGACTCGGGAAATGCCATCAATAATTCAGCGTCCCATCTAGTACCTGGTAACGTACGCCGTGTTCTAAGCCATGATTAAACGAAAATAAAACTTTACATTAATTAAAATAAAAAAAAACCAAATAAATTTTCTTGCTCTTTGAAGACGTCCGTTCCCTTTTACATCTTGGCCAAATGAGAGAGAGATATTAGTTGCGTGCAATCATCCTACCTATCGCGCATCCGGGGGGCGCATCCCTACCTTGATTACTTGTTTTAATCTTTTTCCGTTAGATGTCACTATCAGCCAGAGATCTCATTAAAATATTTCTCATACATAACAATTTTTTTACATAGTCATATATTATTACAATTTTGAATCCATTCTCGTTTGTTTTCTGAAATTTGCTAATTTAATATGTAACACCGTCTATAGTGTGTTACATATTTTCCCCCTCTTGAAAAAAAAATTGTGTCATTTCATTTCTCCCCTTTTTTTATTGGAATGTTTTTATCTAATTTTATAATTTATTAATGACTCTCAGTTCAGCAACCAAACTATTCTTCTTTAAAAGAAACATATCATAAAACATTTGTATTGACACATACTCTTATACTTTTACATAATGTTCTTTACTGACTTTATTTCATTAAAACCCTTTCATTAATTAATCAAAAATAATATCAACTATATTTACTCTGCTTTTGATTTAAAACCCTTATGCAAAAATTCAAACTTCCATGTAAACCCACAATTTACTTATTATTTCTATTTATCATTTAAATACATATATTATAATAAATTTAATTTAGATTTGAAAGTCCTTTAATAAACATTTCTTATTTTAATTAACTCTTTGAAACTTGTTTTATTAATTCTCAAAATTATTTATTTCACAATATAAAGTTTTAAAAACATTGCATACTTGAAAATATTTTCTTTAAAAATCAAACTTCTTGTAAACCTTTTTTATCTCATAAGCACATAATTATATCTCTTTTAATT
The DNA here is from genome assembly GCA_036971475.1 of Prosapia bicincta. NCBI lineage: Eukaryota > Metazoa > Arthropoda > Insecta > Hemiptera > Cercopidae > Prosapia > Prosapia bicincta. The sequence goes on along the minus strand of JBAIZL010000001.1, from coordinate 334,482,171 downwards.
TCAAAATAACCTTATTTACTCTTAATAAATTTACTCTTTATTTAAATTAAATCTTTAAATTACTATTTATTCCAACTACTCTTTGTTAAAAATTAACTCGTTCAAAATTACTCTGTTTCCAAATTGCTCTTTGTTTGTCAACATTACCTTACATATGCCCTAGCTATATTCTTCACAATCCAATCTCTAGGATTTATGAATACCGCTTACTTCCTGTAAGCCAAAAAATTTCAACATTATCGACGCTATTTATCTACATATTCTCCTCTCCATTTCACAACTTTAAGCATGTACCATTGCCTCATAACCTTTCGTTATCTCTACAATATTTCGTACATCTTATACCTCTTTTGGATTTCAAAACCCATACTTTGAAAATCCAATTACATTATTCATAAATTAAAACCCATATTTTAATTTAAAATCATATAGCTAGCATGTTGACACACAAAGGATTATATGTATTCTGTTACATCTTAAAACTTCTTTCAAATATTTCTGTAAACAAATTGAATTAATTTTTTTTTTGCTAAGCTCTTAGTATTCACAAACAAGAATTGAAATTAAACGGAACCTATGATTGCACTTTTATACAAAATTTTGGTCAAGTGTATAGTCTGTTGATTCCCCATAAGTCATTGGATCGATGTAGTTTTATGTGTTTTGAGATTTGTCCTAGTCTCTCTCATGTAGAATATCTATAGTATGTCAACGTGCACTTTGACATACAATGTGAGTGTCGTCGTGGAGTATAAATTCTGCACAAAGGCACATTCGTATCTTCCTTGTTAATTTATTCCTCTTTTTAAAACAAAGCTTGTATATTTCCAAATTTAAAATTTTAAGAAATTTCAACTATTTTAAAAGATAAATTTTGCTTGAAATATTTTTATATGACTATTACACAACTAATACATTTAAATTTAAATACCTTTAAAATTAGCTCATAAATTTACATTTTATTAAACCTTACTATTAAAATCATATTACTGTTAACTTCCATTATAATTTTCTTTTTTTTTATTATATTTTAATTCCTCTTTTGACAAAGTTTTATTATTAAATCCATTTTGTTTAATAGAATTGCCTTCAGAAAATTAACGAGAATATATTCTTTATCCATAAAGTCAAGCAAACTCGAAATATTTAAACAGGCTCGCAGCTGTGTAAACAATTGTACTCTACAACCGGCTTTCTGGGCCATGCACAAACTTTCAAAAATCTAAAACTTACTAAGCACAGACATGACGAATATTTTAAACAACAAGAGTCTCTGACCTTGACTACAATACAAGTAAAAACAGGTTATAACTGGTTTTCTCCCCTATCTTTACCAAACTGTTAACACAAGCTACAAGCTACATCCTTTTACGTTCAACTTATACAGATTTTACAAAACTTACACTGTTAAATGATTAATGAATAATTTTTATTTCCTTTTGAATATATTTAATTAAATCGATTATTTTCAACCATTTTTAATTTTCTTTCCGCCAACACACAAATTTACATTTCAAATTTTTACCCAAGCAGAGTCGCGCATTTTGTGTTGTTGTCAAAAATAAAACTAGCAGAGTTGCGCATTTTGTGTAACGGTTTATAATTAAACAAATTGAACTTTATTTAGTTTTAATTCTTTAAAAAATTTAATATTCACTTCTAGCTTACAGTTCAGGCATAACAAGACGTCTGTCTGTAACGCAATTGAAGGTATAATTCCGTTACATTAAAATATATTAAATTACCAAGTTAAATCATTTAAATTAGCAGAATATTATTACATTAATTCTTAAGGCTTGTTAATCTGAAATGCAAAGAATTGTGCGCTGGTAAAATAATGACTGTTTTAAATTCAATTAAAGCAAATTACAATCTTTTATTTTAAGATAGACAGATAAAATAAATTATAATCATGACACATATATCTTTTAACACTCAGTTACGGATTGCGGAACATTTTACATTCTATTTATGAATTTTTAAGGATAGCAATCCTTCAATTAATTAATCAATCAATGGCTGAAAATGAACATGTATTCGAGTTTACTTGCCTTTTTATATAATCAAATTTAATAATTCAATGTGAACATAATGGCACCAAAGATGCGTAATTACAGTTATGCTAATTAGTTAAAAAGTTCAATGTTCATGATTTAGAATTCTGCTGTGAAACATTTTAAATTTTGAAATAAAATTTTTTTAAAAGTCTTAAATCGCCCACTTAGCTGTATTAACTTGTCGTAACCTCGCTTCCTCCTCGTGGGAAATCTCGGTAAAAGCCTTGTATCATCCTCGTGGAAAAGACTCGGGAAATGCCATCAATAATTCAGCGTCCCATCTGGTACCTGGTAACGTACGCCGTGTTCTAAGCCATGATTAAACGAAAATAAAACTTTACATTATTTAAAATAAAAAAAAAAACCAAATAAATTTTCTTGCTCTTTGAAGACGTCCGTTCCCTTTTACATCTTGGCCAAATGAGAGAGAGATATTAGTTGCGTGCAATCTTCCTACCTATCGCGCATCCGGGGGGCGCATCCCTACCTTGATTACTTGTTTTAATCTTTTTCCGTTAGATGTCACTATCAGCCAGAGATCTCATTAAAATATTTCTCATACATAACGATTTTTTTACATAGTCATATATTATTACAATTTTGAATCCATTCTCGTTTGTTTTCTGAAATTTGCTAATTTAATATATAACACCGTCTAAAGTGTGTTACAACTTGAGAAAAATACGTTAAGTTTAGTAAGAAATGATAAATTCAAATAAGGTAAAGTCCTAATGTAAGGTATTACGTGAGAATATTAAGTGAGATAATTGAATAGAAATTGATGTTAAACCAGTTAGATAAAATGGTAATAAGTAAGATTAAGTAAGGGAGATTATTAAGGTATGAGCTATATTAGAGGAGAGAGATAGAAAAGTAGTACGTGAGATTAAGTAAGGGAGATAATTGAATAGTAAGTGGAATTAATGAGGAAGATATTACACAAATAAATTCAGTTACGGCATAGAAGCATTTCGAGTGAAAAGAGAAAGTGAAGTTGAAGAGATCTGTGAATAGGTTAATGGGAGTCTAGTGAAGTGAAACAATGGACCACGCACGTAATAAGTAACAATTTATTTTAAATTTTAAGTCAACTCTTTAAAGTAATAAATAATAACTTTATAAACTTTATTAATTCTTTAAACAATAATAAGTCATTCAAATATAAAATTTATCAAACCAGGAGCAGAAACCTATACACGCCCTAAGACAATTAAGGACAGTTTATTAGAATTAATAATTTAATAACAAAAAACAGAGTTTTAATGCCAGCTGGCGAAATTAGAGTTAGTAAAACTAATTATATATAACTAACTATAAATGCTACCGATGAACTCAGGATTAAAATAAAACAGTTATTCTAAAAACAAGTAGCTGCGTATTAATTTGATTTCCTTAGACTCAAATATCCTCTAGGACATATGAGTGAGGTCAGTTATAATGTATTGTTACAACAGAAATATAATTATTTACGAATATTTAATTTAGGGATAACAATAGTAAAATTGATACATTCTAAACAGATTGTTTATTACTATTCAGCGCTCGAATTGCATTTCTTTGTTTATATTTAAATTGATTTAATACGCTAGAATGTTTCACTGCAGAAACACGTTTTATGTAGATAGTAAACACTGTTTAAATTTGAATTACTCATTTAAAGACATCACTTCGTTAATATAAAATATGCATTGTAAGCAAAAATTTTTAAATATGAAACATTAACAATAGTTTTCAATTTATCATTTTCAGAATGTATCTGAATTATGCTTTGAAGAGAATACATAATTCTGCAGTGGTTTCTCCTATAGAATATTTTAAACTTTAATTAGTTTACATGCATAGCCTTATGTAATATGAACCTTATATTAGGCGGTAGCTCATATCATACACGCACACAATAAAGTAAATTTCAAAACCAAACCTGTAATCAGGACATTAGTGTTGCCTTCATCTATTACCTGAAGTTTGCAATTAACAAGAGTGCAAATATTTTATATTACAATACAATAATTGCTTCATTTACGTTTGTTTAATCATTCAGCGTAAAAACGTTGTTCACATTCATTAACTGATATTACAAACATAATAAGTAAATATTTAATGAAACAAAATAGAATTAAAGCGTAAAATATATCTGTAGCCTACGCAATGTATGACACGTTATAGAAAGGATTGCATTTTTAGTTAAGTAAGAAATTTTAGTAACAACATGAAATACAGATCACTGGTATTATACTCACCTTTGCATCAAACATGTTTATCTGAGTAATAGGCCAAATGAGAAAAGCATTAGAAGGCAAATGTTAGACAAATAATGTGTTTTTTCAGGTTTTTAGTGGAGAATTATATTTTACCGTGAAGTAATAGACAGCATTAGGGCTGCAAAATGAAAGTATATTGTCATTTCGTATTATTTGTTTGTTGTTTGCTATTATTATCTATTAAGGATTAATTGTATTTGAAATGTATATATTTTCTTAATAATTTTTCATATATAATTACTGGTAACTAAACATAGACTTCCTAAACAAATGCTACACATAAATCAAGACACGTCTATAACTACAGTGTAATAGTGAACCATTTGCTGAATTCTAGAGTAGAAGAATGTCGGAGCTATAAATAGTCCACACAGGTTTTTTCATGTGAGATCTTTTATATCAGGAGAACCTTGTTATAACGGGCCCTAACAAACCGGAGGATTTTTTTATGATGGACTGTTTGGAAGATAGATTTCACCACCTGCCAACCGCATAAACAGGTGTCGGACAACTCGTACAGGGTGTGCTGCCGTCACGGTTTAGAGACTCGTCCCTAATACCTTCTGTCAAAAGGCTTTACCCCTACAAATATAGCAAGAGAACTGTAAATAGTGCAGACTTATCAGTAATATTTATCATACTGTTGACAAGTGTTTATTCTATATGTACTATATATATATATATATATATATATATATATATATATATATATATATATATATATATATAATAACTATACACCATTTCATCACCAAAGATTCACTGGCTAGAAATGTGACATTGCCTCAATCCCTTTAATTGCCAATTTGAAGACGTCCTAATTAAAAGAAGAAACACTGTTTACAGTGGCGTTTAATTTTAAGTTACAATTCATGCATTGAATGTGTTAACGCAGAGATTTTTTATCGTTATAAATTGAACTTACGCGGGTTTTTAATAAATTTACTATTTTTCGTTTCAACCTTTTACAGATAGTCTTCGTTTAATTTTTATTTCATTTATTTTTAGGTCTCTTCATAGTGCTCTCTCATTAAAACTTACAACCCTCAATTAATTCCAATTAATTCCGTTGCAAAGACGTTCTACCGTAATGTAATATGAATTTGTGTACATAATTATATGTTTGTATGAAATAACAGAGCAATATCAACATAAATTGAAATTTAATTTTTATATTTTATTAAAAGAAAACTATAAATTACCTTGCAATACATGTTTTATAAATAAATAAATAAATAAATATATATATATATATATAATATGTTTTCTTGTTTATTAATTTAAAACAACATAGGTTATTCAAATACCAGAATATTATTTATTTATATTCAAAGCTTTTCGTTGGTAAACAGTTCCAACATCATCAGGAATGAAAAATACAATAATCCAAAATACAAAAATACAAATAAAATAATATTCTTGTATTTGAATAACCTATGTTGTTTTAATATATATATATATATATATATATATATATGCCTTTTTTTAAATTTTAAAAGTTTAGAAAACATGAAAAAACCAAATATAGTACAGAAAAAACACTTTAGTTTTATTATTTTATCTCACATTTATAGTTTCCTATATACATAACATTTGTTTAATTGATATCACGTAAGCACATTTGACAATTCGATAACTAAAAGGTATTGCAATACTGCAGGGCGACGTAAAGTATTGCCGCTTCGTGGGTAAAATATGCTTAGGTATAGAGTACTGCAATATCGAATAAGTATTTAAATAAGTTTGAAGTTCCTACATGCCACTTCCATTACAGTTGGTTAGTTTGTTTTGAATCTTCTTACTTCCATCGCAGTCCCATGTTTTATTTCAAACACTAATTTTCTATTAGTTTACGGTACAATACTCTTTATATTTGTACACACATACAAACCCTTACTTACACACAGACACACACACACACACGCTCTGGCTCGTAATGATGATCAATTGCTTGATTGATCCGTGATTGATCCTTAATGATGATACATGTGTCGTCACCACTAAAGATCCTCTCTAAGACATTGTCTCGTTCGTTACCATAGCGACCAAGTGTGTTTGTTTATGCAACTGTGTGATTTGATTTGGAACGCATCTTGCACAAACTTCATGAAACCCAAGTCTGTTGAGGATGATTTCGTAGGCGGGGCCGTGACTAATGTAAAACTTCGTCAAATGGAGATTACAAAGTACAGGTGGAAATCCAGCATGTGCCACTACGTTTATGAACTGTTGTTAAATTGCTAAAATGAAAATTAAAAATACAAACTAAAATAATTTTAAATAAAATTATGAAAATTCAATATAATCAATAAAAATGGTAAAATAATAAAAATAGGTAGACTAATAAAAAAAACCCAATAGGGGGTGTTTAATAAAATGAACTGTAGTTAATAATTAAAAGTATATCTAAATATTATAGTGCTATTTTAAACGTGTGAGAATGAATATAAACAAGAAAAGTGTAAAAATTGATGTATAGGCCCGATATCATTTCATTTTAAATATGTATAAATGAAAATAATATAACTATGTGGAATATTTCTAAATGATAACTCAGGAGGCTGAAATATCTGGTATAACACATAATAATAATAATATTTATTTTAATTATATGTTATTTGTGTAATGTTATTTTGTTTTTGTGTTACTATATTTACAAATAATGTTATAATTCTACTATTGGCGTATATTTGGTCTATTTGCTTTAATTAAATGGATTTTAAAATAAGCAGGGGTTGAAAACAGAGGAAACCAGTGTCAATAACCTTTTTCCTAAGACTAATATGTCTATAATTACGTTACTTGATATCCCCCATTCTTACAATGGGTTAACTAAATATTTATGTTTTGCAGTTGCAGGTGGTTACTAAATGGTTCAAATTCATTGTGTAGATTAACCCGAAAGAATTTTCTGTTCTCGAGAGATGAGATTTTCAATTGCTTATGCAAATTAATTAAAATAATATTGTTACCCTCTGAAGGAAATTACGCTGCGAGTAAATACATTAAACTGTGACGTAACAGGTATCGTGTATTTGTTTTGTTAAGAACTAATATATTTTCAGTAGTAAACACGATTTGATACATCTTTTACATAAGGTAATATAAATCAAATGGAGTGCAAAAATACGTATTTCCTAAACGTCCTAATGTTATGTAAGCAGAACTAACCAATAACATGAAAACCAAATCAAACAACTCCCTCCATATCCTCTATATCCATTAAACACACACATAACTTTACTGACAAATGTAAGATCTATAATAATATACTACCATTGGCAATAACATACGTTAATCTTACTACCACATATGATAGCACAAACCTACAGCCTATAACAAGATTACCCATCGTCTCCTAATTTCCCCTTCAAAACCACACAAACATTATGTTAAACGTCATCGTGGTTTATTATTGAAAGTAATTATATTTCGTAGCTTCAACATATTTTAATTCTGGCACAACATATAACTAACACAATCACCACTTATACTACTATATAACTCGGAGGTAAATAAACTATGTTGTAGTTCTTCTCTCAGCGTCTACGTTACCCAAACAGGAAATCCTTCCTCACCGGAACCAACAAAAATATGTCGATACCATACCTAGAGACTAATTTTATTCAATTTAGAAATACGGAATGAAATTAATAAAGCAACAAATTTCACACGAGCGAAAAACATTAAATAAAAGTTTTCAAACATTTAATTTCAAACGTAAACATTTTTAAAACACTATAAATTTCATGGAAAATTTTAAATACAATGTACAACGCCAACATTCCAAGCTAAAATGGATCTATTATAATTTGTTTCATATGTAAAAGTACAAAATTAATTAAAACTGTGGTTTTCTTTGCATACTTTTCCTTGCGTTAGTTATTTCAGCTTTATTTTAACCTTAAGGGTAAACAAATACACTCCATCTTTCTGTTCATTAGTAAGTTCTTCATTGTATTCAGAAAAAACGGTATAACATTGTTGTCATATATAATATTATTTTATGCTCATTCGTTCTCCTTTCTAAAAGTCTACCAGTCTGTCCTACTGAGCACATATTGTGATGCACACACTTTGCAATCAATCTTACATACAATACTTTTATTCTGCTATATTTTACAACTATCTTTGGCTTTTTAAAACTTATTATTGAGTTTAAAGTAAAGTTTAAATATAATATAATTTAAATCGAAATCCAACATTATTAAATTCCTAGCACTGAAGTTACGTAACAAAAACTCACAAGAAACAAAGGGTGAAAAAGTGCTTGCACTAATGTTTATTCGTGACAATGCTGTATTGCCCCAATAAGAGTTCTCCCATTGCTTGTACATAGTTAGCTATCAAGAACTAAGCATGAAACCCACTCGCGTGGTAGAAACCCTATCGCATTTGTAAGACGTAGGTGATTTGCAAGAAGGAAACCGCCAAAAGCTAGTTGTGGGGGCGAGAGAGGTATAAGAAATACTTTAACTTGATAGATCTTTCTTTAATTATATATGCCATTTTATAATTTCATTCAGTATCTCATAGCAGACTCGAAGTGTAGCCTACTATTAGAAAACCTTATCAGGTGGTGGTATTACAAAAGAGTAAGAAAATATTGTAGAAAGAACAGAAAAGAGTTTAAAATATTTAAAAAATCAAATTTCAAAAAAGAAAATAAATCTGAACTCATCATTGTTATTTACCAGTACTTGTACTAGAAGTACCATTATAAATTTCAGCTTAAACACACAAAAACCTGTTTTTAAAAATAAGAAGATATCTCAATAACATTAATTTATATAAATAATATTCGAACTGGCTTGTGAGTGAAAGTTATAATTAAAGAATAACAATATGGTACAACTCACAAAAATGTGATAATGTTTAATGAATTAGATACATGGGAAACATTATTTATAAATAGAAATAAAAATAAAATTGTTAATAATGAATTAGGACCACTTCAAAATTCAATATTATTTTAAATTAACTAATTGTTAAATACTAAATTTTTTAAATTATTTAAATAATTTTGTTATTATTATGTTTTACTAGTAATATAGGCTCATCAAAATTAAATATTTATAATTAACATATGATATTTTAATGTAATTATATTAGTAGCTGTGGCTATAAATTTGACAATGCCCAGATCTGATTTTTACTTTTGTTAAAACTTTATAGGTTATGTTTAATATTTTCTTAGTTTGTGTATCTTCACTGAGGATGTCGACAAATTAGTCGTTGAAACGCGTATGAAATAAAAAATTTTATATTTGTGAGTTGTACCATATTTTTATTCTTTAATTATTAATTTATATTATTACGTTTAACGATTTAGTAAAACTATTGTTTCCACAGATAAATAATTTGCAGCGTACCAAACGAAATAAGACTAAGCCTGTAACAATACTAAGCCTGCATAATAATACTTGTCTTTTGTGACTATACCATAACAGCCGATATCTACGCCGCTTTAGAAGCCTTCTAACTGATTTCAATTCGATGTATAATCTGCCGAATTCAGCTTCCGAAATTTACCATTTGTGGCCTCGTAGCGTTTGAGAAGATAATAATGTAGGCTATATGGTTCCGTCTTGTGAAACTTTCTCCATTGTTTAACTCTCCTTTATGATGATTACCAGATGGATAACATGTTCGGCACTTTCCTTTCCAACTGAAGTCTATAGTTCTACTTCAAAACTCTCTATACATAACGTATGAATATATTTTGTGAAAATGTCGTGAGAGAAATTAAAAATGAGTTAAGATAAGGTATTGTTGAATTCATAAAGCGTCTAAGTTTCAAAATAATACTTTACCAGTCCTTATTGTTGAATAAACAATTAGATAAAGATAATTTTCTAAATGAAAATTAAATATGAAAACATGATTGAAACTAAACAAATAGACAGATTTAATTTCTTTAATATGCAGCAATGTTGTACACTAAACAAAAATGTATAAACAATACCAAAAACATTTTAAGGAGAGGCAAATTAAAAATTTTTGGACATGAAGAAAAAGTTAGTATTCCAAAATAACAAGACAGTAATATTAAAATTTGGATCTAAAGGGAAACTGTTACTAAAACCAGTAGACTAGTATGTTTTCCATTTTAGCGCATACGTTACCACTATACCTATTTGTTTTAAGAATAAAAATATTTTTACACCTCGAAATATAAAAACAAAGACATTATGGTGAACTCATGGAATCCGTTTTACGCAGAGAAACATTTTGAGTAAATTCACCCGCTAAAGTTGATTTCTAATTATGAAAATAATTAAACAACTAGTGGAGATGAAGATGGCCCACGCGTCACCAAATTGTTCAACAGCAAAGGGTGGGCGTTGGCTAGTAAGTGAGTAAGTGATTATGAAAATATTTTAAAACTATAAAAAAGAAAAGTATTTGAATAGGTTGAGAATAATAAGAAAGAATAATCTATTCTCAGGTAAAATTTGTTTTACGGAATGAAATCTTATATATATAAATGTTTAAATTCGTAACTTTAATTTACCGATTATTTTTAAAACATCTAATACTGCAAATTCAACTAAAAAAATCAGTAAATCTCTCTTTTAATTTTCCTTTTTTATCTCCTTCAATAAAATTTACGTCCCTCATTATTTTTACTCAAGTGATGCAACGGAAGGGGAATACACGCACTGAGGGCTTCTACATTGCAATCCTAACTTGATTGGATAAACGTCCTTTAATACGCACGAGTGTAAAATATTTAATAACAGTTACAAATAAACATTAACAATATTGTTAGATGAGATTCTATCGAAACTGCAATTTTATGCACTGAAGAATGTACGGATGTACTCCAGGTAATAGCTATTCATCGTGAGTGTATATATATGTAAGTGTGTGTGTGTGTTCAGTTCAAATCATATGTATTTTACTATATAAATCTAAACATTTATTTACAAATATAGTTATGTACATCAGTATTGTAACATAAAGTCAACTAGAATCACATCTAAAACTAAAAAGTGTAGTAAAATCATTCAAACGTTTGTCTTGTATTAATAAATGTATATTGTAATGGTTGCTAGTGAGATAATGAAACTAAAATAAATAGAGTCTCCGCCGGGTCTTAGTACTAATATCCTATATTTGTATAACAGGTAAAACCATAATAATCATAAACTAATAAATATCTGAGAGGATCAGTGGGGACCTCTAATGTTACGGGAAGGTGCGCGTATAAGGAGTAACTAGGAGACACCTCCCTGAAACCGGAAGAGTTAACTCTAACTCAGTGAGGTATTTCTTTCCTGAGCACATGGTCGATTACTTCCCTTTATCTTCCGGAGTGCATTCATAACTATATTCTAATGTCTCTATCCTACACAGCCATGCTGTCACGTGATTAAGACACCCTCAAACAGAAAATAATTATAAATTGTATATTCTGCTTCCTTACAAGCTTGCTTTTAAAAAATCAACATTTCCTAAGACTTAGCGCGCCTATAAGGGGAAAATTAAAATTTCTGTTCAGTGTACGTAAGTACACTCAGGCTGAACTAATAGTTTCTATTTTATTTTATATAAAATAGTCCATTGAGGTGAATACTTTGTAAAGGCGGAAGGTAGGGGAGATTTCGCTCAATAATAATTATTTTGCAGTTTGATATGAAACATGAAATGTTATGAACTATAATTTTTATAAAATAATCTCCAACAAGTTAATTGTTTGTCATTAGTAAATGAAGCATTTAACGTCATTACGTTGCTAAAGTGTGTGTATGCTTTTTGTTCCACTACATACAATTAGATTTATTTTACTTTTAATTAAAAACTAAAACTTTTTAACAAACTTCAAAAAGGAAGAAGCTCTGTATATAACCCTATGTTTTTTATGTTTTTTTCACGATAATTGTGATAGTTTTGAACCGATCAAAGTGGTTTTTCTTGCAAATGAAAGGGGAAATCTTCCTGGTGGTCTCAATATAGAAACATCTCTTTCCATCTGATTTGGAGATAATAATACGCTATTTTAACCTTGAGAGAAAAGAGTTGTTTTGATACGGATTATGATTAATGAGGATAAAACAACTAATCAGAAAAATGAACAGTCACAGCATTTATTTTATGTAGTATTCTACCACATATAAAAATAATATAGGAAAAACGTATAAAACGAATAGATTGTTTTTCTTGATTGGGAAAGCCGCTTAGAATGAGCATCATCGGATTCTAATGAATGAATTCCTCATGAAAGCGGGTTTTTTCGTGGTTTACCCATTTTGATATATAACTTGGTATAACTAGAATGAGATAATCCAAAATAAATAAACTGAAAATCCGATTTTTTAATTTACCATAAACAAAGATATTCAATGATCCTCAGGTAAAAACTTCATTAATTCACTAAATAAAAACAAATAATTTATTAAATAATATTTTACAATCAATTTTTACTTTATGTTTTATTGATATTTTAGGTGTTAAAAAAGATTTTCCTAATAATTATTACATGTAGCAATATCTAGGAAAACTCGTCAGTGGAACTTCCAGCATAAACTACTCAACGTATTCATCTAACAAACTGACATGTTTATCGCATTCGTCATGGGCGTGTCAATTATTTGAACATCGATTAAGCAAGATGGTTATACACATCGGAAATTTGTATGAATAAATATTGGGAATTTTGCTAACTTAAAATCAACAACATGAAACGAAATTCGATTATAATGTAAATAGAAATCAGGTACAGATCATACCTTTATTAATAAAGTACCATAAAAATAACAGAATCTGCTTCGAATAAAAGAACCCAAATAAATAAATTTTACTTAGGCTACTAATAAGTAAATAAATTTTTTCCAAGTAACGAAAATATAATTTCTCATAAGCTTATTACCCATAATCCATAAAATCTAGGCCTATTCCAAAATTTTCCAATCATTTTTTTTGATTGCTTGATTTCCTATGATTAATTATATCGAACCACAGAGTCTTCTCACGAAACAAAAATTGCATGTGTTGGATATTATGAGAGTGTGAGAGACGATAATTGATCTTTGTTCTCGGAAAACCATACAGTATCAGATTTTGTCTGACGAAAAATATTTGATTGTATATTTTTCTTTCAGATATACAGATTACCAGCCTTCTTTAAATGATCCAACCTTCTTTACACGGGATGTTATATTTGTAGACACTAATAAAATATAAGAGAATAATATCTCCTTAAACCTGTTGAATAATAAATTTATTAAATTTCTGTTTAAATTGTGTTATAAATACATTTAAAAGTAACAGAACAAAATGTATAACAGATTAGAAAATGAAAATAACTTTATGGTACATTAGAAGTAACAGCGAGAGAAAAAGTTTAGAAATGGAATGAAATATCAAAGATAAAGATCTTATCAAGGTAAATAAGAAGATTGTCATTTATAGTGAAACGAAGCTAAAGCCAGCCTTCAGAGAAAGGTTTTGAGACATTGTAGGGAACATTTTGTTTAATGCTCAACACTTGAAGAGGCTTGGCTCAGCTTTAGGTTGGAGGTGCACGACTGAACCAGTAAATATTTAGACGACGCTTTACCAACGCCCCTTCAACTTTAGGAATATTCTAACAAAAGTCGTGCATTATAATATAGAAGAGGTTTTAGGACTTGACGTTGGAAATATTTGCCGTCTTGTTCTACTGCAGGCGAATAAATGAGTTTGTGTGTTTTTTTCAAAACATGTAAAATATCACTTCCAATCTTTTTCAACAAAAAGGCTTTAGGGCACAGATCAACCACATTAAAAATACTAATTTGTAAGGATATGAAGAGTTTATCTGGATTTTATCAGGATTCAGGCAGAATAAAAATTACAGTTTTGAATTAGTCAAATAAATTGTAAACATACATCCTGTTAATGGGTTTTTGTTAATGGTTTCTTCTTAAATTTATTTCTGTTGGCAGTTTTTATATTTATTCAATGAAAGCTCAGTTATCATCAATTGAATACACTAAACTGACTGTTTTAACACACTTTTTTGTGTGATTATTAAGAATTCCAAATTATATGTAGGTGCTCCTTAAATAACCACGTGGTTAAAATAATATGACTTAAAAAAAGAAACATAAAGGAAAAAATACTTAATAAATGTATAACTAAACTTAATTCCCTTCTCTGACCGAAGAATATTTTTATGCTTCGAATTCTAACTACTAGTTTATGTTTCAGATTTTTGGAATACCTTTCCTCAAAATAATAATAAATATTTTTAAATGTATTACCGTCCAAATAGCTAGCTTTAAGTTGATTTTTAAACATCATGCAAATATATTTAGGTACTGCGATATATATAGCACCCCAAAATATGTAGATTTAGATTTTCTAATTTGTTTAAGAAATTTTAAGGTGTTTTATTTTTGACTACGTCTTTAATTTATAAGAGACTTCATCCAACTAGATATTCCACTAAAAATAAAATTATTTTGGTAAAAATTGTTTTAAAATATAGGACTCTCACCCTATATAAAACAATAGCCGGACCAGCAAACCTCATACCGACTAAAAGTCAATGAATGGAGTGTTAACATTTCCTAAACCTAATTTAGTAGTGTGTTAGCGTCTTTCCACAAACCTGATGCTTAATAGTGAAATCAATTAATAATTTTAATTTCTGTTTGAACACGTTTAGTATTATGCAAAGAAGCAGTGTTATGTTGATCCAAAGGTGGTTGTGTAGTGTAACTGGCTTAAATTGAGGGATTCAAGCGTTACAATGCAAATTTTAATTTTCAAAAATATAAAATTAAAATTTATGGAAATAAGCAAATTTATAAATATATACAGTGCCACAAGCAGCTTATTCAAAGAAATTTTATAAAGTAAAACCATTCTAAAGGAGGGGAGTTTTTATTATTTTTGATTTGAAGGAGATAAAAGCAGTAACCAAGAAAGAGGAAAGAAAAGTAAAAATACAGGTAGAAAGTTCATCGACATTTGAAAATGTGCTGAAAGAAAAATTAAGAAGAACATCAAGAATAGGAAAATTGCCAAAATTTAGGATTTAAAAAGTTATGGCCAGATTTAAATTTTCAAACTAAATTACAGATTTTTTACAAACACCGGAAATTGTAACGTAGGGATCAAACCATTTTAAGGGGTAGATCGTATGAATCTACGTCATTCTCTCTCTCTCTCTGAGAAAATTTCTCCACGAGGGTTTGATAAGGGACATCAGGTGAGATCCGGAGAAATGTAAGGGGGTTGGAAACAGAAGAGGAGGGGGTCAGTAAGTCTGAAGATGCGGCCAATGCTGGAAGACGGTCACTTTACTCCGCCTTTTTAAAAGTATTAAATACTAGTATCATGTGCTAAGTGCGTAAATAAGTGGTTGCAAATGTAACTGTGCGATTCCTAATCCTTTTTTAGGGATTTTGGTCCCTATAATTGGCAAAATCTGGTGCATTTCAAATAGATAAAAAAACAGAGGTTTACAAAGTTGATAAAACGTGAATTGCTTTTAGAAGATAGTGACATTAAAATTCGCTAAAATAAATTTTAAGACTGTTAAATGTGAAACTCATTTAGAAAAGCATTGTAAACTTTTGGAAATTAAATTCGTGGTGACGCGGAATGAAGGAAAAACTGAAGAAAGAAGAAGTTTCACGCCCCCAAATCTGGCCAGCAAAAACTGTGGAATCTAACAAGGGTCCAGGAAGCGGCCCGAATTAAAGGGTAGTTTCTTTGTTCTTGCTCAAATCTAAAATTTCCCAATTTCATTTATTGTTGGGGAATTGAAATTTCGAGTAATTCTTTTAAAATTAAAAAACATAATGAATAAACTATGTTATAAAAATATTGGCTTTATTTACATTACTGATAAAGAAAATATATTAAAAGTGTTGTCACAAAGTTTACTGAATTAAAGTTAATATAAAGATAAACAATTATGTTCTTTGTAAACAAATAAAGGGGTCAAAATGAGTATAAATTTGTGTAAGGATTTTATATGTTGCAGTAATTATGATTAAGGAAATGTTATGGTTTGTTTGAATACTAAAATAGAATAATTAAAACATTAGCAAGTTTGGATATCAAAAGATATAAAAATTAAACCAGCATAACGGGTTGCAAGGGAAACTGGTTAGGAATTAACAAATCAAAATTAGTATAGAAAACAAATGTCAGAAGAAAAATAATTTATGTTGAAGTAATTCTCAGATATACAGAAAGTAAATAAAATTGTTCGAAGACAAACAACAGTCAAATAGCAAGCATATTTTAAATATTAATTGATAAACTTAAATAAGTATAATTTCTATATATATATATATATATATATATATATATATATATATATATATATATATATATGTATATATATATATATATATATATATATATATATATATATATATATATTTATATATATAAATGCTGATTTTACAAATAGGGTGTTAATATTAGGATTTAAGTATGATGTTTAAAATTAGGTAAATATTCTGATGACACTAGTTACCAATTTGGGTTAAATTCTAAACAAGGTTTGTGGATCGGAATAGGTGAGGTTTACCAAATGATTTTAAATATGCAAATTGCCTTTATAAATTGAATGTTTTTCCTTTCATAAATGGTTTGTTATGCATAAATAACGGGGAAATGTTTAATGCTAAATTGGGAAGTAAGTCTTGGCTAAATTATTTCCTAAATATGTGGGTTTGTTTTGAATGACAGGAAATCTTAAATATGAACAGATTTTGTATACATTATGAATATTATTATGTGAAAATATGGGTATAAATTTTTATTTTGAATAGGTGAACATTCTAGGAAAATTATATATATTTGCAAAGGTGATTTTTCTTATGAAATTATAAATGTTAATATGTTTCTCCTTTAATAGATATTTTGTGTATTTTTCTATCATTTAAATTTAACTGTAAAGCGTAAGTATACAGGCTTTAAATGTATGCTAGAATTAAGTAATTTTTCAAAGGGTTACATTTGGAACCAAAGGGTTCAAAGGGTTAAAAGGTATTGAAATATTCAAATAACTAAATAGCTGAGATGTCTAAAAAGAATTCATTCCCCGGGAACAGTACCCAAAGGGTTAAATCTCCGTGAGTCAGATTTTTTAAATAAAGTCCAGTGACTCATTCTCTGGCAGATTTTAGCAAGCGTTACCATAGGGCTGCCTTCGGTCGGCGATGCTTGTTCAAAATTTTTATCTTTGTGACGGTGGGTAGGGAAAGCGCAGTAGGTTACCGAAGTTCTGTAAAAGCTTGCCACGTAGGATTGCATGTGAATGTTATAAACAGATCTGGACGGTCAAATGTGCGAACATATGCCATTGCATCTTGGGCCTATTCATGCATGTGCCATTGGCTTCGTGTTGAGGTAGCCGGCAAAAAAACATTTTTCTCAATTCCATGGCATTCACATTGTCATCATTAACAATTGCATCACGTAAATGAACGTATTATTCTCAACTCAACATGGATAGATTTAATCGAATATAGAGAAGTCGTTCTGTTTCGATTTTCGCATACATATCTACAATATACTGATTGTTGGGCGTTGCGTAGCAACCAAAATTTGGATTGGATTCAATGAGATGTGGAAGAAATGACGCTGTACACAGAATACTGTGTTGAAAAACCGTTGGGAGGCATCAATGTACAGAAATGGCTTTGGAAAGTGCCAGAAACCATTCCAGGAATGCACTTAATAATTTCCCTATATTGTATGGCGATAGGATTAGTGGTTCAGTAATGCATGAGGCCCATACATACATACATAGCATCCATACAAACATACATATATACATACACACATACATACATAATGAATCTATATATATATATATATATATCGCAATATTTAAATTCAATTGTAAATTCAAAAATTCAATTATAATTCTTGTATTTGTATTTTGACTTAGTTCTTTATATATATATATATATAAATCATGGCTCACAAAGCATTATTATTTTAAAGTAGTGCTATTTCAGCTATAAACATTAAATTCTTTGTAATATCTATTTCAATTATTGACATGTATATGAATTGTAATTGCAAGATTGTTGCCTATATTTTAGAGATTACAAATTCACTAGTAATACTATATTAGCTTTAAGGATTCAAGGAATGCCCTACATTATGTTTTGAGTTAGTAATAAAAACCAAAGTTATAGTTTACTATAGACTAAACTTAATTTTAAAAAATATACATTTACATTTGTTTATAAAACTCTTTTTAACTACGGTATCAAAAAAATTGTGAGAGTTGTGCAATATAGAAATATATAAAGTCTCATAATTTGAAATTCTTTGTACCATACATTAAATTTCGAAAATATTTGTATAGATCCGGACATGTTTAATAAATGGTGTCTAAAATGTAAAGGAAACAACTATTTTTAACACGGTGACATACTATATAAATACGTGTGTAAACTTTTTACACCGCCTCTATATGTAAATGTGTGTAAAATGTCATAACACTGAAGTCATAAGATATATTCCACATTTTTCGCACTACATAGCAAATGCAGTTTATGGGCATTTTATGCCTTATTCTGGTCGTAAAGTAAACGTACACCCGACTTTATTTTGGTCTCAGCTCCTGTCCTCAAAAAAAAAATATTCTTGCCATTAGCTCCGTTAGAAACGCAAGCGTATTCCCATTTTAAAGAGTTATTCATCCATTATTTGACTTGTCAATCTAAACTGTTTCTATGTAAAATATAGTATTTAGTAGTTTATTTTCTTTTTAGAGGCAGCTATTTAGATAATGAAACAAACAACATACTACTACAGATATTTTGGTGTTTTTTAATTTATTAAAATAATACTGCAATATAAAGTTTGCCTAAATTAGTTTATTTTATTACCTAATACATCGTTATTTGTAAGGTAGATCTATTATGAAGATGTGTTCCGATATTCTTTACCATATTTGGTATAACAGTAAGCAACATATTTAGTTAATAATATACCGTTTAAAACGCTATTTAAACATGATTGAAACAAAAATTGCATTTTACAATTTGCTCATAAGCTTTGTTCACACAATAAAGGTTCAAAATAAGGAATGATTAATGAAAGTGTAAGGCTCTTAAGGGGAATATTCAATGTTATCTCCTTAGTTACTTTTTATTTTGATGCTAAACTAATAACATAGATTTACTGAAGCTATTAAGTTTAACACTAATATTTCAAAGTTATATTGCAAAATTAATGGTATAATTTTTTGGAAATTTTGAAGATCTTAAAACTGTTGAAGTTTTAGTAAACCTTAAAGTACTTAAACATTTAAGTAAATCTTTGAAATGTTTCCAGGAAATGGCCTAAAAAAATTTTATTTAAGTGGTTGGCAGTGATTAAATTGGGTAAAATGGTGATATATTTTAATTAAATATAAAAATTTGATCAATTTTGAAATTATTTCCTCCCAGGTTACATAAACACTAAATGAAAGTGCAATTTTAATTTTTTTCGTTTCAATATAAAATGAAATTATGAAACGTTTTGTGAATATGATTTCATATTGAACGTAATGTGTATTAAAGTGGTACGAGGCAGACTTTATTATTGTGGTTGTGTTTCTATATGTGGTGCAATCTCCGTTTCCTACTTTCCTACTTAAAGGTTGCCTACGTCATTATTTTTACTTAAGTAATGTAACAATGTTCGTAGACGTGAAACACACACTGAGGGCTTAAATAATGCAATCTCAATACGTTTATCTTATCGTCGGATTTCTTAGTTTACACGAAGTGGTGACTTTTATTACCAACTATCAAGAGACAAAAGCGCAAAAGTAGGGTTAAATGTTTTCTAAACAAAATGAGATTATGTAAGTGTTAGTAAATATGATTCCACATTCAGCACAATGTGTATTAACGTGATTCAAGGAAGCTTAATGATGCAATTAATGTCGCGAACATGAGATGGATTGCTGCCAGGATTTACAGATACAATGTGTACTGCTCGGGGTGAGTGTAATGACAACGGGTAATGTCTGCCATTAGTTGTTGGTTTCATCGAAGTGATTTCGTTCTAAGGGGAGTTCTCTAATGGCGCACATTTATATTGTAAGCACAATTAATTGTTCTTGTGTTGTAACAGATTGCCTAGCCCAGACGGAGCAGCAAGTATTTGTGTAAAGTTTTTAACCTTCGAATTCCCCGTCTCTGTAGGGTTAGGTAGCTACCGGACTTCTAAAATATATTATACTCACGGTTTGCCTACATTTTTATAATTTTTCGTAACCACAATCAATATTACACAATTACAAAATACTAAAGATTCATAGCAGCAACTGCTGCTTTTTATTTATGACAATAAAATTAAATGAAATACTTATTGTTAAACATTTCTTAGTAGTTTAAGTGTTATAATAATAATGTATTCCAAATACCAAAGGCATTTTATTTAATAATAACAGTAGTACTTCTTGGTAAACCATGTTTTTGGGTAGCTATTTTCATCATTGTTTATCTACTAAAAGCTACGTATATACTGGGTTTCCCAAATAGATACCAATTTTTTCAAAGGTTTGGCCTTCCGCTTTGATTATTGCCATTGCAAAGGTTAGCTTTATTGGAAATTGAGTCCTAACAAATAAAATGGCATACTTTAGTCGGTAGTTACAAGTTTTATTCTTTGAAGAAATACTGCTAAACCTTTTGTTATTGTCAGTAACTATTTCCAAGTATAATTATTTTTCCAACACAGCTTTCACAATTAGTTTTACTTCATTTAACTGTCTAGAAGACATTCATATTTCAGATTAACATAACTGTAGCTCCAATATTATGAAAATATGAATATAAAGACTTTATGGTGAACGCATAGAAGACAGAGAAACGTTTTGAGTAAATTCACCCGCTAAATTTGTTTCTACTTTTATTTATAAATATATTTCAGGACTATAAAGAAGAAAGGTGTTTGAATAGGTTGAGAAATAATAAGAGCGAAAGATTTATTCCCAGAACAAATTTGATTAATTAAATGAAAATTTTAATATAATTGGTTAAAGTTGTATATTTCAGGTAACACAATTTTTTCAAAGGATGAAATATTGAAAGTTATACTATAGAATCCAGTAAATCTCTTTTGTCTACCTTCCTCCTCAAAGTATCGCTATTCAACTAAAGGAAATACACACACTGAGTGGTTTCTACATTGGAATCCCAACATATGTAACTTACGTAAGATAAGACTTTATAGTTACAGTCGCTTTTCTTATTTAATGAAGTAAATGCGGTTATAATAATTATTACGAGATAAAAAGACAAAAATAAAGTTAATATGTTTCAAACAAAATGAAATTATTCAAGTCTTTGTAGATATGATTTCACATTGAATTCCGACTTGTAACCTTCCCAGGAGTTCAACTCTCCTGTATTACTGAACAGCGTGGTTTATATCGAATTTAACAATAATTAGGTCTATTTTTATCACTGTTGATGTCTAAGAACTTGTAGCATTTTCGTTTAAAGAAATGTGTAGCTTTATGTTTATGTAAGATTTACTTAACCAAATATAAAACACCGGAAGTTAATATAATCATTTTAATTTTATTGAAGGCTTATTCTTAATGTTGCCATTATGCTTTTATACTTGGATATCTGCCAAACTTGAAGGGTAATGTGAAGCCATCTCTTTACAACCCGCAAGAGAATACACTAAGGAGTAAACATTTGGTCTATTGCTCCTATTTATCTCCTAAGAACATTTGGATTTACGTAGATTAATGCAATTGCTTTATACCGCCTACATCATTTAAAAGTGATAATTATCTTCTTGTGTTATTACCATTTAAAACGCTCAAAAAAATAGAGATGCTCCTATTTATCTCCTAGGAACATTTGGATTTACGTAGATTAATGCAATTGCTTTATACCGCCTACATCATTTAAAAGTGATAATTATCTTCTTGTGTTATTACCATTTAAAACGCTCAAAAAAATAGTGATGCTCCTATTTATCTCCTAAGAACATTTGGATTTACGTAGATTAATGCAATTGCTTTATACCGCCTACATCATTTAAAAGTGATAATTATCTTCTTGTGTTATTACCATTTAAAACGCTCAAAAAAATAGAGATGCTCCTATTTATCTCCTAGGAACATTTGGATTTACGTAGATTAATGCAATTGCTTTATACCGCCTACATCATTTAAAAGTGATAATTATCTTCTTGTGTTATTACCATTTAAAACGCTCAAAAAAATAGAGATGCTCCTATTTATCTCCTAGGAACATTTGGATTTACGTAGATTAATGCAATTGCTTTATACCGCCTACATCATTTAAAAGTGATAATTATCTTCTTGTGTTATTACCATTTAAAACGCTCAAAAAAATAGTGATGCTCCTATTTATCTCCTAAGAACATTTGGATTTACGTAGATTAATGCAATTGCTTTATACCGCCTACATCATTTAAAAGTGATAATTATCTTCTTGTGTTATTACCATTTAAAACGCTCAAAAAAATAGAGATGCTCCTATTTATCTCCTAGGAACATTTGGATTTACGTAGATTAACGCAATTGCTTTATACCGCCTACATCATTTAAAAGTGATAATTATCTTCTTGTGTTATTACCATTTAAAACTCTCAAAAAATAGTGATGCTTCTATTTACCTCCTTTTGGATTTACCATTTGGATTTACGTAGATTAACGCAATTGCTTTATACCGCCTACATCATTTAAAAGTGATAATTATCTTCTTGTGTTATTACCATTGAAAACTCTCAAAAAATAGTGATGCTTCTATTTACCTCCTTTTGGATTTACCATTTGGATTTACGTAGATTAACGCAATTGCTTTATACCGCCTACATCATTTAAAAGTGATAATTATCTTCTTGTGTTATTACCATTGAAAACGCTCAAAAAATAGTGATGCTCCTATTTATCTCCTAGGAACATTTATATTTACGTAGATTAAGGCAATCGCTTTTTACCGCCTACATCATTTAAAAGTGATAATTATCTTCTTGTGTTATTACCATTGAAAACGTTTAAAAAAATAGTGATGCTCCTATTTATCTCCTTTTGGATTTACCATTTGGATTTACGTAGATTAACGCTATTGCTTTATACCGCCTACATCATTTAAAAGTGATAATTATCTTCTTGTGTTATTACCATTGAAAACGCTCAAAAAAATAGTGATGCTCCCATTTATCTCCTTTTGGATTTACCATTTGGATTTAAGTAGATTAACGCAATTGCTTTATACCGCCTACATCATTTAAAAGTCATTATTATCTTCTTGTGTTATTACCATTTAAAACGCTCAAAATAATAATGAATGATAAATTCAATTTCACAGTGGAGAAATGTCAGCGTGGAGTATTTTCATTAAGCTTGCTTTTAGGGAAAACAAATTTTTGGAAAATTAAAGCGTTTGTAAAGTGAAAACTAATTTTCCTGCTTAAGAACGAGAGCCTTTGTTTTAAAACACTCAGGGTAAACTAAAGCATTCTATTTATTTTATTCAAAATTGTAAATTGAGGTTAAAATTTTATAACGGGGCAAAAGGATTGAGTATCTTAAAATGTAAAACAATGTCATTTATTCTAAAGATAAATGTAAACCATAAAATAGTATTTGTAAAACGTCTGTAAAAAAATTATAGATATAATAAACCTCTTTGTTCTGCTAAAGTGTGTGTTTTAAATAAATTAAGAAAGAAAACTTTTTATTTTCTTTAAAATTTTTCTAAGATTTAAATTTGTTTGAACGTCAATTTAAATGTAGTCAAAATTAAAAAATGAATATAAACAAGCGTGGTTAACATCAATTCCTAGAAATATAATTCCTTTCATATGAAAAATATGTTATGAAATCAGAAATTGAAAATGAAAAGAACGGCGATAAGGAAAACCTAAAAGACTAAAGCTAAAAATAATTAGTTATTCAATCTTTAAATGCATTTTATATATTTAGTCTTATGTTACTTACTATCCGGTCAAATAAATATAACACAGATGAAAATCAAGGTCACATAAAAATAAATAAAGGAATATATATATATATATATATATATATATATATATATATATATATATATATACATATATATAT
>JBAIZL010000001.1:334437782-334450282 GCA_036971475.1 Prosapia bicincta | reverse complement strand
TCGTTTATCTCAGAGCAAGTAGCTCAACTAATGTGTGTAACTCGAACGAGAAGTAATCACAACATTGTTGGACTTTCTCAAACTCTTACTCGCTTAAGAGGCATGACCTCTTTAGGCGTGCACACTCTCGATGGCACAGTAATAGCTGCCAAACATGATTTTCTCATTCTCGACAAAATGTTTGTCGATTTACCTCTACTCACATTGACGTTAAGATACTAAATAAAGTACAATCTTATACGCTTGCCGACCCTACTTCTCATTTGCCAAGTCGCATTGATATACTTCTGGGCGGCGCTCTTTTTCCCTTAATATTGACTCAAACTACGCATTCTCTCGGCTGTAATATGCCGTGCCTGATAGGCACTCACTTTGGATTCATGGTTATGGAAGAAGCTCCATGTCTGCCTACTTGTGAAAGGGAATCTAGTGCTAGTATGTCCACCACATTACTCACGGTGAATGACTTGGAACTGCACAATTCTCTGCAAAAATTGTCAACATGAAGAAGTACCCTTCACCTCAAAACCCTTACCACATGATCAAGCATGTGAAGCTCATTATGTCGCTACTCATACACGCGACAGTTCAGGTCGTTACTGTGTCCGACTTCCTTTCAAACAAGATAAACCTCCTCTCGGAAGGATACCGCACAACCTCATTATAATATTCTCGGACTTCATTGGTCACCCTCTTCGGACGCTTTTACTTACCATTTGAATTTTCCTCGAAACTCTAAAACTAAACGCCAAGTGCTCAGCGTTATCGCTCAAATTTATGACCCTTGTGGTTTCCTTTCGCCTGTTGTCATGTGGGCAAAATGTTTTATGCAGCTCCTCTGGACAAAAGGGACCAATCCCTACCACCTGAACTTCTAACTCAGTGGCAAACATTGCAAAGACTTCTTATTGTTTAAAAAATATTGTAATTCCGCGGGGTTTACGCTTGAGTCACTCGCCTAACATTGAGTTACACGTTTTCTCAGATGCTTTTGAGAGTGTATACGCTGCTGTCATTTACTTAAGATGTCAGATTAGCGACCACTCGGTGGTAATTCGCCAGCTATTATCGAAGACTCGGGTAGCCCCACTGAAAAAACTCACTATACCTCGCTTGGAGCTAAGTGCTGCCTCGCCCAATTAGTGGGGTATATTATATCTCTTTATAACAAAAAAATGGAATTTTCCTCTGTTTTTCTATGGTGCGATTCGACAGTAACACTGACATGGATACAAACACCTCCTTATCGACTCAAAACCTTTGTCGCCAATCGGGTAGCGCAGGTTCAAGAATTATCGCCTTCTCATTATTGGAGGCACGTATTGAGTGAACACAATCCCGCTGACTGCGCGTCACGTGGATTACTTCTTTCAGACCTACCTCGACATAAATTATGGTGGTACGGACCCTCTTGGTTACAACAGTTTCATGATAACTGGCCTATATCTCATTTTGAGCCTGCAAAACTCATTGACACAGGGGAATATAAACCTATTTCACCTATATCTCTTCTCTCCACTGTTCACTCAGAATGGGACTTGCTGCGGACATAATCTAGCTTTAGTCGACTGCAGCGTGTATGGCGTACTTGTTGCGTTTCATACACAACTCTCGTCACTTAGGAAGAACTGTTGGACCTCTCACTACGGGGGATTTGAAATCAGCCAGAATCCGAATATTCAAATTACTTCAGGCATCCTCCTTCATCGAAGATTTAAAGGCATTAGGACACACCCTTCCTAACAGGGTATCTTCTAGGCTCGACTATTAACACCATTTCTTGATAGCGATGGCGTCCTGCGAGTTGGTGGACGACTCGAAGCAGCAGAGATTCGTTATGAGACGCAAGATCCGGTGATTTTGCCTTAGAAACAACCTGTGGTTGACTCCTTGATTGACCTATATCATCGGAAGTACCTTCATTCTGGAGTTCAACTCACTCAATCACTTCTCGCACACGAGGTGTGGATATTGTGTGCTCGGAATGTAATCCGAGCACGCGTCTTCAAGTGTACTGTGTGCTTTAAGCACCGACCTAAAAATAAAAATCCTCTTATGGGAAACTTACCTCAACCTCAACTCACCCCTACTCGCCAATTAAAGCTGTGTACCAAGAGGCTGCCACCAGAAAAACCTTGGAGAAACTATCAAAATCCGGAACGGACTACTTTCCTGACCGCTTCATAGCTGTTCCAGCGTTCCGCACCCTCACCGGACATGACCTCCTGCCTGCTCACCTCCACCGTATAGGTATCCTGGACAGCCCCGAGTGCCCTTTGTGCTCCTTCAGTCTTTTTGATGCAGGCCATCTCCAAGCATGCCTTGCTCTGGAACATGTCAGACAACAGGTGGAAGGGCTCAGACCTGAGGAACAACTCTCCATGATTTACTGGTCAGCGCGTAACCCAATGGCAGAATTGCCAAGAGCTAGTAAGTAAGTAAGTATAATAATTATGAACCAGATTTTGTTTATCGATAATCTACAGCTGTGTAACTTGAAATAACTCGAGTATTCATTACCTTCCTAACATTATTAATTAAGGGGTGAAAATTATCTACATTATTGCTCTACATAACAATTCAATGTTTCCAATTTACCCGAGCATTGTGTCCTGAGGATTATTTTATGAATATTTCGATAAGTCGCATAGTTGACTTTAAAATCTACTTTAAGTAATCGACTTTAAATAAATGTATGGATTTGAAGTGCGATGTCGATGTCTACATAGCTTGCATGTAATAAGACTGTTTTATATTTGTATATTGAAAACACCCCGCGACTTTGGAACTATGTATTTGACTGAGTACTAACCGCACTTTGCTAGAGAGAACCAAATATTTTCTCAGGAGAAAGATAATCTTTTCCTCTAAAGATTTATTAATTTGTTCTTTTTTCAGAGCGGAGTTTTAATAAACAAACTTCCATTAACATGGCTTTTACGGTAAAACGAACGTAGAGCGAGTTACGGAATGAAATATTAATATTAAAGTTGCCATTTAGAGCTTATACAAAGAAATATTACATGAATCAAAAACATTTATGAAAACAAATATTTCCTAAAAGGTTTATAAGCTGTAAAAGCACTAATGCTTACAAAACTGTAAAATGAAAATTCTTGTTCATATTTTATTATAAAGCGTTTCACGTCAAAAGAAAATTTTATTGGTATAAAAATGTTGCTTTCCGTTTTTAATTATGTGTATTTAAACGGGAAATCAGTTTCTGTAAGGGTATAAAAATAATCTTAAAACTTAATTTTTAAAACAAAAATTTGACGATAACGTTTGGTTAATTAAACCTAATCATAATTAGTTGCTGTCGTTAATTGTAGATTTCAACTTCTTTTATTTCTTTATCGACTTTTTCAAAATAACTAAACTTTTTATATTTATTTATCTCAATATATCATCTTAATTTATCTCAATATATCATCTTAATTTATCTCAATATATTAAATTGAGAAAGAAATATTGTTTTAACGTTACTTGTTTATTAAAGAGTTTTACTGTATTTACCTTTATATATTTAGAATAATATGGTATTTAAATGATAATAAAAGCATTATTAAATATATTTAAATAGTTCGTCAAATGTTCCATGTGGATATTGAGTGATATTAGGAAGGAATGTAGGCCTAGTATTATACATTACGACTGAAAATATAATATCGGTGCCTGTTAAGTTGAACACAATAGTAGTCTGTATGTAATTGCTTTATCTATTAATTGTTTCCTTCAACATATGTATTAAGTACAGTTAAAGTGATCAAATAAAGGATGAAATTCTTTTAAAACATTTTATCACACTTTATCACAGAGAGATAATTAATCTGTTTTATCAAAGTTTTGCATTAAGAAATAGTTTCTAGGATTCCCACCCCCAAACATCTACAGCTCTCTTCAGCCCCCTATCAACGTTTAATCCCTTTCTTAAAAGTAATTATATTACATTACAATATTTCAAAGCTGAAAACGACCGCCCCAAAGGATGTAACAATTAACTCAACTTGATTACAATTCATCACGGTTTACCGTAATGTACTTGTAATATCACAATACAAATATATTTCTCACCCAACAGTCTTCTGGAGCCATATTTCTCTGTTAAACTCAATTCTTATCGTTTAAAATAAAAGCTGTCTGAAAGCGAACAATAAAATAAACTGTCTCCACTTTCCAGACTTCAGGCAGCTGCTCTACTCTAAGACAATTGTCTCGTGCTTAACTTTCACAACTTCTCTTTACTTTAATTCAATATTTTAGATATCCTTAGATTTTTTTATTCTAAATTGCTCTTTAAATCATTTAATTTCAATACCTCCAATAAATTTACAGACTCAAATGTCGTTTCTAATATTTTATTCGGTTCTTCTAATTATTTAAATGTAAGTCGTATACATTATACGACTCTTTTATCACTATTTAATCTATAAATTCTAATTGTAGCTAATCAGTTACTGTATGATTATAAAATACAAGATCTTTCTAACACATAAAAAATTATTGTTTACAAATGTTTTTTATCTTCAGCACTCTTGCATCTCCAGTCCTCTTGTAAGCCGCTACCAGTTTGCCAGACAAATGGTTATCCTAGATTATAGTAACATAATTACTAGTTAGGATTTTAGGAATAAAGAATATTGGAATCGTGTCTAAGCAGGTAAAAATTATGTCGGCTGAATTTTAAGTCTGTAGGCAAGCGGTTCGTGTATACATTTCTAAACTTTAACCATTTTGGAAATTAGAATAAATTTTTACATATGGCCCACAATTTATACAAGTGGTGCTGTATATTAAATGCAAGTAGTTGTTAGATTCAATCTATGACTGATAGGGAAGCGTCAAGAAAGTTAGAGACTAGTCCTGAACGAAAGAGAACATACCTGGATTCGCCTCCCATCGTGCTTTAAGTTTCGTGAAATGAGGAACCAAACTTGACCAATGAAAAATAAGAACCGATCATATTAGGAGGAATGTAACCAGAGACTTTTGTGCTAGCCCAGTCAACACTGGGGACTCAAACGATAAAGACATAGTTAAAAGTTTAAGAAATCTTTTGCACAAGAAGTAAATCAAATAAAAAGACGTATCGGATTGAATAAAATAAATAAATTAAATGAAGGAGAAATAGGCATCAAAACACTAAGATCTAGGGAACATAGGGCTGGTTTGTTAAACAGGTTATTTGTGATATTAGGAAAGGTCAACTGTTTAAAGTGAGGTGTAGAGTGAATAAAGGAATTAAGAGTGAAAGTGAGGGTAGTAACTAACAGAAATTTAGTAAAGTGGATTATGGATAATGCCTTAAATAGCATTTATTTTAGTTTGGAAGTAATAAAGTAAAAATGTAAGGGAAAAGCCTAGAACATATCTATTGTAAATATCAGCTTAGTGTTGTAAATGAGTGTAGCTAGTGTTGGAAGAAATAAGGGTGTAGATTATTTTCTAAACCTAAACTAATTATGTAAACAACTCAGGGAAATTTATACTTCTTCATCTAGAGTCAAAGAACTCATGAAAGTTGGGTCTAACACCCAAAAAAATCAAACAGCTAAAGCCGTTGAAAGAACGTTTAAATATTTAAAAAGTTAAACTCCGATTGACTAAAATACAATAAAGGGGGGGAGATAAAATGCTCGTTATTCAATAGTTAGATCATTTGGACAAACTAGGGCTAAGGTTTGAGCTTCAAGGTAGTACAGATGTGTTGGGAGGGGGATTAGTACGAGATTTAAGTTGCAATTAATGTTTTATGTAAAGGAAGATTTTAAAAACATTGAGAGAGATGTAGAAGTTTTTTTACATAAATAATTAGTAAATATTGCTACGCGTGATCAAGTAAAGTATTGAAGTGAAAGGGGCTTCTTAAAAATTGAATATCAGAAGTGAATTAGTGCTCGTGTTAAACCCCAAAAATACGGGTGAGAATCTCAACACATAAGTACATTATACAATAACTTTTATTAGATCGGATTTTCAGCAAAACTGAAAGAATTAATATCCTAATCAATTACCGATAAATTTAAATACATTTTTATAATAAATTTAAATGTTGTTTTTATTTTATATTAAACCACTACACCTTGTAGAAAGATCATAAATAACGACCCATTAGGTTAACGAATAATACTTTTAAATTTAAAAAGTCGTTTTAAGAGAACAAAAGGCCTCAAGAGTCAAGATTTGTATTAGTTAATGAATTGAAGATTGCCATTCAATTTTAACAAATGTATTTGCAAGCATAGCGTAAATAAAAAATGTCAGCTAGAAAAAACGAGACTTTATAATGTTAAAGAGTTTATAATGTTTATCACATTTCTGAAAACGTGATTCAGGGAATTGTGATTCAGTTGTAAAACAAGAGAAATTTAGAGCTCAAATCTACCTAAAAGATAACAAAGATATTTTTATCTCTACACTTGATTACAATAATTTTAATTCTTATCCGTTCACAGTATTTTAGCTAAAAGTATGATTCGACGCTCTTACATACAAGCTACTGGACTGTATACTTTTACTTTGGCAACACATAACTAAAATATTATTTTGTGGCAGCAGTATAAGGTGGATGTTTTTAAAGTAACTGTGCCGTACTTTAATACATGACATACAATTCCATTTCATCCATAATTGTAAAATCCTCCTTTCACTAGAATAGGCTCTTTCAAATATGCTTGGATCTTTTTATGTTCTACATAAAAGTGTTTGTTATAATATAACACTTTATATCTATGATTTTCTTTGTTTTATATTTAATTACATATATTTATGTTACACTGTAATATTTAATAATGACATACAATTTTCATTTCGTTTCTGCATTACATATTTTTTTCCATGTTTGATGTTATTATTACACTAAATAAAATCACACTAATTTCTGGAATACTGTTAGCAATTACACGTTGTGTGTCTAAGTAAAAGTGACACGTTTCCGACTTGTCTCTCTTATCCAGACACATTATTTTCCCCTGGCATTTACTAATTAAAATTGCATCTATTATCCTTTAAACCAGTTTATGCAATCGATTACAAATCGTGATTTCTAACAACATTTTTATTTTAATGTCACTTGTCAACTTTTTGCTCAGCACTTTACTAGCGTTGCACAAACGAGCATTTCATGCTTTAGTTATAAAACAAATTTTTTAAAGTTTTAATTGCCTTTCCTGTCTTAATTAATTTTTATTACGTTCTTCTAATTGGTAAAATGTTTAATTTATTCGCCATCTCTTAATCAACATCCCTAAATAAAAAACGTCGTATAACTGGGTGGTTTTATTTTAAAAAAAAAATATTGCTTCAAATTAAAATATGAACAGAAATTAGAAATAGCTTTCAAAATATGATGTATATTTAAATTCACCAGCAAAAGAAATTTCAGATTTTTCCTTCCAATAAAGTCAACGATTACAGACGAATAAATCTTTATAAACAAAAACTTCTCCCATCGCTCATTTATTTGCACCCACTTGATGAATCTTCAGTGTTTATTATTACAGGGTAAGCGTACTGACTCACAAGTGGGAGAGACTAATTTCAGTTTCAAAACTCTTATTAAGGCAAGAATAACCTGGTGAATTATCACTATTACGCGAAAATAAACAAACAGTTTCTTTATAAAATAGTC
This sequence comes from Prosapia bicincta, assembly GCA_036971475.1. Lineage (NCBI taxonomy): Eukaryota > Metazoa > Arthropoda > Insecta > Hemiptera > Cercopidae > Prosapia > Prosapia bicincta. Next base: position 334,442,652 of record JBAIZL010000001.1, on the reverse strand, counting down.
AGTTGTTTTCTTGAAGTTAATATATGAAACGATGAAAACTTGCACAGGTCCGATATTTATTATCTTCTGAGTCATTGAACACTCAATATTCTTTGCAGTTCTTAATTCATATGCGAAAGGACTATTGTTATATAATATTATGGTAAATGAAAAATGTTAAATGTAATTAATATTCAACATTCAGACATTATTAATGTTATACATTCATTTTCATATTTCTAGACTTTTGTGAAACCTAGATGGAGTATATTATATAAAATCAAATTATGTAAAATAGTATTTAATCTAGCGTTCTTCTGAGGAACTGTTGTAATGTAGACTTTCCTTAACCGAACCAATAAGTGAAAATTACTAACCAACAGAACATTTTAACTTTATTTGTGGAACAGAGAAAACGTAAGGAGTAAGCAGATGTTTATCAAAAACACTATTGATGAGCAGAATAGGCCATATCCCGTATCGACCTTCTAGAGTCGCAGAAACATCCGGTCATATGAAGTTTCTTAGAGTTTCTAAAAACGACCAATATAGGCCTACTTGGTTTTAAACAGATATTGTACAAGTTCTTAATCCCAAGCGTAATGTCAGGAAGGCGTCTCAGTAACGTAATTTGGTGAGTGAGGAGCTTCAAATGACCTCGGGATCGAATGTTGAATCATGGCTAAGGGCATAGAAGGCTACAGAACAATTTTCCGTATTCAATTAATATATTGTTTGTAATACGAAGATATGTGTAGGCTTTGAGACAAGTTTAGTATATAGTTGTGAGTACCTTTAGAGTGTGTCCAGTTTCTTGCGGTGAACATTTTAGCTTGAGTTATGAACTAGTTGCTTCTTACTAGAATAAACCTAGAACGTAATTATGTATTAGCTGTAGTAGACGTTTTTATACCTTGTACCTAGCGAGCTCTTGTAGTTTTGCCTAGAAAGGAACCTAATGCGACGAGTGTTCCGCAAATTGTAATTTCAAAAACCCTTTTGAGAGATGTTTCTGAAAACCCTAGTATGGAATTTTCCATTTTAGCCATCCATACACATGTGTTCATATTAGGCCTATATTCTTCAACTTTGAACAGGATATTTAAACAAAAACGATTACAATGCTAAGTTGCAAAGAAGCCTGGTTCTAATAAACATTAATTCAATGGTACTTTCTCCGTAACATTATAAATATCTGACACTAGTTGTCAGGTTAATTGGAAAACAATTGTTTATTATTTATTATTATACCTTAATAAATCATTAATAACGTATTATTAAAGCTATATGAAGTTACTTTGTTGCAGTGAGAGATAATGGTTCCTGTTTGGGTTCAATACAGTTTAAAGACACTAATATAGTTGGCAACTCAACCCTCTACGTATATCTACAGTTGTTAGATATTTTAGCATTGTCGTGCAGTTTTTTATACCAAGGTTATTCGTATCAGAATTTTCCATTTTACTTTATTTTCTGAAATTTTGTCCTCTAAATGATGATTTATGATGATTAGACAAAATGTTTTAAAATATCATTCATTAAAGCTAAAAAATACTTAATTCCATATTTCTCTTTAAAAAAAACATACACAATACTCAACATAATACTATCTAGTTTGGTGTAGGGAAGACGCTTACTAACCAGAAAAGCAAACAACTTACAGACAAAAACCAACTCGCCTAGAAATGCAGGATATTTCTGAAATGATTTCCAGTTTAAAATTAGACGCCGGCTATTGCAAGCTTCTATTTTATTATTTCCATTTTTGTATTTCTTCGCTTAATTCAGTGTACGAAATTCCGTGATGTTGTTAGTAGAGAGGTAAAAAATTCTGTGTTATTTATTTCATTTCTTTTAATTCTTCTTTTATATGATGATAAAAAAAAGTTTATTTTTTCGTAATAAACCATGATATACATATATATATATATATATATATATATATATATATATATATAAGTATAAAATACGTTTTCTTGTTTAATAATTTAAAACAACACAGGTTATTCAAATACAAGAATATTTATTATTTTATATCCAAAGCTTTTCGTTGGCAAACAGTACCAACATCATCAGGAATGAAAATTACAATAATGTAAGCTATAGGCCTAAAACATATGTTTATTTAGAAATAGAATTGTTGTTAAATTTATACAAATTGCTAAATTTATTTTGTTGCTGTAACATTATAGACATTGAATATAGTATCAAATTTAGAATGTATTTGTATTTGTTCTTTTATTAATTTGTTATTATTATTGTGTTTATATATTTCGAATGCTTCATATATATTCATTCTTAATCCCTTATTAATTTCTTTTATAAGTCTCATATTTTCTATATTTGGAAATTGGTGCTTATTATTAATACAATGATTTGCGAAATTTGATTTATATATTTCTGGATTAATGTAGGCATTTAAATGTTCTTTATATCTTTCTTTTAATTTTTTCTTTGTTTGACCTATATAAGCTTTATTACAATCTTTGCATTCTAATTTATAAACACCTCCTTTTTCATGCATATTAATTGTTTTATTATTGTTATTTATTATGTTTATTATTTTGTTATTAGTTTTGTATGCAATTTTGATATTTGTATTTTTAAATAATTTGGTGATATTTTTTATTTCATGGCCTATAAATAAAAATGAAGTCCATATTGTATTATTATTATTATTATTGCAAATTAAATTATTATTTTGTTTATTAAAAATATTATAATTAAGTTTGTCAACAGTTTTCTTTTTATAACCGTTTTCTAATGCAATTTGATAAATTATGTTTTTTTCTTTTATTTTATTTTCTTCATTCATGGGTATTTTATGCATTCTATATAATAAGTTATATAAAGCAGCCATTTTTTGATTATATGGATGATTAGATTTATTTGGTATAATTTGGTTTGTCAAAGTTGGTTTACGGTATATCATATATTCAAATTTTTCATTTTTTCTTATTATTGTTAAATCTAGAAAATTTATTTTGTTATTTATTTCAATTTCATAAGTAAATTTGATTTTTTTATTAATTTTATTTATTTTATCCAAAATATTTGTTAAATTTATATTATTATTGTTTGATATATACATTCCATCATCTACATAGCGAAGCCAATAACCAGTTTTATCATATATTTTTATAATTTCATTTATTTTATTATCTAATTGTTGTAAAAATATTTCAGATAATATATTTGATAATGGCGAGCCCATAGCAAGACCATCCTCTTGTTTATAAATTTTGTCATTATATGAAAAATAATTTTGATTTAATATTATTTTGAGTGTATTTAAAATTTCTAATGTTAATTTTTTATCTTTCTCATGTTCCAATTTAGATTTTATAATTTCAAGAGTTTCATTTATAGGTATGTTTGTATACATATTTTTTATATCTAATGATATTAATTTTGTATTTTCATTAATTTTAATGGAATGTGTATTTGAATGGACTTGTGAAATTACATAAAATAGATAAACCAATAAGACCATTAATAAATTTTATAAATGCTCCATCTTATAAAATATCAAAGGTTATGGTAAATATTCTTAAAGAAAAAATAGAACTAAATAATAATCATACTATAATAAATTCTATTAATCTTATTGAAAAACTAAATGCAATTAAAATTAATGTAAATACAAAATTAATATCATTAGATATAAAAAATATGTATACAAACATACCTATAAATGAAACTCTTGAAATTATAAAATCTAAATTGGAACATGAGAAAGATAAAAAATTAACATTAGAAATTTTAAATACACTCAAAATAATATTAAATCAAAATTATTTTTCATATAATGACAAAATTTATAAACAAGAGGATGGTCTTGCTATGGGCTCGCCATTATCAAATATATTACCTGAAATATTTTTACAACAATTAGATAATAAAATAAATGAAATTATAAAAATATATGATAAAACTGGTTATTGGATTCGCTATGTAGATGATGGAATGTATATATCAAACAATAATAATATAAATTTAACAAATATTTTGGATAAAATAAATAAAATTAATAAAAAAATCAAATTTACTTATGAAATTGAAACAAATAACAAAATAAATTTTCTAGATTTAACAATAATAAGAAAAAATGAAAAATTTGAATATATGATATACCGTAAACCAACTTTGACAAACCAAATTATACCAAATAAATCTAATCATCCATATAATCAAAAAATGGCTGCTTTATATAACTTATTATATAGAATGCATAAAATACCCATGAATGAAGAAAATAAAATAAAAGAAAAAAACATAATTTATCAAATTGCATTAGAAAACGGTTATAAAAAGAAAACTGTTGACAAACTTAATTATAATATTTTTAATAAACAAAATAATAATTTAATTTGCAATAATAATAATAATAATACAATATGGACTTCATTTTTATTTATAGGCCATGAAATAAAAAATATCACCAAATTATTTAAAAATACAAATATCAAAATTGCATACAAAACTAATAACAAAATAATAAACATAATAAATAACAATAATAAAACAATTAATATGCATGAAAAAGGAGGTGTTTATAAATTAGAATGCAAAGATTGTAATAAAGCTTATATAGGTCAAACAAAGAAAAAATTAAAAGAAAGATATAAAGAACATTTAAATGCCTACATTAATCCAGAAATATATAAATCAAATTTCGCAAATCATTGTATTAATAATAAGCACCAATTTCCAAATATAGAAAATATGAGACTTATAAAAGAAATTAATAAGGGATTAAGAATGAATATATATGAAGCATTCGAAATATATAAACACAATAATAATAACAAATTAATAAAAGAACAAATACAAATACATTCTAAATTTGATACTATATTCAATGTCTATAATGTTACAGCAACAAAATAAA
>JBAIZL010000001.1:334212782-334432782 GCA_036971475.1 Prosapia bicincta | reverse complement strand
TCCTCAGGTTCTTTTAAGAAATGAATGTAGACGAATGTTTTTATTACAATGTATTTTTCGCATGCTTTATAATTAATTATGTCCATGAGCCTCGGGGCATCCTTTGAACTGTCGCACCCTCCACACTGCGAGGTTAGCGGTGGTTATCTACGTCAGAGTTTAATTTAATACAGACTTTCAAACCACTGTTATTTTTAAGTATATAGAATGCCTGAATATATAATTTAGAACCAGCAAACACAAGTATAAAATTATATACCATTTTACTCCTGAGTACAAGTAAAACTCAATTCTCACGACTTCGACTTTAATTCTGATCATTCCCTCTAATTGTTCTGTGGGTGGTGCATCATGTGAACTGTTTTGCCAAAAATTCTCTGTTAAATAATTTCTTTCAATCTTTTTTTCCTAAGGTCCAACTTTTATAAGAAGTTGTTCTCCTATCATTATTCGTCTATGATATGATAATTCTCTTTATTTTGATATTTTTTACTATTACACTTTCTCTTTTTCTAGCAATATACTTTTGTATGTCTTTCACATTTTCCAAGTTCTTCTGCATAAGAAATATGATATCCTTCAATATTTTTAATGTTTCTCGGATTACGCAACGTACTGCAAAGTATAAAGCAACGTCCGCATTCTTAGAATTAGATTAACGTCTTGGCAACATAGAAACATTTTTCTTTTATTAAACGCCTAATCATTCCCCTCGATACATTTCTCCAATTGTTTTCAAAGTCTAACCAAACATTTGTCGTTCGCTTTGAATTTACTCTTACCCGTTAAATATGCTGACTGTCGCATTGTTATCGCCGTTACCTATTTTAACCCATTCCATTCGGCTCTCTCCGTTTCTTCTATTTCTAACTCCTTTGTCTTATTACTCCGACAAAACCTTTACCAGTTTCATTCTTTAGCTTTTTAATGAGTTTCCCCTTTACCAACCTAATCTTCCACCGTATGTTCTCATTGTATGGTTATTATACATTTGACGTTTTTATCGATTTAAAGTATTCGTTTGAAATTCATTGCAGTTTTTTTTTAATTTGTGAAACTAGAACTGTGTGTATCCATCCTCATATTAGTGAGTGTTTTTATGTTCCTTCTTCTTGCGTTATCGTGTAATGAGGAAAAACCTCATGAGAGAGAGGATGAAAACACATAAATTTATAACTTCTTGTAAAACATAGCCAATAAATCCCCTTTGTTTTTGCCTCAGTATATTACTTTCTTTGTAATGAGATATTTTTCTAAAGTAAATGCTAATACGAAATATTTATATTATATGGTTTATATTGATTACAATGGATATAAAATCTTTGGTTGGTCAAATCGTTTAAATAACAATGATTAAAAATAATTTGTATATACCTTACATTACTTTCATAGAGATTTTTGTTTGAAAATTCGTTAGATAAGGAACAAAAACCTGAAGCTGAAGAGTAATTTGAACCTATGTAAGTACTCATTAACCTAATGACATAACTACTGTACTAATACACATACACTATGGTCCTAAGCATATAAATGTTGTATAAAACTAACAAACTTTCATAGACAGTAAAAAAGCAATATGTGATTATCTTCGTTTACTGACGGGCTTTCTGGTTGTAAGGAACTTAACGTCTGAGATAACTTGACACGTTTGTTACTTACTCTCACATAACATCCATAAGAAAGATATTTTACTTTTTTTTCAAAATGTGTTTTGAAGGAACTTATTTTTGGGATAAACAAAACAAATGACTATACTAAAACGTTATATTGAACTTCTCGTTGTCCAAATTATTTGCAGATAAAACTTTAATATAGTCTTTAAATCTTCTTTAATCATTTAATCGCTGAAAAACGATTGGAATAAAAGTGCATTTTATAATATTCAGGCTTATGTAGTTTAAACAATCATATGGGTGATATGATGATATTGCTTTGTCTCTTTCAGTGGATATTGTCGAGGAAGACGAGGAGGTGCCAGAAACGGAGAAAGTGCCAGACGTGGGAAATGCTAAATTATGGAAGGAGGTGCAAAGATTGGAAGAGTGAAGAAGAAGCAAGAGGGCCTCAAGGAAGACGAATCAATTGTCATCAAAACTTCCACCTACTTATCAATACGTTTTGCACTTCCTCTGACCTTAAACACCATCTTCTTCTTCCACGTTCTCTACTGAAAGAGACAAAACTATTTAAGGCATATTGTCTCCCATATTATTTATTAAATTAGATAACACTGAGAATTTTATTCGTTGGTCAGCGAAAATTGTTTCAAGAAGCCTTAGAGACTATTTCAAGGGGTTACTAAAACTGTCATGCCAGAAAGAATTTGGACAGTAGTATAATTTGCTATCAGTATTTACTAACTAGCATTTTTGTATCACAAAAATACATCTCCGTTTAACAGAATTTTTTGAAACGTAATAAAATTGTAAAATAAAAAAAGATAAATGTGTAATTTTTGGGTCTTTTAAAATCAATATTTGATGACGGTTTCGTTCTATATTAGTTTCTTATAAAAAATCCCCCATTGGGAAACGTTACCAATGGGGGGAGTGATACAGATCGCCTGCTCGTGGTACCCCTTGCGTAATATAAACGATCTGTACAAGGTTTCGCTTGTAAACGCGCTGATTTCAAGATGGTGAACAACCTTAAAAAAACAGAGCTTCGACATAGACCTCCGCATTATTTTTTGGAATGCTGAAGGTCTTAATGATATAAAATTCTTACAATTTAAACATTGGGTTGTACATTTTAACGTAGATTTATATTTCATCACTGAAACAGGGGATGCAACTGAGACCCCAGACTTTAATTACCATATTGATGGCTACAGTATCACTGTACTGAAACGTTTAAGACAGGTGCCTCTGGCATCCTCATTGACTGCAAAAATTCGGTCCCTGCATAACCTCTGATCTTGAATGAAATGAAAATGTGTGATAGGCTGGAAGCAGTCGCAGTTGACATTTGGAAGAACCGGCAGCATTTCAGTATAATTGGTTTGTATAACCGACTAGGAAATTGGCCTGCTTATTAAACCATTGAAATAGTTATAAAACCAAACACTCTCCTTGCAGGAGACTTTAATACTCCATCTGCACGATGGTGTTACCCAAGACTAACAGCAGTGGAAAGGTGCATGGAAGAATTGATTGAGAGCAACCTCCTGGAAATTATAATAACACCTCCTACCTTTTTATCTTTCGCCAGTCAATTATCTAGACCCGGCCTTGTGCTGGTGCATCCTAATATCTCAAACAAGACAAAAGTAAATTTCCTAGAAGACTCTGGAGGCTCTAGCCACAGAGCACTATTAATTAAGACAACCACCTTCAAAGCAGCATATAGTAATTGCAAAGGTAAATTGGATCAGGTTCAAGGAACTTACAAACAAATTGTTGAACCTAGCTCTAATTACTGAATCGCCAGAGTCAACCGTTAGCAACTTCAACTCTGCTCTCCTGGTATGCGCTCAAAAATCAATACCTCGAGGTCAAGTCAGGCAATATAAACCTTTTTCGAATGCGACTCTGAAATACCTTAAGAAAAACCGTGATGAGGCTAGGTATAAAGCAGAAAAATCAAATTCAAAAAAAGATCTTATCTTACTAAAAAAGTGCCAGGAAAAACTAAACCAAGAAATAAAAAGCTCAAAGCAAACTGCCTTTAGAAACTTTATAAGCAAGCTGGACTTTAGGAAAGATGGTGCTAAGGCCCACAGTTCACAGTTATATCTCCCGCCTTAATAATGATTGTGCCCAAAACCAACTCCAGCCCGTCATCTGTGGTAATAAAACTCTCATTGATGCGAGAGACATTGCAATTGCTCTTTGTAAACACTTTGCCAACAGCAGTCGCACACCCTGTAATATAAGAATTGCAAAAACCTTCAAAACATCCAAAAAAACCTATGTTTTGATGAAGAGTGCCACGGGCTCTTTGCACTCCACTTCCAAATTGGTGACTGGATTTGGCCCTTTTACAGACAAAAAATGGGAAAGCAGCAGGAATGGATGGAATCCTCCCAGAATTCCTAAAAAAACCTTGTAAACAATGCAAAACTTGTCTTCCTTGCTGTCATCAATCTCACTTGGAGAATGCATATTCCACAACAATGGAGAAAGGCAGAAATAATTCCTATTCTTAAAGCGGGAAAACAAGCAAGTATAGCTGACAGCTACAGACTAGTATCTCTCACCAGTGCTTGCAGCAAAGTTGCTGGTAGAATGATAAATAATCGACTTACACAGTATTTGGAGTCACGCAAAATAAATAATGATGCCAAAGCGGGCTTTAGAAAGTATAGAGGCACTAGGGACCATCTTGTGCATTTTACTCAACATGTTAAAGACGGCTTCCTTAGGAAGATGTCAACATTAGCAGTCCTGGTAGGCTTTAAGGCCGCTTATGATACAGTTTGGCGAACAATGCTCATCCACAAGTTGATAGAATATGGGATATCTGGCAACCTCTTGAACTGGATTAAGTCTTTCCTGTCCCTCAGAGAAATCCGAGTCGAGTTTTCTAACAGCCCATCAAAATTTCGTATCAAGAGGCAAAGCATACCCCAAGGGGCAGTAATTTCATGTACATTGTTCAACCTTATGATAAATGACGTCATAGACACCATGCATGCCATACCTGGTATCCAGGCCCTGTTGTATGCTGACGATCTTATCTTGGGGGACAGCAGCAGTAACATCATTGCTCTGCGGAAGAGTATGAACGATTCTTTGCTGAGACTTGAAAAATGGGCAGAGCATAATGCCATGACCGTAAACACATCGAAAACGACGTTCCAACTTTTCTCACTCTCCACGAAAATTCCAAAGGTGAGCTTAACATATAAGAACTCAATGTTGTCTAGCAGCGATATTTCAAGATATTTGGGAGTTGCATTGGATCGACGTATGTCATGGAAACCACACATTGCCCAGTGTGCTGAAAAGGCTATAGGAAGAACAAGATTACTCAAGAGACTAACATCTACTACTTGGGGAGCTAACTAAGATGTTTTAAAGACTGCCTACAAGTCATATATAAGACCAATCTTAGAATACGGTACCGAGGTGACAGTCACGGCCAGTAAATGCACCACAAATTTACTTGAATTTGCTCAAAACAATGGCTTAAGAGTGATAACTGGTGCTGCCAAGTCCACGCCTATCGCTGCAATGGAGGCTCAAACTGAGATTGAACCACTACAAATACGCAGGGAGATGTTAGCCCTATGTTTTTGGGAACGATTTAAATGAACAAATAAATCTTGGGATGAGTACCATAAACCCACAGATAAACTAAAATCCCGGCGGACGCCCCTTGTCTGTTACCAGGATCTTTATAAAACGTATGGAGTGACTCCCGGTGAACCAGCTCCACTTACTGCTTTTCAGAACTGCTTCCAGGAGCTCCCTGAGGCAAAGCTCCTCCTGACAGATCACCACTTGCCGAAACATGCATCTTCGGATCAGGAGCTTAGACGTGCAGCCCTCCGAACTATCAATGAAAAATACCCTGCACCATAATGGCTCCAAATTTACACAGATGGATCATCCATACCTGGATCAGGCGAAACAGGTGCTGCATACTACTGTATATATTTTGAGGGATTTTCTGCTGTCGGGGCCCACCTTAGCAACTATGACGGTGAGGTAGCTGCCATATATGCTGAACTTGAGAACCTGACTGCTCCGGGTAGGGCCGTTTTCCTTGTTGGCTCTAAGACCGCCATCATGAATCTCTCTGGGAACTCACGGACCGACTGTAGTAGAACCATAGAATGTAGAAGAAAACTAAATGCTCTCATAAATGCCAGGTGGGTACTTAATTTCCAGTGGATCCCAAGCCATGTAAACATCACTGGCAATGAAAAGGCTGATCAACTAGCAAAGCAGGGATCAAGCCTCACCCAACCCGAGCATCTGAGTTCACTACATTTCTCCAGGTCCCTAATAAAGACGTCTACCAAAATATGGAATCACGGTCGATTGAGGAAGCTTTCAGCAGGAAAATGATGGGAAAGTCTTGTGACGGGTAGACCAATTACCGAAACTTGCCCCGATCTGTTAGCGTTGCAGCTTTCAGATTGAAAACCTGTCATGATTACCTTCCTGCGCACCTCCACCGCATTCATGTGCTACCAACCCCGGAATGTCTACTGTGTGGTAGTGAACTTATAAATGCCGAACACCTTAATGATTGCACAGCCCTGGACCGGGCCCAGGATTATTGCAATCCCATCTTCAGGGATGCCCATCTCTACTGGTCAGCGCGTCGCCAAATAGCTCAACTGCCGAGGGTGGGCGTTGGCTAATAACTAAGTAAGAAAGGAAACGTTACCCATTTCAGTTTTTTTATAATCTCTCTCTCTCTCTCTCTCTCTCTCTCTCTCTCTCTCTCTAGATATGTATATATCATATATATATATATATATATATATATATATATATATATATATATATATATATATGAATGTTTGTATGTATGATTGTATGCATGAGACTATGTATTACTAAACCACTGATCAGGTTGAAACCTCGCCACGAAACTTTGGGAAATTGTAGAGTACATTCCTTGGAAAGTTTCTACCACTTCCCAAAGCCATTTTTGTAAAATTATGCCTCCCACCGGTTTTCGCATTGTTTCAACATTGTATTCTGTGTACCTCGTCATTTATTTGACATTTCATTGAATTCATTCCAAATTGGTTGCTATGCAACGCTCAAAAACCAATATATTGTTGATATGTATGCGAAACTCGAGACAAAACGACTTAGCTACATTCGATTAAATCAAACCAACTTGTGGTTAGGAAGAATACATTCATTTACGTAATTCAATTGTTATTGGCAACGTAAATACCAACGGATTGGGGAAAATGTCCAAGATTTAATGACATATTGCCCATTTAGCCGTCCAGGTCTGTTTATAACATTTTCATGCAATCTTAAGTGACAAAAAATTACAGACCTTTTGTTACCTACACAATCGTCTTCGGATCGACATGAAATTACTGCGCATGTCTTCAAACAAAAATTTAGCAATGAATGTATTTCATTGAGAAGCAAAAACGAGGATTGCCATGTGCATACACTTTAATTTGGTTGATCACAAAACTCACGCCAGATCAAATTGATCGAGTCATCTTAGCAGATGCCTACATCAATCCAGACTTATTTGAAGCAGTCAAAAAACATGATTTACGGTAAATGTGGTGAACATAACTGTTCGCCACGCATGTCTGATGTCCACTATATCGGGACCGGTAAAATGAACATGGCAGGGAATCAAACTCTTTAAAAGTACGAAACAATGATGTTGAGGTCGACAATCAATGCGTAGCATATATATTGTATATCTGAGTGCACTTCAATAAATAATATTACATCAAGAACTTTTATTTTCGCGCTTTGCGCAAACAAGGAACAATAGGTTCCGCTATTACTATGTTAATAAAATACTAATTTAAGTTTAGCTAATGTTAACACACCATTCATTGACTATTAGGCGATACGAAGTTTGTCGAGTCAGCTAGTGTTTTATAATTATAAGAAATTTCATTATAGTTATGTTTATTTGTGACCTATTGTAGTTAATACTGGTAATTTTAATTATGTACTTATGTATTGTAGGCCTGAAGACGATATGTACCTGTTATTGAAACTTTGCTTGTGTTAATAAATAGTTGTACCTGACTCGCAAATCAACAGCATTTACTTAAACAATTGGTATAGGTTAAAAAATTTGATCTGGCAACCAAATTTGGAACTATATTTTTTACTAAGAGTTAAATTCATTAAGTACTTTATTATCAATATCTAGTGAAGTTATTTTGGATTAGTGTTTAATATATTTCATGGCGAAAAAAACGTATTTTTAATATCCTACTTCTCTCTTTATTTTCTCTTGTTATTTTAGTTAAACCTAATTTCACAGAACTTGGACACGAAACACTCTTTTAGATGTAGCCAAAACCATAATATGGAAAATGTTGAAATTCGCCGATGAATGCCAACACCAAATACGTCGCTGAAAGGTTAAATAAGTCATACAGTTATGATTTATCAGACCTATGTAGGAAAGTGACAATAAATATAAAACCAAACCTGACTCCCAAAATAGCTTATCTGTCGCTGTTAACATTTACCTTTAAAAGTCAAAATATACCTTAGTGGAGGCAATTTTACAATCACGCTTGTATTCATTATCCTAAGAATATCGATGTCCTGTAATAGGCCTATTGATCTGTTAACATAACATGGATTCGCCATATCCATTTCAGGGATATTAAAGAGGATATATGATTTACTATGATTAGGTTTTGTAATATAAGATTCTTTTAAACATATTATTTGGCCAATTATTGTTCAGCTATTCTATCTGGAATAAAATCTCGGTATTTCTAACAAATGCCTAAATGGACGCTAGGTGAGAAAAAATAACTTTCTGGATGAGGGCATCCACTACTTTTAAATTGCTTTTTCGATGTTTAGAAAAGTTAGTTATGATAAATTGTATTTTTCTGCGCGGAGACATAATGTAGGTGCATTAGATTAACAATAGTTAGATTATTAAGTGGATGAACACTTACAAAGTTTCCAAATTCTCTTCAGCTCAATGTTTTTGTTCTTTATCTAACAAAGCTTCAAGCAAAAATGTATTTATGTAACTATGGTAATGTAAACACTATGAAATTTTAATTGTTGTAAGTTAAATATTTTATATACTTTAACTGGCCAAAGATTTTATGTATGAATAAGAACACACAAATTGTTTCACCGATAATTAATAAAAACTCAAATTTCCATTTAGTGATTTAATGATTTTATCAATTTTATTTTTACTAATGAAATAATATTTAGGTTTTATTAAAAATCTATGAAGTTGCAAACATACTTTTTGTAGTTACAATTAAAACTTAATTATGTTAAAATACTATTATGTAATAGTTTACTCCGTTTGTTCTGAATTATGGGAAACAATCGCCAAGTTAGAATCTGATGGCAAAGAGGTGAGACCTTCAGTGGTCCCTTCGTACTGTGGAGTTCCAGGAAAACAAGAGTGGACGAAATAGCAAAATATTCAATTTGCATGATGCTGGCAAACCTAAACAAACATTCTTTAACCCTCTGTAAAAGAGTCTCAAACAAGATTTTCCAGAACACATTGATACAACATTAGGAGAGAGAATCATATGGTCGCCATCTGATTAAATTTCAATCCGAGCCATGGTTGACAAATTTGGTGGGCTCCCGTGCCAGAAAGCGTCATTCATTGCGAGAGCATGAACAGGACACATAATACCTGTTCTGGTACAATATAACTGAATCCCCACTCTGGGCTTTCTGTAATGAGGATGAGGAGGCAGTTCAACATATCCTAATCTACTGTATTTATCCCATTATCTCAAGAGACATCCTGAGAGTTGCGGTTGAAAAATGGCAAGATATTCTTCTTAAGAAAAAATATTGGCCAGTAGCAAAATCAATTTATTGTGGACATCGGGATATTGGCTACACCTAGAGCTGGTTCTTTAATATTGAATCAGGTCTTACGTTTTCAATGTGAGGTCTTCTAAGGCCAAAAATCGGAGAGAATCGAATGAAATGGGCTAAAATGGTAACGGTGTTAACAAAGCGACAGTCAGCATATTTAACTGGAACGAGTAAATTCAAAGCGAACGATAAATGCTTGGTATATCGAGGTGAATGTTTAGGCGTTTAATTAAATGAAAAGGTTGCTATGCTGCCGAGACGTTAACTAAGAATGCGGGCGTTGCGTCATGTTTTCTCAGTGCTAGTATATAGTGTGTTAAACTTCAGGGCAACATGGACATACCAATCTAAACATAGTATGAAATGAGCAGCTGTTAACAATCCTGTAATATTCCTATGGGGTTGTTAATATAGATAATTTTCAGCCACTTTGATGATTGCTTACTAGCATTTCCAGAAACTCTGATCAACATCTCTCAAAAAGGTTTTTGAAATTACCATTTCCGAAACATTCGTAGTATGTGTCTTTACTATGTACAAGAGCTCACTAGGTACGAGGTTTAAAAACGTCTTCTACAGCTAAAACAATTTTCTAGGTGTTGAAGAAACCAAAATTCAGACTAGAATGTTCACCGAGAAAAACTGGAAAGACTCTAAGAGTATTGACAACTATATATTAAATTTGTATCGAAGACTACACACTTCACGCCTCTTCGTATTAGAACAGTATATTAATTTGTTTCTAAAATTGTTATTATAATTGATACGTTTTAATAATTGATATTATTTTATTAATAATTTGATACGGAAAATCGTTCTAAAACATTATTCTATGCCCTTTGCCAGGACCTGTGTTTCGGAGGTCATTTCATCCGGTCATTTCTATCGCTCCAGAGTGTATATTACCTGTTTAAAACGTTGTATAATAATTGTTCTGCAAATCCAAAGAAACTTTATATGACCAGATGTTTTCTGCGAAACTAGAAGTTCGATACGGGATATGGCCTATTCTGCTCATCAAAAGTTGTTTTCAAAAACAGCTGATCACTTCTTACGTTCTCTCTTTTCGTCACAAAAAAAGTCTAAATGTTCTGTTGGTTAGTAATTTTAAATTAATGGTTCGGTTAAGGAAAGTTTACATTAGAACAGTTCCTTGGAACAACGATAGATTAAATACTGTTTTACATAATTTGATTTTATAAAATATACTCTAGCTACCTTTCGCTAGAGACTAAAAGTCTAAGTTTCAACAAACATATTCCGACTTATTTACTAAGAATATTGATTACATTCAACATTTTTCATTTATCATAATATTATAACAATAGCCCTTTCGCATTTGAATTAGGTACTGCAAAGAATACTGAGTGTTCAATGACTCAGAAGATAGTAAATAATAGATCTGTGCAAGTTTTCAACTTCAAGAAAAAAATTGACTCTTTTATAATAGAAAGTGTTTGTTTATTTTCGCGTAAAAGTAATATTTCACCGGTTTATATTTGCCTTAATAAGACTTTTCAAACTGAAATTAGTCTCTCCCACTTGAGAGGCAGTACGCTTACCCTGTAACAATAAACATTGAAATTTCGTCTTGTGGGTGCAAATAAATGAGCGACGGGAGAAGTTTTGGTTTATAAAGATTTATTCTTCTGTAACTGTAGAAATGAAAATTAATGAGACTTCCTTGGAAGGAAAATCTAAAATTTCTTTTGCTAAATGAATTTAAATAAGTATCGTATTTTGAAGTGCATTCATATATTCAATTCATATTTTAATTTAAAGTAATATTTTTTTTAAATAATAAAACCGACGTTATACGACGTTTTGTATTACAGTTGGAGAATAAATTACACATTTTAAGAATGAGAAGAATGTAATAAAAATTAACTAAGACGGTAAAAGCAATTAAAACTTGAAACAATATATTTTATAACCAAAGCATGAAGTTCTCGTTCGTGCAACGCTAGTAAATAGCTGAGCTAAATGTAAACAAAAGATAAGAAAATAAAAATGTTAAAAATCACGATTTTTAATTGATTGTATAAATTGGTTTAAAGGATAATAGATGCAATTTCTAATTAGTAAATGCCAGGGGTAAATAATGTGTCTGGATCAGAGAGACAAGTCGGAAACGTGTCCCTTTTACTTAGACACACAACGTGTAATTGCTAACGGTATTCCAGGAGTTTTAGTGATTTAGTTAGTGTACTAATAACATCAAACATAGAAAAAAAATATGTAATGCAGAAACGAAATGAAAATTTTACGTTATTATTAAATAAAACGGTGCAACATAAATATATGTAATTAAATATAAAACAAAGAATATTACAAGTATAAAGTGTTATATCATAAAAAACACTTTTATATAGAACATGAAAAGGTCCCAGCATATTTGAAAAAGCTTATTCTAGTGAACGGAGGATTTTACCATTATGGGGGAAATGGAATTGCATGTCATGTATTAAAGTATGTCACAGTTACTTTATAAACATCCCTCTTATACTACTCCCCCAAAATAATATTTTAGTGATGTGTTGCCACAGCAAACTTGTACTTGTATTTAGGAGCGTCGAATCTTATATTTAGCTAAAATAACTGTAAACGGATAAGAATTAAAGTTGTTGTGATCAAGTGTAGAGATAAAAGTATCTCTGTTATATTTTAGGTGGATTTCAGTTCTAAATTTCTTCGTTTCGTCAACTGCTTTACCTTTACTGAATCACGTGTCAGAAAGGTTTTTAACAGTAAAAACAATTTAAACTAGGCTAAATAAAGCTTATTAGTACAGTAGAGGTCTCGATAGAGCGAGGTAGATGGGACCGAGACTCGCTCGAATTAATCGAAATACGTTCCTGTACATTAGAAAAAAATAGGCGTTTCAATGAATGCTAGTACAGAACTATAATTAGGAATGGACAAAATCAGTTTATAGATCTTTATATAGACATTTATTGACCGCCTGACTCATTTCCTTTGCGTACCATATTGATATGAACACCTCTTTGAAGCCCAACTATTTTCCTTTCCATACCGTATGCCTATAAACTTTGTTTGGAAGCCCGACTTTCATTTCCTTTGCATACCGTATAGATATGAACATTTCTTTGAAAGCCCGACTCATTTCCTTTGCATACCGTATGGTTATAAACATTTCTTGGAAACCCGACGCATTTCCTTTGCATACCGTATAGATATGAACATTTCTTGGGAGCCCAACTCATTTCCTTTGCATACCGTATTAATATGAACATTTCTTTGAAAGCCGACTCATTTCCTTTGCGTACCGTATTAATATGAACATTTCTTTGAAAGCCGACTCATTTCCTTTGCGTACCGTATGGTTATAAACATTTTTTGGAAACCCGACGCATTTCCTTTGCATACCGTATAGATATGAACATTTCTTTGAAAGCCGACTCATTTCCTTTGCGTACCGTATGGTTATAAACATTTTTTGGAAACCCGACGCATTTCCTTTGCATACCGTATAGATATGAACATTTCTTGGGAGCCCAACTCATTTCCTTTCCATACCGTATTGCTATAAACATTTTTCGGAAGTCTGATATATCATTTTCTTTCAAATAGATAAAATAGCCTGAAATATAAATAGGCTCGAATTTAACGAAAGCTCGAATTATCGGGAATTATTGGAATATCGAGACTACTTTATTTAAAACTAAAAAGGTCTATAGTGTATGATGCAATTACTTGATTAGTAAAAATTATTAACAAATATATTTGAAACGACCTAAAAATTATTTGTGAATTATTGATCTATGTTTCGATTCCAAGTTTAAATCTTCTTCAGGTTCTAAAAAAGTAGTCACAACAGTATCCATAAAACAACACAAATATTTAAAACAGAATAAAACACAAATTTAAAAGAAACGCACTGCCATTGCGTGATATTAAACTAAATGTCCTAAAACTGAATGTAAGAGGCCAAGATACAAAATACAAATTTCTTCCATTCATCAATCATAACAACGGTTATTGACTTAAACATGAATCCATAAATATTACTGGATTAGTAGATCGTTATTGCTCAATTATTTTACTTATACTGCAATATAGTAGAATATAGTTTACATTTATAGACTGCTTTATGAGCTATTGAAAACAAGATATGTTTGTAGACTATAATAACCACGATTTGGTGTTTTTTAATTTGAAATTTGTGACACCATTGAATAACAATGAATGATAATAATTGATTGTGTTCAACCAGGAATATAATGACATACTTTTCTAATATTGTCATTATAGAAATGTTTGAAGTATGAATGATATTTTCCCACACTATCCTTTATATGGTCGGTTTCAGTAGTAACAGAATAAAGATGTCGTCATTCTCACATGTATTTGTAAATTTCGATATTTAATTGGTAGAAAAGGAAGGATTCTTTATGATATTTTCCGTCAGGTACTTCCGCTTGACCAATATTTTTATAATAAAACTGTTGCAGGAAATTTTAGTAACGCTTCATATTAAATAAGGTAGAGCTTAAACTAGTTTCTTTTATCTTTGAATATTATACACACGATTACATGGTATATATGTTATTATTATCCTTACATTTCATTTGTTTATTGTTTAACTTTAAATTAAAGTTTTAGTTACATTCCTTTACTAACTCTATTGTTATAATTATAATTAATTACTTACTTTCGTATCACTTAGAAGAAACCACTACTTAAGCTACTGATATTTTTCAGCAGACGCGTTTCGCACTAGATCAGTGCTTTGTTTAATGCTGTGAGTCTCGGACAAGACGGTTCCTCCAAATTATTATTAGTTTTACTACTAATAATATTACTATCATTATTACTATTGCTACTAATAGTTGTAACGATTAGTTACAATGCCGCCATTTTGAATTTTATTTGACTTAGGTTTTATAACTGCACAATATATACTCATCTTTATATATGTTAGAAATATTTGTATATATTTGAGTACATTTTTCTGCCTCTCTTAACTTTACAAAATATTTTTCTCTGTTGGCACGTTTCAGAGTGACTTCATTTTCAATACTTAAATCATACTCCTGTTATAAGTGTGATTTGTTTTGAAAATAAAGTCATTGCTTAACGCGTCAACAAAGGAAAATATTGTAAAGTTAGGAACGGCTGAAAAATGTAATCAAACTAATCAAATATATTTTGTTTTTTGTTCCTATTTTTTCTTTCTTCTATCGTTAGGTCAGGATATTATGTGTTTATACAAAATTCATTCATTTTTTAGTTTTCTAAGGGCATTTATTCTTAAAGTTGTTTCCCAATAGGTTATTTGTCTTTCAAATATTTTGAAGGAATGATGCCTTTATGATAACTGTAGTAGTATATAAAGGTATATGGTGGTATATACAAATTTAATTAGCCATTATTTGTCTCAATGCGATGAAAAATATGTCAATAGCAATCATTATCTATCTAGTAATAGAATAGTAAGGATTGCACGCTGTACAGTAAACTACAAACAAAAGTTTACAGTGAATATTTGACTGAAATATTGTAATAAACAAACGGGGAAAATCTATCTAAGAACTTAAAAGTTAACGAAAGAGTCTCGTTTCACGAATTTAACTTTGTTAGGCTAAAGTGTAATAGGAGTACGTTGGCTCTGCCAGCTGAGTGCTTTTGTTTATGTTCAAGTAAGAAAAATGTCTACGTCTTACTGCAGTAATGAGAGTTTTAAAACTTAAATTAGTCCTTTTCATTTTGAAATGAGATGAAATTAATCATAGTTAGTAAGACTTGAGATTTCACAAAAAACTCAAGGAAAATATAACAATGGAATTTTGTTTCATTAATCTATATACTCTGATAGTTTTTGACGTTAGCGCAGCTCTGCATTTATTATAAATATTACATCAGCAGTAAAAACTACTCTACACCTCAACTACTCTGAAGAAAAACTAGTTTGAAACACTGCATATTCCATTGTAATATTGTATATGGCTACAAGATGTTTGACAATATTCATTGGTGTGTTGAGCTACAAGAACACAGTCAATTTGGAGTTAAATAAAAAATATTATTACATACACACACACAAACACATACACACACACAAACAGATAGACACACACACACACACACACACACACACACACACACACACACACACACATACATACACACACACACACGCGCGCGCGCGCGCACACGCACGCGCTTACACACACACATACACACACACACACACACACACAAACACACACACACACACACACACACACACACACACACACACACACACACACTACACACATACTTGATTTGTGTACGTCAAAATGTGTACGTGTGTGTTTACTTTTGCTGAATACGGGTAGAGCGAAACATTCTTGTGTATTGTTTTAGAATTAATTGATAATCATCTTTATTGTTACCCAAGATCCCTTGAAATCAATAAGTTCTATTTCAGATCATCGGCTCAAATGACTTTGATGTGAATTATCAATAGTCTTCAAAATTACTTAAAAATATACTTTTATATATCTGAGTTCAACATGGTTTGTAAATATAGAGTAACAGTCTTATAATAATATACAACCAAAGATGAAGATTTATCTATTATTAATAATATGTTTAAATACCTTCTTTATAAAACATCTCTATTCGTTCTTACCAATTATATAAATACTTACTGTTTTATTCAGTGAATGCATAGTTGCTGTGAGTGATAAATGTTCCAACAGGTAACCTAGGCTTCAAGTGCTAGGTTAGGTTAAGGTTTATTTGTATTATGTTGAGTTGGGTTTTAGGTTAGGTTAGGTTTTTTTCTTTAGGAGCAAAAGGTGCTAATCTTACCGAGAATAAGTAAAAAATATCTTTAAAATAGATGTTTATTATTTAGATATATTAAATACACTATTTTCAACATCACAATTTCATTTATAAAATATATTACATAGGTATCTAACTACTTTGTACAGAAAACTGTAAAGGTGTATGTATTTTCAGAAATATTATATTAGCAATATAATTGAATATTCCAAAGAAGTCTTAAATATTAACATATGTTAATTTTTAAATTTCAATACTCAAATGAAATTGATTTATGTATCAAAATAATTGTAATATAAAAGACTTTTTAAAAAGTCAGAAGGAAAGCGGTAGGAAAAACATTAGATAAGTAGGGTAACTGGCTACAAGTTTTAAACATTCAGATTAAATATATAAATTCAATATTTATCTATATATATCTACAAAACTATAAAAAATTACCTATAACTATTTTATACCATTTCATATACTCCCAAATAAAATCTAGTTACTATTAGTGAATAATATGCGTGTATTATCAGATACAGTATGTATGAAATATTTACAAAAATATATGATTTATTAAATACAGGTTTTATTTTACTACCTGACACTTTGTTACAAAATAAGTATTAAAATTATCCAAGAATTATTCATAAATAGGTAAAATGTTCTCAATTAAGAAAAGTTATCAAAGGTTCTTAAGTGTAGAAACGTGAGATGTTTTCATAGGATATCATTAATCAAATACTCTGTCAAATTGGGATAGTAAGCTTCAATATTACATTGATGTTTGCAGCAAATTTATTAGTTTATTAGATTTATACATGCTGCTAATATTAAATGACTTTTTTGCAGTACCAAATAATTTCCTTCCTAAGAGTTTTGTAATAGTTACAAGCTATGGTTCCTGCTAACGTTAAGTAGACTATTGTTTGCATATGAGGACAAATTTAAAATTGTATAGTAACCCTTCTTCGTAATTAAGGAAAAGTTCCTACTTCAGTTGTCATTGTTTCGATGCCATGTAAATAAATATTTTTAGCCTCAAGGGAAATATTTAGAGGCCTAATAATAGCAAATAACATAACGAATTTCATATTTTTTAAAGTTTTAAACCTAGAAGAAGAAGAAGGTCCATGGCAAAACAAGGAAAAAAGTTCGATTTTCAATAAAAGATTTATAATGGTGTAATATATATGTTACAGACAATGTACTAAATCAGTCGTTCCATTGAATGCCTAGTCATTCTATACATTGCCCAAAATTTTCGGACAAAGTATTAAACAAATTGTATTTTATACTTTGCCTGGGCATTCTATACAATGCCAGCTATGACTCAGACAGACCTGTTCGTGTACCTATCCCTGATGTTGATAAAGGAAAAGGAGACCATAGAAACATAGTAGTCATGGCAGTGACAGAAGATGGTTTCTACCAACTTGGAACTGTGAACGGAGTTTTAAAACAACTGTATTCAAGATCGTATTTTCTTAAAATCGCGTATTCTAACTGAGGACCTAAGAACCCAACTTCGAAGTACAGCTGAAACTCAATAGCGAGCGGCCAATGTTTCGTTAGATGTACCTGCAACTCAAAGTGTCAAACTAGATAGTGCATATGTGTAAAAAACAACAGAAAGTGTGTCATAATGATCTTTCTTATTGTAATATGTATTACATTTTCTTTAATAAGTTGTTTGTCCATGGCAAACATGGCTGAAATTAATTCCAGACAACTAACCTAAAATTTAAAAACCGTTTTTTCGTTTACATTGGTTAGTGGCATTCAATTTTCATATGTAATTACATAATGTTCAGTATAAGGTTCATTTATGACATATTTTACCTGATAACCTTATCGCATTATTAATTATATTTTATTTATATTCAATTGGTTAAAATATATTACTGAGGTTTCCTTCAGTAAAATTTTCCCAGTATCTGGAAACAATGCTTTGAACAAATTAAGGATAAATTTTCAAAATAAATAAATAATACTGTGTAACTAGCGTTGAGCATTAGACGTAAGTAGTGTCCTTAGCGTCACTCGGGGCCCAACATCCCCGCACTGTACACTCATATACGAAAACATCCCGGCGTTAGTCTGGAAGAGCAGAAGCTGAGGGCAAAGCAAACAATCAACAGTATCACTGCGGACAGTAGCAGGTACACAGACCAGGAGAGTTGACACGTTCCTAGGCAACGAGAAATAAAATATAAGTGAAGATATACGAACAATAAATGTGTTTATTGAATCCTTTTAAGGCATATATTTTCTAATGTCTACGCTATTATTGAAAACAATATCAAGCTCTGATCTAGCTTTCAAATTAATTTATCACAATTGTTAGTAACTGAAAATAATATTCCTTTGACAACATAATGCAGTATTATGATTTATTAATTAATATTATCATTTGATAATAATTACCGCCCTGTAATAAAAATCATTTGGAAACAACTTGTAAAAGATCAAACACTTTATTCCTCAATTTATTAGGTATAATTAAGAAAACGGCATTATTAGAAAATTCATTAAATCTATTGATAAATAGTATCGAACGGAAAATATATGAATTGTTTACACCAGTTTCACTTGCAAATTTTTATACCAGCTACTGCTAACATTTCTCAAAAAAATATTAACCTGTCGTTTTTTAAATATATAAAAACTATAGGTTTTAAATTGTAGAGAATGGAATTTATTTATTCTGAACTGATATTTAATTTCATATATGCTCGTTAATTAGGAATAATGTATGAGAAAATTAAATGAAAATTTCTGTTTCATTAGAAATATTATGCTAAAAGTCTTAGTAAGGGCTTTGTTATAACATGGAAGTAAGTATATTTAAAAGTTAGAATATATAAAATATTTTATTTGTGTTTAATTTGCTGTTGCTAGGCAAAGAGTTTTATTATTGTTATTGGTTTTGGATTTTAGTAATAGAGTTTTACTATGTGATTATTTTTTTTTTAAATTATTAATTTTGTTGTAAATAAAATTGAAATAGCAAAGCTGATTCGTTCATTACTTGTTTCCTAAAATTCCTGGCTAATGGTGTAAGAGTTAAGTTTCACTTGTACTACTTCAAATAATTTTTACCTTTGGCCATTTTTATCAATTATTTATGCGACTGTATCTGTTATTGTATGTGATCATTCAACGATTTACATGCACTGATAATAAAAATATGTTTAAACATTTCATAATTAATTAATTACTTTTTTAAGACATTAACAACCCTTTTTTAAGTGATAACTTCTTTACACGCGGTGGACAAAACATGAGATTAAGTCTCTCATTTCGCGTCAGGCCGTTTCTGAAATCCATTTCTTACATCATATACCTTACATATGGTTTCATGTAACAGCTGATTTTGTGTTATAGATTATGTTGAAGAACAGCCATCTTTCTCTTACATTATTATTAAATAGTTTAGATCAGTTAATAGATTTATTAATTTAACTAAAGTTTGATAGATCTCAATACAACGATAGTAATAATTTATTTATTTTTTAACCAACTTTTGAAAGGAAAACATTTTTAGGCCCGTCTTATAAATTTTAAAGAACTGATTTGAATTGATTTTTTTAAAACTTGTGTGTAGTAAATATCTATTTTTTTTTTTTGTTACCAACATTATTTTATTAAAAACTGCAATAAATATTAGTCTTTAATAAATACGTTCCTCAAACAAATATGCAAAAATTGAATAAAAAAGGATAAATTCATATTTTAGCGTTTTTTTTAAATGTTGCTAAATTATTAGCTCTATTTCATTGTCGCTTCTGACAGGACTCCCCCGAGGGCCAGAAACATTTTTTTGTATTTCTAACTAAGATATCCAGCCCTAAATGTAATACAGTAATTTGTTATAAATGAAACAGGAAAGTCGATATATTATAAAAGTTGTAGTCTTCCATATGGTAGATATATATTTTTTTTAAAGAAAGAAACCAAATATTTTTATTCATTTGAGAAGACTAAATATGTAATTGATGAAGAATTAAAAAGCTGTAGTTTACTCAACATTGTAACTAAAATGTAGTGGAGTTGTAAATTGTACTAAACATTTATTTAATTTTAAAGTATGATTTATGTGGGATGTCCAAACATTAGGAGATCAATTGAAAATATATTGTTTAAAAAACTGTTGCATTATATGTCATTTAAAGTCAGTTAAATTATTCTTTTAACTGTCTCATTTTTATCACCAATTTCAACTATATTGTGAGTAATACTATGTCTCAGATATTTAATTAACAGTTTATAGTATAGTTTTTAATATAAATATTTGTTTTACCATACAGATATAATTTCAAGTATATTTAGAACCCATCGGTTATTTGTATGCTTTAGTAATTTAATACAATATTTCTTGTTCACATATTAATTACTATACACACGTTAAAAATACCAGGTCAGTTGTTTATCTTACCAATTGTATCTGGCGATTTGAGTTAGGCAGACTCTCTGACTGTTCAAATCGTTCTAAAGAAAGATCGATTATATTAAAGTTCTCGTTTGTATTAAAAAACAAACAGATTTAATTTTAAATTTTTTTAAAAATTAAACTTTTAAGTTATAACTTTCTATTTACAAATCTAGCAATGATAATTAAAAATACGAAAGTTCACATCTTTACACATTGTTAGGCAACGTTAGGCCTGATGCACACTAGTTTTGGATATTTACTGATTTGATTCTATCGAAACAGTTCAAGAAAATGTTAAGTACTATATCAACACATTTGAAATATTACTCGACTTTACTCTTTTAGCATAGTCAAATTTTAATCAAATATAAAAGAAACAAAACAGACCTACTTATTAAACTTTAACAAAACATTTTTACTTAGTGATTAAATTTTAAAATGTAATTTATTAAAGTTTTAATCAAGCCTCTAACACAAAGAAATATTAACTATTACAGCCCTGACGATCTTTCATCACAGCTGAAGAAAGGCAGACCTAATCACAAGGCTTTCCAGGCTATGTTAACAGAACCTTTACCTTTATTCATTGAAAATAGAGCCTTTCATTGGTTAGCAGTATTTATCATTGCTTCCGCCCTAACGGAGTCTAACAACAGTTTTATAAACAAAAATTTTCTTTTAAATTAGGCCGATTTTGCATCAGCTAAAATAAACCTAATATATATTCAAATTAAAACAAAAAATTATTCATCATGTTACATATTTTTGCTTAGAAATAATATCTTGTATTTTATATAGGATATTAATGTCTTATTTCCCCTAATTTATTTTGTTTCATTACTTACTTGAAGTTTCTAGTTATTAAAGAGACACAACACTCGTATGTACTATTCTTTAACTATACAGGGTTGATTACCTTAAATAAATAGAGAAAAATCTCACCTAGTTTGTAAGCCTGAGACGCGTCCCCACAACAATCGCGCACCTCTCTGTTGTCCCACCCAGCTGGATATGTGACCCCGCCTCCACACACAAGAAATGCTGCAAATATAAAATTATATTATCAGGCAATAATTACTTTGGAACTAATACTATACAAAATATAGTTGTAACTTGTAGTGGTTTACGGATCTGTGATGAGCATTCTCAGCTCTTTATGCCATTAGTGATTTACAGGCAAAGAACGTAGATTCTCTGGATATCTTTAGTAGCTATATTTCTTCAGTTTTACCCATGGACACAGAGAAGGACAGATGTATAAACACGCACAAAGAGACAAATAGAAAGAAAGAGATGTAAGTTGCCTCCTGCATTCGAGGATATATGTTATTCATTTACAAATTTTCGAAATTGACGCAATTTACAAACAAATAGACTGTAGACTCATTAAAAATAAACAAAATGATCAATACTTGTTTTTAAATATACAAAACATTATGAATAATACATGTTATTAAGGAGACGGTATAAAATCTCCGAGTCTGGTTACAGAGAGAATGATGACTTGTTTTTCCAGGGGTAGTCAGACCGTTTTGGAGTAGTCAGTTATTAGAGTATCTTCCAGTAAGGGTTGAGTACATCAGAAGAGGGTTTACCAACCAGTCATTGTTGAAGATTTTTATAAACGGTTCAGCAACTAATAAAGAAGTAATATTTTAATACAATAAAAACTTTCTTCGTTTTTTAAAGTTAACATCAAGAAAGAAGATATGGACTCCAGTTAATACTAAATATTTTGAACACAGTTAGGCCTATTAAAAAAATCTTTTGAAAATATTTTTATTACAAACCTATCTGAGTTCGTTAGTTCTGAAAGAAAAGACAAAAATCAAAATATAAATGAATTGAATTAAATCGAAATCTGAGAATTCATTTAGCAATTTACGAATTTGATTATAAATAAATAATAAACTTGTATAATTGTTGTAAGTATTACAATAAATACCTGCCAGCAGTTGAAGAGATCCAGCTATTTTAGCTGTCCCTGTGTGTATTACATAGGTAATGCAGCAGGCTGCTATGGCGGTTACTGCTACTAACAAGCTAAGTCCGCTTGCTGCGCCCACTAGAACTGTACTAACCTGCCACCATGCACTCGGGATATCCCAAAATCTGTTACAAAATTATATACCAGAGTAACCACTCACATTTTGTTAGTTTCAATATAAAACTATAAAAATAAACAATATTCAAGTATTATTCCCTCTCACAATATGTATGATTTGTAAGTTAGGATTTCGTTGTCATAGGCTATAGCTTATATTAATATAAGCTTTAACAAAATTATATCCATTTACATATATTTGGTTAAAAATAGTATCTATAAAACAATATTCTCTTAGCTTTTTATCAATAAAATATATTGATACAAATAGATAAAAGAACAACTTACTTAAACTGGTCTATTTTATATCCATTTGCTTATATTAGGTTAACAAGAGTACTTTTGTTAATAAAACAAAATTCTCGTTAATCACTTAAACAATAGTTTATGACTATCCGAACTTTGAATTTAGTAAATTTGTTAAAACTTACTGAGACAGAACGTTTTCGATCGCTATGTGCCGATCTTCATCAGTGTCTTCTTCTTGGAGATGTTGGGTCAAGCGGTGACCGTTTTAAATGTAGGTTTTTTTTATAGTATCAAAGAGTATGTGTAACTTGTATTGTGTTTGTTCGTTTAATATGTTTGTACTTTGTGATTTTGTGTGTCTTTAAATTTCATATCGTTTACCATTAAACTACCGAAAACCTACCTTTAAAACCGTCACCGCTTGACCCAACACCTCCAAGCAGAAGACACTGATGAAGATCGGCACATAGCGATCGAAAACGTTTTCTCTCAGTAAGTTTAACCAAATTTACTAAATTCAAAGTTCGGATAGTCATAAACTATTGTTTAAGTGATTAATAAGATTCACCGAACGTAATGGACTATAACATTCAAGAATTCAGCTGACTTAAACTGGCCTAATTTATATCTCCAATGAATCATTTGCCAATGCCACTACAATTTTATTTCTTATCTTCGATTACGTTGTCTTGAATTTTGTGTTTATACCTCAAATAATTTCTTTGTTTATACCTCTATTTTTTACCTGTTTTTGAGATATTGGTTACGATAACTATATGCTATATTGATTAAAAATTCTATTTATTTTATAAATACTTTGTTCTATATTTTTATTGATTGCTAACATATTATTGTATTGGAGTATTCTAAAACAATATATATAACTCAATTAAAATAAGTGAATTACTTGTAATGATTCTATGTTTCAAGGCTTTACTCTTATTTGGGGCAATAGGTTAACTTAAAAACCAACACAACCGTAAACACTTTTGTTACCCTAACCATTTTTATAATCCCAATATCAATATTAGTTATAATATACTTTTAATGATTGGCATATTTATTATCATGTTCACATTTATCTTAAATTATATTTTATTTTTTATTATTTACAGAATTCAGTTTTATTTTGGTAAGCCATAAATACATACACCGAAAGGGGTATATGTTTTATGTATATGTATATTGAAAACTTTTAAACTTCTACATTTTAATTGTAAGAATCAACCTAATTAGGAAATGTCCACATTGTATGATTGTTATATCACAAGTATAAGATGTAATTTTAATAGTGGTAACCGAAGAAAAATGTGTTGGTCAAAAGAGAGTGAAATTTATCGAGTATAACAGATGACAACTTAAATTATAAAGATTAAACGAATAGAAATGTAAATATTAACAAAAGCCGGTAAAAGCAGAAAAGTAAAATGGTAATTATAATTAAGATTACACTGGTCACTTAGTACGTTCTAGAAAGCTACAAACAGCCAGAATGTTGTAAGTCTATTGGTAGTCTACGAAAAATTAAACACCAGTTAATTTCTTCAACATGCTGTAAAACAATATTTCAAATATATAATTTAACTCAAGTTTATTATTCATTACTAATAAATAAATACGCTCGCTTGTGTGTGTGTGTGTGTGTGTGTGTGTTGCAACGGACCTTCACCCAGCTCACTCACTCCCGACCCTAGCAAACTCGACCTGCCACAAACCTGTCGACGTTTGCCCAACTCGCAATTACAAGAACATGAATTTAAATCGTAATTAAAAACCCACCCTGTGGATTCTGTCTACTAAGATTGAAAAGGGCATGGTCATGTCAGTGATGTGTCAAACGGTGTAACATTGTGTAGCTGAAAACACAGAAATTTATCACACAAATTAACACCTTACCATGCTTTGTAGGCCTGTTTGCTCCATGTTCCTGCTCTCGTGAAGTCCGTGTCAGATAACATCCTACCATATCCTCTTTACTGAGGCCCTGTGTTATATATGATAAGATCTGCCAGTGGGTATCAACCCCTGGACTTGGAAATAAAACCAGCTAGTGTTGGCCTAGCTCAAACTGATTTGGTTGTTAAATTTAATTCTTTGGGTGGGTTCCTCGGTTATTATAAGGTGCACTTTGATCATTTATTATATGTAATTTATTAAAATAAATGACCCTATTAGGCTTGCTGGTATGGCATTTAAAGCTTTCAATGGTTTTATTAGATAAATTTTCTAGCTGGGAAATATTACATTTATTACTTAGCACACAGGATTATTTAATAAAATTTTTCACTAACCTTTGCTTGAAATATGAATTTAATAATATTACAATAACGAAATTTAAACAAATGATCATATTCTTTAAATCAAAATAATATCTTGACATCTAGTTTTACTTTTGAATTTAATCGCGTGAAAAATAATAATTGTTAAATAAAAGGATCATATTCTTTTAACAACATAACTTCATGACGTTTATACATATTAGAACATAAATTAAATTGTCTCTTACTACCCAAATACATATTTTCATTGATTGCAGGGAGGTTGACAGATCCTATATCAAATTGCTGCACTCATTTAATTTATGGGCTGACTTTGCACCAGCAGTAACTTGACATTTATTTATTTATATATGAAATTACTAGAGAATAAAATTGTTATTAACACTACTTGTTAACACTTAAGAATTGTTTACCAATTTTTTGGACATATACAATTTACCTTAAATTTCTGATAAACTGAGTTTGGATTCACAACAATCCTTTATAAATTATCAAACAAGTTATACATGATTTTACGTTAATTAATAAAACATATCAATTTCTAAACATCTTAATGATTGTGCTTTTATAAGTTTATCTTTCCAAATTATAACAGTTATTACTTTAACATTTATCAATCATTTAAAATTTCACATAAATCTTTTATATATATTTAATAAGCTTCATATTTAAATTTATTTTTCAAGAAATAAAGCCATGACTTAGTTATTTAAACCTTTAATTTGTCGTTTTTGACTTTAGAAATTTTCCCAAATAATCTGGTTTATAATATTTAAAATTGTACAGAAATTATGACTTGCCCGACTCGCACTTTCCTGGATCCCCCTTTTATCTCCTGGGTGGTCAGATCCTTCCTTTCAGACTGGCAGTTGTTCTCGTCTGAAGGATTTTCCTTCCAGGCTGCGGCACAAGGCGACGTCATCTTCTTCAAGAAATGAAAACTAACCGGGATTTTATCATGATCGAATGACTAGCTTGCGCTAGTCGTTATTGTTAGACATTTTACGACCAAATCGCGCACTCCGCGGCCAGATTAATGAAATTTAAAAGTCCATTATGACTTTCTCTGCAATTTAATTTAAACAGTGACCTTCTCGGTCGAATGCTCAAACGAGAGTCTCCTTTTTTTCTAAACCTGCAACCAATTCACTAGCTGCTTACCCCCACTACTTGATTTTCATGCACAGTTTTGATTTTAAGCGTATTCTTGTCTTTGGTTGCTTATTTAATATTCTGTTGGAACTTGATTTTGGTTCTAGCACACAAAGCACTCGCAAAGTCATCATTTGTGTACATTACAATCGGTTTTTATCTTATTCAATTAGCAATTGAGTTTCATGGCTTAGCAAAACTAGATAAACTTATTCTATAAAAATTTAAGATTTTTCAATTTCTATTCAATTGTTACGGAACCAATTTTTTCCGTTACAACCTCCCTGCTATTAAATGAAATTTGGGATCATTTTCCCAAATTGAGCTTAATACTACTTACTACTATTTAACACTATTATATATTGGCTTCATGTCCTCAGGCGTCCTTCTCCCTGAAACTCACATAACACATATATTATTAGTATCTTACACTTTCAACACATTGACACTTTGTCTCCTTGCACTCACGATGCAAGCCATTATTTCCATATCATACAATTTATTTGAACTTAATACCCATAAACAATGCTTTATTTCTTGATCCATAAATTCTTTTTATACCTTGTACTCATATTTTAACATTTACATTCTTTATATTTATAAGTTACATAGAACTAACATGGATTTATTTCAATTTCACCTACAGTTTATACTTAATCTGTTATCTGGACAATTTATATGTTTGAATTACGCGACTTTCGCGCTGTTGGCCACTACAGCTGATTCTGACAGCCAGTAGCCTTGAACGCGCTTGGCAACGTCCGCTAGTTGGACTTTGGGCATCCCCTCTCTTTTGAGCAGGTCAGCTACCGCATTTCATTTTGCTGTTTTCGACTTTATCTGTGCAATGCTACGCAATATCCTACAAGTTTTATTTAGCTTGATTTACTCTAGGCCGTCGCCCCATGTCCGTCCAAGCAGCTGATTGCTTATCTTATTTGTTGTTGAATCCGCAACTACTTAACTTATCGCAGCCTATTCAAATTCCATTTCTAAAGTTATTAGAAGTTACCTAATCCATCCAGATTATTACATTACGTTTATTTTTGTCCCTTTAAATTTTTTTAAACCTTTCATAACATTTAAATACTTCGTAGCCTAATTAATCTTTTTACATATTTATAATTATTGATGAAATTTTTTGATGTCCCTTACATCGTAAATTCCCCTATATTTATTTGTAATTATGTTTTCGAAATTTCATAGGGATGGGATAGTCCCTATTTATGAACGTGCTATCCTCTTGAATTTTTAACGCATGTTTGTATTTAGTCGCCCTGCCTGGCTTGTCACTAAATATATCTTTAAATTCATTTAATAAATCATTTAATTTTGCCTGTTGATTTTCACTTAATATACTATTTTTTTCGTGGACATGTTGTAGTTCAATTTTACTTATTTTTACACATTGCTTATCGGTATTAATTCTGTCCCGTTTTTTTACGGAACCTCTTCCATTCGGCCCGTCCCTTGTAATTTATTTCCTTTTCTTTATTTAAGGTTTTTCCAATTTTGCCGCGATCAGTGGGCTTTGATTTTAGCGATTCGTTAGTTGACGAATTTATGTTATTAGACTGTGTATAAAATGAGCATTTGGCTAATTTATTATAATTAGCTTTTTTCTTTGTTGTGACTTCAGGTCTATCCTGCAAGTTACTTAATTTTTTTATTTGTGGCTCATGGCCTTTATTTGTGGATTCTTTGATCCCGTTTCCTCCTTTAATCTCTTTCCTTAATTTCCCTTTATTTATATTTGTTGGGTTTATACCCTGATTTATTTTAGTTTCACCATTTTTTAATGGATTTGAGTTGCTCATTTTATTACATCCTACATTTATTCTTTGATTTTCTAACTTCTCTCGCTCCCTGCTATTTCGGGGATTACCGCCTACTGATATATTTGCATTAATTTTTATTTTTGGTTCTAGTTTCGGATTTTTTACATTTTTGTTTTGTTTAAATTTTAAATTTTGGTTTTTTTCCCCTGTCTGTGACAGAGTACGTTGTATACCGAGATCCCTTTGTTCTCGATATACAACGGCTAACGGCCGTTTATTCTCGCCGTTGGCAATCAACCCCCCCACTTCCGGCTGGTAAGATGGTATTTTGCCTTGGTTAATGGGGTTGTCTTGTATACTTTGTTTTACATTCATTTTATCACTTTTCATTCTTACGCCTACATTCTTTTCATTTACATTGTTTATTTGATTTATATTTTCTATTTCCCTGTTGGCTTCTAGCCTTTGTTTATTATTTTTATCGGGTAAACATATTTTTCCGTCTTTTCCCGTTTTTTCGAAATCCTGCCAGAGCATTTCCCCGTCCAGCTCATAGGAGATAAACGATCTCTCCAGATTTATGCGGGTCTTAAGCTCACACAAAGTATTCATCCCCAATATGAGGTCAACTCGTAAGTTTTCCACTATTAGGAATACAAATTCCTTTGTGTGACCCTGAAGAGTTAGAGGTAAGAAAGTTTGTAACTTAACCCGTTTGCATGTCGAGCCGATTGCTGTTAGAACCCCCATGTTAGCTACTGGTAGTTCGTAAAACATGTTTCCTTGCTGTTTCAAGGCCAGGTATTTGTTCGCATTAATCACGGACATTTGTGCACCAGTGTCCACTTCTGCGAATATCTCCATACCATTTATCTTGCAGCTAATCAATGGGCATTGCTCTACTTGCTCAATTTTATTTATGCAACTATCGGGTTCCTCTAACAATTCGTCCCGCATAAATAAGGCTAAACCGTTCAGGCTCACTATCTCGTCACGATGGTAAACTTGACGATTTTTGCTTTTCGGGCTATTGCGTTCCGGCGATCTCTTTCCTCGGATCCCTAGACGCGCTAACGGACAATGCTCCTTGTTGCTAGAGATCCTCGTTTCTAGTTTTTTTGCTGTGTGTCACTAGGTCCGGGGATAGAACGTGGCGGATTGGGTTTCTTAGGATACTTCGGTGGGGTTGTTTTTTGGTGTTCACCATAGGATCTTGGGTTATGGTCGGGTCTTTGGTGGTTAGAAGTGACGAAGCGCGGTGGTGCCCGGTTTGCATTTCCGTTAACGCGGTCGTTCTCCGTCACGTTGTCGAGTTGGATTAGAAACGCAATAGCTTGTTTAATGTTCTGCGTGGGGTTGCCCACACTAGCTAATTGAACGTTGGTCCCGAAATGCTTCATGATCATGAAGATTAATTGCTTTTCGGGAATTACTGGATCTAAGTTCTTCGCCTTGTTTACCATCATGACGAAATATTCCGCCATGTTGGAAGGTCCGTTATTACTATATTTGCCCTGACTTAATTTCCTCCGAATCCTTTCCTGTTGGTGGAAGCTCCAGAAGTGCTGAGTGAATTCCTTGCGGAAATCCTGGTATGTCTCAGACCCCTTCTTTATAGCTCTCCACCAACTGTCGGCTGAACCCTGTATATATCGTTCTATGATCTTGAGCTTTGTAAGTTCCTCCATCGTATTATCGATTTCAGAAAATAACGACTCCATTTCACAGAGAAACTCGATCGGGTCTTCCCGCGATGTACCCCAGAACTCTATTTTCCTATAGGATGTCTCGTTCAATTTGTTTGACACTGTAGGTAAACATATTTGTGTTATTGGCCCTGCCGTCCCTGAACTAGTAAGCCTATTTTCTAATTTGTTCACCTGTTGGTTTACAGACTTTACGTCCTCCCTTACTTTATTTACTTTCTCGCTTAACTGCGTTGTTTGAACCTCTACATCGTTTTTTAATTTTTCGATCACGGTGGCCTGTTCGGTCATTTTCCCTTCTAGGTTGCTCGTTCGACTTTCCGAATCCGCCCTATATTTGCTCATTTCATCGTGAAACGCTTCTAGGATCTTTTGGCGTTCTAATTTCTCTAACTCCCACCTTTTTTCGGCTAACTCTAACTCTTGTCGACGTTGTTTCTTGTCCTCCTCCCTTTCGGCCTCTCTTACCGCTTTATCTAATTCCCTTTCTTTTAGCCGTCTTTCTTCTTCGCGCTTGTCCCTAGCCGCGTTTTCTAGTTCCCTTTCTTCCTTATCTTTTACGCGCCTCTCTTCCTCGCGCTTGTCCCTAGCCGCATTTTCTAGTTCCCTTTCTTCCTTATCTTTTACGCGCCTCTCTTCCTCGCGCTTGTCCCTAGCCGCATTTTCAGCTTTCATATAGGCTAAAAGCTTATCCATGTCGGATTTCGCTTCGGGTTTTGCCATTTTGTTTAAATTTAAAGTTTGTTTAACTAAATTTATAGATGCGACTAGATATTTATTTTTATATGTGATTTCTAATTTTATAAATTTATTTTATATTTGGTTTGGCCGTTCGGTGCGGGTTGTAGATAATGCCTAAGGTGTTGTACTCTCGTACCTAGTTAGATTTCTTGATTTTATTTATTTCTTTTTAATTTAATTATTTTTTATGTAATGGCTTTACTCCCTGCCTATTCTCGTTTTTTTTTTTTTTTTTTTTTTTTTTTTTTTTTTTTTATTTTATTTTTATTATAATTAATTACCCACTAAAATTCTTTAGCTGGGTTAAATTAATTTAAAATTTATTAATGATTTTGCCTAATCGTGCCTTCCTTATTCGAGCCCCAAGTGCGGGCGCCATATCTGCAACGGACCTTCACCCAGCTCACTCACTCCCGACCCTAGCAAACTCGACCTGCCACAAACCTGTCGACGTTTGCCCAACTCGCAATTACAAGAACATGAATTTAAATCGTAATTAAAAACCCACCCTGTGGATTCTGTCTACTAAGATTGAAAAGGGCATGGTCATGTCAGTGATGTGTCAAACGGTGTAACATTGTGTAGCTGAAAACACAGAAATTTATCACACAAATTAACACCTTACCATGCTTTGTAGGCCTGTTTGCTCCATGTTCCTGCTCTCGTGAAGTCCGTGTCAGATAACATCCTACCATATCCTCTTTACTGAGGCCCTGTGTTATATATGATAAGATCTGCCAGTGGGTATCAACCCCTGGACTTGGAAATAAAACCAGCTAGTGTTGGCCTAGCTCAAACTGATTTGGTTGTTAAATTTAATTCTTTGGGTGGGTTCCTCGGTTATTATAAGGTGCACTTTGATCATTTATTATATGTAATTTATTAAAATAAATGACCCTATTAGGCTTGCTGGTATGGCATTTAAAGCTTTCAATGGTTTTATTAGATAAATTTTCTAGCTGGGAAATATTACATTTATTACTTAGCACACAGGATTATTTAATAAAATTTTTCACTAACCTTTGCTTGAAATATGAATTTAATAATATTACAATAACGAAATTTAAACAAATGATCATATTCTTTAAATCAAAATAATATCTTGACATCTAGTTTTACTTTTGAATTTAATCGCGTGAAAAATAATAATTGTTAAATAAAAGGATCATATTCTTTTAACAACATAACTTCATGACGTTTATACATATTAGAACATAAATTAAATTGTCTCTTACTACCCAAATACATATTTTCATTGATTGCAGGGAGGTTGACAGATCCTATATCAAATTGCTGCACTCATTTAATTTATGGGCTGACTTTGCACCAGCAGTAACTTGACATTTATTTATTTATATATGAAATTACTAGAGAATAAAATTGTTATTAACACTACTTGTTAACACTTAAGAATTGTTTACCAATTTTTTGGACATATACAATTTACCTTAAATTTCTGATAAACTGAGTTTGGATTCACAACAATCCTTTATAAATTATCAAACAAGTTATACATGATTTTACGTTAATTAATAAAACATATCAATTTCTAAACATCTTAATGATTGTGCTTTTATAAGTTTATCTTTCCAAATTATAACAGTTATTACTTTAACATTTATCAATCATTTAAAATTTCACATAAATCTTTTATATATATTTAATAAGCTTCATATTTAAATTTATTTTTCAAGAAATAAAGCCATGACTTAGTTATTTAAACCTTTAATTTGTCGTTTTTGACTTTAGAAATTTTCCCAAATAATCTGGTTTATAATATTTAAAATTGTACAGAAATTATGACTTGCCCGACTCGCACTTTCCTGGATCCCCCTTTTATCTCCTGGGTGGTCAGATCCTTCCTTTCAGACTGGCAGTTGTTCTCGTCTGAAGGATTTTCCTTCCAGGCTGCGGCACAAGGCGACGTCATCTTCTTCAAGAAATGAAAACTAACCGGGATTTTATCATGATCGAATGACTAGCTTGCGCTAGTCGTTATTGTTAGACATTTTACGACCAAATCGCGCACTCCGCGGCCAGATTAATGAAATTTAAAAGTCCATTATGACTTTCTCTGCAATTTAATTTAAACAGTGACCTTCTCGGTCGAATGCTCAAACGAGAGTCTCCTTTTTTTCTAAACCTGCAACCAATTCACTAGCTGCTTACCCCCACTACTTGATTTTCATGCACAGTTTTGATTTTAAGCGTATTCTTGTCTTTGGTTGCTTATTTAATATTCTGTTGGAACTTGATTTTGGTTCTAGCACACAAAGCACTCGCAAAGTCATCATTTGTGTACATTACAATCGGTTTTTATCTTATTCAATTAGCAATTGAGTTTCATGGCTTAGCAAAACTAGATAAACTTATTCTATAAAAATTTAAGATTTTTCAATTTCTATTCAATTGTTACGGAACCAATTTTTTCCGTTACAGTGTGTGTGTGTGTGTGTGTGTGTGTGTGTGTGTGTGTGTGTGTGTGTGTGTGTGTGTGTGTGTGTGTGTGTGTGTGTGTGTGTGTGTGTGTGTGTGTGTGTGTGTGTGTGTGTGTGTGTGTGTGTGTGTGTGTGTGTGGTGTATAAGTGTTGGATATTCCTACACAAAGAACATGGAAAATCGACTAAACAAAGAATAAAACAGCGCGAATAATCAGTTGTCCTCATAAGTTTTTATCATTATATACAATTCTTCTACTCATTTCCGAGATATATTTCACTTTATAGGTTGGCTAACCTGTCTACTACAAGCTGTTGTATTTATTAGTGAACTCAGCTGTCCGCTCTGAACAATATTATTGTTTTTATTTCTTTACGTTTAGTTAAAAGTGAAGTGCATATTGGACACAAGTGACGTACTGGACTTTTAGGTTATGTCAAAATACTGGCATTGCCCTTTGAGAAATGAAAATGAACACCTTGATACATGTTCTGCAAACTATATAGGTGCCAGTGACGTTGTGGATTTTGACGGTGCCATTACGTTGTTCCATCCAAAATTACAATCTTCTATACATGGTTTACCTGGGTGACGGTGATTCTGCTGCTTATACGTCAGTAATTTATAGCAAAGCTTATGAGAATTGTGATATAAATAAACTTGAATGCATTAGACGTTAAAAAAACGCTTGGGAACTAGGTTACGGAAACTGAAATCAACGAATAAAGGGAACCTATTAGATGAGAAACCATTATCCGGAAAAACCCGTCTCACTGACCTGGCAATTCAATTGTTTTATAGATTAGCAATAAGAAGGAATACAACAAGTAAGAAAGACAAGCAGGAAAACTGTATGGGCTACCTTATTCCATATTCAGTCTAACAACGACAAACCGACGCACCAACTCTGCCCATCCATCCGGAGATGACACTTGGTGTAAGTACAAGAAAGATATAGTTTCGAGTCTAACACAAGATCATTCAACATATTTTCACCTACCTGAGGTAATAATGCTTTAAATAAAACCAATATTCAAGTCTTTCTCTGATTCTCTTCTTCTAAAGAAATGTTGAAAGGTAAGTCGCAGAACACAAATGAATAACGGGATAATATAATATGGTCACGACTTCCAAAAAAAAACATTGTAAGACTTTGTCCACTTTGAATTTTTGAGTGTCAAAAGCTGTATTATTTTTCAATAATGGATATGCC
Source organism: Prosapia bicincta (assembly GCA_036971475.1). Classification (NCBI taxonomy): domain Eukaryota; kingdom Metazoa; phylum Arthropoda; class Insecta; order Hemiptera; family Cercopidae; genus Prosapia; species Prosapia bicincta. The sequence goes on along the minus strand of JBAIZL010000001.1, from coordinate 334,398,412 downwards.
TCCATAAGAAGGTGTTGGAACATCTAGGACTTCAAGCGGGACAATATCACAATATTGTGAAGGCAATGGCATTCTTAGATCGCAAGCGAGTCTGCGAAACACACAAGGTGATGAATGAATTCGAAAAAAAAATACTAAGAGAACATTGCCTAAAAGAAACATGGAAGACCAATAAACAGAGCTAGAAAATCCAGACAACCCCTCATACAGCGCTGGTGGCCATTAAAGCAGATATGGTTGTACATTTAAACTTTTATATATCTTATTTTGTCCGAAAGTTAACATTTTATAACTTTCACTGCACATATCTCAGAAGCCGCTCACTATGCCTTGTTGATATATTTGCTGTGGTCTTAAAACTGCCAAATAAAGTTTCTAACACAAGGACTTACGTAGGTACCAAATCGAAAAATATTTTTAAACGATTTTTTGAAAATTATAAATACTAAGAAGAATAATGTAATAAAACATCCCAAGAACTTGTTAAACAATATCTTTGCGTTAGGAAATAGACAAAATGCTAATCTTAAAAACAAATATAAAAATTTAATAAATATCTCAAGTAGAAAAACATTTATGTTCTTTATTGCTAGCATTGAGTTTAAATGGCGTTCAAAGTGCCTTTGCCAAACGTATTTAATTATTTTATTTTATAAATGTATTTTTTTATAATTAATAATTAATTAAATCACGTAAAGGCAAATATATAGTAATTTAGCCTAAAAGTCTTGTACATAATTATATTGTGACAAATCATACTCAAATATACTTTTTTAACAAATAAATGTCAATGTAATACAAATAGTAAACATTTTTACTTATACTTTGGACTAAATAATGTTTTGAAATAATATTATTATGAAAAGTTGCAAAAATTGGTTTAAATTGACAAAATGTTTTAGACCAAAACTTGAGTCATCTTCAGTGACAGAAAATAATTAAAGCAGACTAGAGTAGAAATTTCAAGCAGAATACGTAGAAAAAATCCAGGTGAATAATTTAAGGAATAATAAAGTAATGTTTGGAAAATATTGGCAAACCTATGCTATTGGAGGGAGAGACAAAACAGATGTTGTAAGTAGGCTTTACAAAAGTCGTTAAAATAATTAAAGATTACTTAATTAGGCCGTTTTGATTACAAGGAAAATACTTCACAGATAAATTAAAACTAAATTTGAAGGTAACAGTGAAAATACACCTATAGGCCTACGATATCGTACAAAGCAAATCGAAATGTTAGAATAAAACATATTCATCTATTGATAATATCCGAATATTAAAATTACATTTTAAATTATGAAAAAAATATTTTAAAATAAAATAATAATAACTTACAATAACTATATCAATGAAAATATTTGTGTTTACGAAATTGTGAGTTCTCCTCTGAATAGAAAATTATTTCAATAAACTCTGCCTAAAGCCCTTATATCTATTGAAAAAAATCACAATTTTAAAATTGTACAAATATTAGGCCTACATTTCAATAATATTTCATAGGACAGGAAATTGCAAAGTATGAAGTTCAGAAATATTTAAATTTTATTCATAAGAAAAGAGTTAAGTTATCAGAAAGTTCGGCTTGGAGGTTGTAACAAACGATGAAATTTTTATTTGTTCTAGTACTGAGTTGTTGTTTTAGAATTTTATTAAAAAAATAAGTTTCAATGTTTAATCGATTGATTTTTTACTTGCTGTAGATGGCAAGACATGTTTCATTGTTATACTTTTAACTCATGTAATTACACACTTGGAGTGTATTTAAAACATTTTTAAATGAATTTAACCAAACTGACACAGATAAACTTTTACTTTTTCAATGAAAACTTTTCCATTAGGTCATTTTTTAGGCCTTTTTGTATTATTTCTTTCATAAAAATGCTACACATGTAAGCATTAACAAAAATGATTTAGATATTAATAAATTTTCCACTTTTTTAAAATAACTGTTTTAGTAAAAACACTATGTAAAGAGACTTGAACCATTTACTATAATATTTTACTTACAATGTTAATTATTGTTGCATTTTTATAAAATGTAATACAATATCTATTTTAAAAGCGAATTAAGAAACAAATAATAAATTGTAGTGAATGTCGTATAAGTGGAAAAACGTTTTGAATTTAATTATATGTAAATTATTTATTTGAATATATTTAGATTAAAAAGATGTTTTATAGAAAATTAATAATCTATTACTGTCTATAGAAATAAATACTTTGGAGAACTTCTAGAAAACAAAAAGTTATTTATAAAATAATTCTTATCTTATAAAAATAAACCAGAAACACTGAGAGAAATACACGTTGCTTTGATCCCTTTCATTCCCTGAGGAGTCCTCCAGAAAATAATTTCCCTCACGTCCCCTAAACACCCGCTGTGCTTACCTGGAATAGCGTCCGCACTCCTGAACAATCTCCACCACTCCTTGAGCCGACACCCTTGGGTAGTTACATCGACGGAACGAGCTAAAGTAGGCATCCACTCGCCCCATTAGGCGACCCTGGTAAAAAAGGAATTTTATTTAAGTCAGACATAGAATTAATATTGCATTAAATAAGAAAATTCATTGATATATTCAGGTTTAAAACTAAAATATAATATTGATGATTTGCATTTATTAGACATATTTTATTCTCATATGTATTAGGCATATATATATATATATATATATATATATATATATTGATATTTTACATTATCCATTGTTTTTCCGTTGCACTGACTGTAATTTTATCCACCAATAAATGCAATGATTTTACCTTGTGTGATGAGGCGCCTTTCGGTCACTTGACCATTGTCGAATCACTCTAAGGCTGTGGGCTTCCTTTGATCCACTGGAAAACGTACTAATTTCTCTCACATTATAATTGGTTTGAATTCCTTTTGAGCTTCATAAGGTGTCGTTTGGATTGTTGTTACATTATTCACATCTTCTACTTCTATTACAATGTTTCCCCGTTCGAGGTGATTTACTTCTACAATTATCCTAAATAACTGAATTAACTGGGGCATTATTCACTCATTTTGATTATTTTGAGGGTTTCGGATTGCCGTACGTTGCATAGTGAAGTTTAATTTTGATAACTCTTCTTTCCTATGTCTTGATGTGAAGTGTTTTCAGTTCAGTTACCATTGCTTTAGGTATTCGCGGACATTTATCACATGACTTAATTATTTGTACAATATCTTTTATTAAATGATCCGCGGCGAATGTTTTTTTATCTTCCTTGAATGTCTTGAACCATTTATGAATCCCCAGTTGTCCAACATATTTGTGTATATCCCAAATCACTATTGGTTTAATGTTGTCTGTTATATATATAATAAAACACTTGTGCGACAAGTCAAAGTCACTGGCATGGCATTGTATAAAGTACCATTGATCCGGTATTTGGTAGGTCAACACGATGTCCATTAAAAATTCTTCTTTAACAGCATGAAAGGTATTTTCTGGTTCCCTTGACCATCTATGCCTCCGGAATTTAATTGTTTTTCAATCTGTTGCACATTTGTATCAATATTCTATACAAATCAAAGTTTTATTTGTATATAGAATTGTGCCATTGTTCTTACACGGTGTCAGTTATTAACTCTGTTTTCTTAATCTGTGTGTTGACTGTTTCGAGACGTCTCTCTACATCTTGATTAAGTGTTTCGTGTTTTCAATTCATCTTCAATTCCTATTGTCCATGAATTCAATACGCATATTCATGTCTTCTTTTAAGCTACTGTTCACGACATCAAATTTACCGTTAAACTCGTCACAAACTTTGTCTAGTCGCTTATTTCTTTCTATTATTTGATTATTGAATTTTGTAATTTCATTGGTTATGCCTTCCTTAACCCTGTTTAGACGGCCATTTAACTCCTTCTTCCCTTAATTATTTTTGGGACATTTGTAGGTTATATAAATACTCAACTAATTAGTTGAGTGCGTATTTTCAACACCAACAACTTCTCTGTTCCCTAACATGGATAGCCCTATTTCAGTCATTTCTCTCTTATATTTGTACTCTGATTATTTCTATTTTGCAAAACTGTTTTACGGGTTGTTAATATTTATTGCAATAAAAAGAAAAAGTATTCAATTTATGTATGTGAAACCCAAGAACAACTACGCACATGAGCCACATATACAAATTATATACATTTTTTTGTTGCAATATTTAATAAGATTACAGCCAACTCACAAAAGAGTTTGGCAAAATCTACTTGTTCATAGTATACTTATGTGTTATCAATAACTTATTATTAAATTTTCATTTATGGATCATCCCTAGTACATTAAAATCTTATATGACCCAGATAAAATATAACTAAATTTGTTTATCTATTAAGAAAATAATGAAACTTAAGTTCAGTTAGGTAGCTATTATGTAGAAGAGATTCTTTCTTTTGTAATTGTTTTTTAGTTGTTATTGTTAAACAATTTTTAAACGGTGAAAAAAAATAGAGTTTGTCACCTAAAAATATGTTATTTTATATTACCTAGTTAGATGTTTCTCTGGAATGAATTTTTTGTGTTTGTTAGAAATCAAAGTCAAACTTAACTTGAGTATAAATTAATAAATAATTATGGTAAACGAAGAGTAAAAATCAATAATGAAAATAATATATATATATATATATATATATATATATATATATATAGAGAGAGAGAGAGAGAGAGAGAGAGAGAGAGAGAGAGAGAAAGAGAGAGAGGGTGGGAGAGAAAGAATTTATATATCTAATATTATAATATATATATATATATATATATATATATATATATATATATATATATATATTAATATTTATATTTATATATATATATATATATATATATATATATATATATATATGTGTGTGTGTGTGTGTGTGTGTGTGTGTGTGTGTGGTTTTTATAATTTTAAAAATTTATGTATATTATATGATTAATTATACATAAATTGGAACAATATATCATAAATACTCGTGAATTTAAATATGTATGTTTATATGACTGCTCAAGTAATACCAATCTATTATAAAATACAGATTTCTGTATTTTTAAAACTATTGTTCTCTAAGAAAATTAAAACCAATTCCTACCTAACTCTGTTTATTTACCTGAATCCAAAAGGGAAGGTAAAATCCGGAGCAACAAAGAAGAGCAGCTGTTAATGAAAGGAATGCCCAAACTAAACCAACACTAGTCAGCGATGTTGCCATGTTGTAAACCTAAATACAAAAGCAAAACATCAGTCTTCATTTTCAGTGACTTACTGCAAATGGATGGTGACGATTTTATTTAAAAAGGAAAAACACAATTTCAGTATTACTACAATCTTAGGATAGTCAAGTACTGCTAATTATGGTGTTGTTGCGTCTACTACAGATGACTAACGCCGTATAACTTAGTTTCTATAAATTAGAACCGATTTCGTACTTCTAAAATATTTGTACAATTCTCTAAAAATATTTATAAATTTCCCTAAGCCTATACATTTAAGAAAATAAAGTACACGCAACACAGTCTCTAAAATCTCTAGATATATTGCTGAAACATGTCTAGATACATTGCTTAGACATCTGTAGATACATTGCTCAGACATGTCTAGATACATTGCTTAGACATGTCTAGATACATTGCTTAGACAAGTCTATAGACAATCGCTGTACTTTATCTAATGGTGTGGACAATCCATTAGACAAACTCAATTCCTTGTGATTTAATTAGAATTTATATTTGTGCGCCCTAATATAAATCTAGAACATTTTCATTTGCTTAGAATATTTCACACAATATCCAATTGCAACTAATGTCAACTTCACTTTAATTTGACCACGATTCCTGGATATATTATACGTGGGCACAAAAGGTATGATGTAGCTATAGTTACTCACTAAATATTTATTAATTTTCTTTACTATTGTTCATATTATTTAACAATATAATTTATTTCATTTTTATTTCCAATAACGTCTACTGTTTTCTAGCTTTATGTAACTTGCAAATTAAAATAATTAATATTTTATTAGACAATAAAAGATTTAATTTTAAAATAACTTGTTCCTGAATGAAAACCACCAATTGTATGTCAATTCTTACTGTTATTTATCTTTGAAAGATTTTTATCAGATTATATTGTGTTAAATGCATGTTTGTTATTTTTTTACACTAATTTATTTACAAATTATTTCTGTATTAACTGACAGACATTTCTTGAATTAACAAAGCTAAATGTAGACATCGTTTATATATATATATATATATATATATATATATATATATATATATATATATATATATATATATATATATATAAATATATATATATATATTAAATATGGTGATATGTTTTCTTGTAATATAGTTAGAAAAAAATATTCAAAAAGAAGAATACTTTTAATGAATATATTTATTCAAAGCTTTTCGCCGATAAAATAGTATCAGCATCTTCAGGAAAATAATTATCTACTAAAATATTTTTACAAAATTAAATCATTTTGTAAAAATATGCTGGTACTATTTTATCGGCGAAAAGCATTGAATAAATATATTCATTAAAAGTATTCTTGTTTTTGAAATATTTTTAATTTATTAATTATATATATATATATATATATATATATATATATATATATATATATATATATATATATAATGTAGGGATTTATCAACATTTATGAGAATTATACATAAGAAAATACCTTTGTAGGTCTCGCGTTGAAATAATTGTCCGTTTTTACGCTTAAAAGATCTCTAGTTATTACTGTATCAACTAGAGGAACTGTATCCTTTTCGAACTTCACACTTTTAATGTTGATTTTACATGTATATATATATATATATATATATATATATATATATATATATATATATATAACTAAAAATGTCAGTAAATCAGAAACATCGTTAATGTATTTAATTAAATGTCGTCTTTCAATATTTTATATTAGTAGGCCAACATCCTAAATTATAGAGTTTTTACCGGTAATAATTATTTTTCAGCGAAACTTTATTTGTAGCACTGTTTAAGAAATGAAATAAATTTGATATTTTTTTTAAGATTGAAAATATTTCAATAAAAAATATTAAGTTTTTTGTTCCATGAGACAGACATTTCTTATAATTGTAGCACGTTCATGTGGGAACAAAACGCACCTTATAAATCTTATCCTATAAGACAGAACTTATAAATAAGTGCGTGTGATGTTAAACCACATTAATATATAGGCCCTACCGATATTACACTACTTCACCATATTAAATTACATCTTAGTCTAGCAATTTCAAAATATCTTCATCCGTAAAAGAAATAAATCAAATAAAACATTTTCTCAATTTAAAAATGGAAACTACGAATCCGAGTGCCATATATATATATATATATATATATATATATATATATATATATATATATATATATTTATATATATATATATGTATATATATATATATATATATATATATATATATATGTATATATATATATATATATATATATATATAAAACAATGGGCTCTCCAATGTCTAGCATATTATCGGAAATATTTCTACAAAATATAGACATTGAAATAGATAAGATATTTAAAACATATGATCAAAATGGACACTGGTTTAGATATGTAGATGATGGATTATACATATCAAATAATAATGGTTTAAATTTTGACAAAATATTAAAATGTATAAATAATATACACGAAAATATAAAATTTACTCATGAATTTGAATCAAAAAATAAACTAAATTATTTAGATATTACAATTACTAGAAATAATGAATAATTTGAATTTAATGTATATAGAAAACCAACGCAGACAAATCAAATAATACCTAATTATTCAAATCATCCATACAACCAAAAGATGGGAGCACTTTATAATTTACTACATAGAATGCACAAAATACCAATGAACCTTAATGATCAAATAAAAGAGAAAAATATAATATATGAAATTGGTTTAGAAAATGGATATAAAAGAAAAACTATAGATAAATTAAATAATAACATAATAAAAAAAACAGAAACTCGAAAATAACTTTGTACTTAATATGAGAGAAAATATTTGGACAACTTTTACATTCACTGGTAACGAAATAAATAAAATTACAAGATTATTTAAAGAAACAAATTTACAAATTACATATAAAACTGATAATAAAATTAAAAATTTAATAAACAAAAACCAAAATAATATGCATGCAAGAAATGGAGTATATAATATAAAATGTGAAACTTGTAATAAATTATATGTAGGACAAACAAAAAAGAATTTAAAAGAAAGATACAAAGAACATTTAAACGCTTATATCAAACCAAACATATACAAATCAAATTTAGCTACGCATTGTATTAATAATAGACATACGTTTCCGGAAAAAAAATATGAAATTAATAAAAGAAAGAAATAAAGGATTAAAAATGAATATATTTGAAACATTGGAAATGTATAAGCATAACGTTAAAGACAAATTAATTGATGAACAAATTCAAGTTCGATCAAGGCACCAAACTATTTATAAGGTCATTGATGTTATAGAAAAAATTACATAAAGTGCAATACTTATAAACATATGGTAGATTGTAGCACATATGATTTAATTTTGTAAAAATATTTTATTAGATAATTATTTTCCTGAAGATGCTGGTACTATTTCATCTGCGAAAAGCTTTGAATAAATATATTCATTAAAAGTATTCTTGTTTTTGAAATATTTTATTTTATTAACTATATTACAAGAAAATATATCACCATATTTAATATATATATATATATATATATATATATATATATATATGTATATATATATATATATATGTATATATATATATATATATATATATATATATATATATATATAAAATGTTCTTATAGATTCTTGATGTCCTTATAAATAAACAATTAGTTTATTAATTTGATAAATAGAAATATGTTTGCTGCCAAATTACTTTTAAAATTTAATAATTACATAATTTACAATTATAATTATTAAATTTCCAAATTATGTCTAAATATGCTCACACTGACGCCAAAAACAATCAAACACTGAATTTTACTAAATGTAACGTTTCTATGACCAAGGTTTTGAAAAGGTTTAATTTAAAATAAATGTGGTTTTCTAATGAGAACTTTTCAAAATTGTAAGTGTTTATACTACTTATCTATAAACGAGTATTAAATTCAAATACGCAATAAAACTATACCAACAAGTATTTATAAGTAAGGGAATTTTTTTTAATGGAAGGTGATGTTGGAGTTTTGAGAAAATTGCTTTCTCGTTCAGACAAATATTACATAAAGGATATATCTTGACATATTACGTGGAGGTGGGTTTTAATAAAATGTGACAGCCTGTATTCCACAGGTTGCTTTGCCCAGGGCTGACATGTATGTAATACGCAATCTCTTTTTGTTACTGAAAATTTGTTTCGTGTAAAATACATTTTAAATAAATTACGCAATGTTCGTGGCAAAATCTTTTGTCAACTTATTTGCATAGACTAATTTTATCATTATTTGTTACATACTTAAACCTTCTTTTAATTTTTATATGAATACTTTTTTTAACATTAAATGCGGCTGTTGCGTTCTTATTAAAGAAAAGTATTATATATAAGGAAATATAATCCAGAATGTATTTATAATATATTTTTATATCGATCGTTGCATTCACATTTGTTTCGCATAATTTAAATTTTTAACATTACTTATATTTCATTTATATGAAACTAAATTCTAATAAAAACAAATAACATATCTTTAAAATCTTGAAATCTTTAAAAAGTTAATTTCTACTTGGGCCAACAAAATTGTTTTTTTATTTAAGTTTCTTTATTGAATAATAGCAATTAATATAAATAAAGTAACATAGCCTTTGCGTTAAAATAGCTGTTCTACTACATAGTGTATAACATAAAATCACCTGTTTAGTGAAATTAAATGATATAACATTTTTAAAGCATATCTTGTCGTTTTAGTGAAACGATTCTCTCCCATATAAAACTAAAATTAATTCATTATTTGAAAAATCTGTATTAGTATCAAGTGCCACCAACTAAAAGTTTTAAAAATTGTATTGAACTTGAGTGGATGAATAAAATGTATTTTATCAACGTTGAAAATTTGAACAAGATATATATAGGACTATATATATATATATATATATATATATTGATATATATATTGATATATATATATATATATATATATATATATATATATATATACATATATATATATATATATATATATATATATATATATATATATATACATATATTTATCTTCTTCAAATTTTATATATGTATTATATCTTGTTCAAATTATATATATATTATATTAAATATGGTGATATGTTTTCTTGTAATATAGTTAATAAATTTAAAATATTTCAAAAACAAGAATACTTTTGATGAATATATTTATTCAAAGCTTTTCGCCGATTAAATAGTACCAGCATCTTCAGGAAAATAATTATCTAATAAAATATTTTTACAAAATTTAATCATTATATTTTCGTGTATATTATTTATACATTTTAATATTTAGTCAATATTTAAACCATTATTATTTGATATGTATAATCCATCATCTACATATCTAAACCAGTGTCCATTTTGATCATATGTTTTAATAATCTTCTCTATATCAATGTCTATATTTTGTAAAAATATTTCCGATAATATGCTGGACATTGGAGAGCCCATTGTTAATCCATTATTTTGTTTATAAATCTTATTATTATATAAAAAATCATTGTGATTTATTATGATTTTTAATGTATTTATTATTTCTTGTGTTAATGTGTTATCTTTTTCAAATATATCTATATTATTTTTTATTATTTAAAGTTTTTTCATTATAGGTATGTTATTATACATGTTAGTAACATCAAATGATATTAATTTTGTATTATTATCAATTTTATTATCTTTTAATTTTTCAATAAGCTCAATCGAGTTTTTTATATTATGAGTATTATTTAATTTTACCTTATCTTTAAGTAATAAAGCCAAATATTTTGAAATTTTATAAAAAGGAGCAGTTGTAAAATTAACTAATGGCCTAATTGGTTTATCTTCTTTGTGCAATTAAATTAGTCCATTTAATCTTGGAATTTTAGGATTCTCATTTATGTAATTATTAGTATATTTTTGATTAAATATTTTAGATGATGTTTTTATTATATTTTTATTTCATTTTGATATTTGTCTGTGGGATCTTTATTTATTTCTGTATATTGGTTTTAAATACATAATTTTCAGTTTTATTTATATGTTCTTGTTTATCAATAATAACTACAGCATGATTTAATTTTGTAAAAATATTTTATTAGGTAATTATTTTCCTGAAGATGCTGGTACTATTTTATCGGCGAAAAGCTTTGAATAAATATATTCATTAAAAGTATTCTTGTTTTTGATTTAATTTATTATATATATATATAAAGAGCTAAGTCAAAATACAAATACAAGAATTATAATTGAATTTATAATTCAAAGCTTTTCCTTGGCTAACAGTACCAACATCATCAGGAATATTAAACAAAAAATTATTAAACAATATTAATTGAATTATAATTGTAAATTCAATCATAATTCTTGTATTTGTATTTTGACTTAGTTCTTTATATATCTATATATATATATATATATATATATATATATATATATATATATATATACATAAAGTATTAAATATGGTGCTATGTTTTCTTGTAAAATATTTAATTAATTAAGACAAAAATAGTTTTAATTCATATATAATTCGATATATGAATAATAATATATGTATTAAAGCTCTTCTTGTTTATGAAATATGTTTAATATATATAAACTATATGAGCAGTAGTGATCTAATAGAAGAAATTGAATAAGGTATAGTATATTTTGAAATATACCAGTATAAATTATAATTTCCATGTTGAAAAAGTGATTATGTAACCAGGCGGATTATTTATATATATCTTAATAAATTCTTTGGCTCATTTTGTAAAATGAAAATAATTACTAATATACTGTTGCGCTTGAAACATTGTAACCTTTTTTTGATACTTCGTAGCGCGACAAAATATTGTTTTCCACATTTTAGAAGGACAAACTCGCAAATTTGACTTCAATGGGTTGGAACTATGCACATGATTGGATAACATTAATACAGATTGACGTGTGATAGTCAACATGTTAGAAAGGATCTGTTCTAAGTTTATCCTTAAGGGATATATTTTAGTGTCATTGTTTTGAACGCACACAGAAACACATTTTTTTAATTCTCATTCGGATAGCAGATAAATACACTAGGAAATGCATTATTCTGCTTTACTCCTTGTACCAGGAATAAATACGCCCTTTTATTTCTTTTCATAACAAATTCTACCCATTTCGTATCGCTTTTTCTACAATGAGGTGTTGGGTAGAAACCTCTTTATGGTCCCTTAAGGAAGAAAGAATGTCTACTTCAAATAAATACCCTGTATTCGTAATCAATATATGAGGGACGATTTGCCCCTCCCCCTTCACCCTGCGCCTTAATCGAACACACAATCTCTTATTCGGTTTATCCGATGGTACTGACTCATTGCTTCCAAACTACTGAAAAGGTCGGCAACTATATTCCAGCTTATATAACCCTAGTTGATTAATAATGGAAATGGTTTTCGTTCTTACTAGATTCCAGTAATTCATATAGTTCATGTTGCAACTGTAAGATACCAGTCCGCAAATAAAATGAATAATTTCAAGTCTTCGCTGAAGTGCCAGAAAACTACATAATATTTAAACCATCTAACCTCTTTATCTTTACTATGCAATCTTCTTTCTTAATTCTTCCATGTTTGTTGCTATTTTCTTAACTAATCCTTCATTTTCCAATCTTTATCTTAATCCTATTTTGTTTCTTCGTGCATTTTCGTATAGTGTATATTGTGTTCAATTTTCGTTGATCTTTTATATTTTAAATTCAATTCAATTTACACTCTTATACATAACCTGTAGCTTCGATTAGGTTACATTTGTTTAATAAAATAGTTATGACAATTAAAAACGAATATATTTTTTTTATATATGAATAAAAGTCATATAATTTGTCAAAAACTGTAATATATATATATATATATATATATATATATATATACATATATTTATCTTCTTCAAATTTTATATACTATATATATTTATTATATCTTGTTCAAATTATATATATATATATATATATATATATATATATATATATATATATATATATATATTAAGTATTAAATATGGTGATATGTTTTCTTGTAAAATATTTAATAAATTAAAACTATTTCCAAAACAAAAAATTGTTTTAATTCGTATATCATTCGATATATGAATAATAATATATGTATTAAAGCTCTTCTTGTTTAATATATATAAACTATATGAACAGTAGTGATCTAATAGAAGAAATTGAATAAGGTAAAGTATATTTTGAAATATACCAGTATAAATTATAATTTCCATGTTGAAAAAGCGATTATGTAACAAGGCGGATTTTTTTATATATCTTAATAAATTCTTTGGCTCATTTTGTAAAATGAAAATAATTACTAATATACTGTCGCGTTTGAAATATTGTAACCATGTTTTGATACTTCGTAGCGCGACATTTGTTACTGTAACATCAAGTTACATTTGTTTAATGAAATATTTATAACAATTAAAAACGAATATATTTTTTATATATGAATAAAAGGCATATAATTTGTCAAAAACGGTAATATATATATATATATATATATATATATATATATATATATATTATTTCATTCATTCTTCACATTAGGTTCTAGAGTTTCACTAAAAACACTTGTACGTATGTTAGTATGACACTTGCCTATAGTAGAACTTGCGTTTTTCAATTTTATGATCGTTTCGGGAGATGTATCCAATTGTCAAACCAGACCATAATTAGTGTTTCAAGTGTAACATACTAACATATGTTCAAGTAAATAAACACAAGAATATTACACAACTTGCAATTATTAAACTTTAATATGATAATCGTTTCGATGACCTTATGTCATTATCATCATCATTATCATCAGTGATGATATCACAAACATAGCACCATCACGGATGTGTTTAACATCAATGATGATGATGGCAATAAGTCATTAAAATGGGTTTTAAATTAAAGTTTAAGAATTGTGAGGTTTATATATTTTTTGTGTTTGTAGCCTTAACTCACAAGCCAACTCGAATAATATTTTTATGTTCAAGTGTATATAGAAATCTATAGTTAGACAAATTGGTATCCCAATTAGTTTATCCTAATAGGTATTACGAAATCCTAGTATTAGGTATTATTAGGTATCCTAATACTAACTATTAAAATTAAATGTAATGATATTAATAAAAATGTTACATGGCTTTAAATAAAAAATATATATATATTACAGAATGATTTGAGAAAATAACGCTATATTGTATTAGAGGTAGTTAATTAGTATTCTTTTAATCATAGATAATTAAATATTATGAATTGCTACGTCCCTCCTAACAATATGTTTTGTAAAATTCCTGTAAATTTTACATAAGATGACAAATTTAAATTCAAGTAATTTATTTATATATAATTTGTCGTAATTCATTTAAACTGAATTAATGAAAGTCGTTAACTTTAAAATATATTCGAAAGTTAACTCTTAGAAGAACGCCCAAAGAAAAGAAATAATCCCTCAGCTAGTCTAGTTCCCGGCATACACGCTACGCAAGACTTTAGAAATCCTAAACCACTCTAAGCTGATAAACCTCCCAGTGTTGGAAAGAAAGTTGCACTGTTACTGTTGAAACTTGAGTAATATCAAGTTTGTGTGAAAGGTTAAGGTGGCAATTTCTAATTGAGAATACGGTGGTTAAAGTCGTTCGCTCCGATTCTATTCTATAATATTTCAATCCTGCGCCTTTGCAAGCTTCAATCATGTACCTTTATTAACAGTTTAAAATAATTACTAAAAATTAGTGAAAACTGAAATTAGTGATTAAGTAGTAATTTAATTATGGCTCTAAATGATTTCAAAACACTTTTTTCAATGATTTCCTTTTATACGGATTCCAATCCGAAGTATCAGAGTCCTATAGCTTTTACATTTTACATAATTCTTTTATATTTTCTAATGTCAATCCGTTAAGTGACTAGGTTTCATTCTATTATTTAATATTCTATCTTTGCAAATTACATTGTTTTAATTTAAAGTTTTTGTTTTACGTCTTACGTTTATTTAGCTTTACGTTTTACATCATTCTTTTACCTCTCTCTAAGGTCAATTCGTTAAGTGATCAGGTTTCATTATATTATTTAATATTCTATCTTTGCAAATTACATTGTTTTAATTTAAAGTCCTATAGTTTTGGTTTTACGTCTTACGTTTTGTTAGCTTTACGTCTTACATCATTTTTTTACCTTCTCTAAGGTCAATCCGTTAAGTGATCAGGTTTCATTATATTATTTAATATTCTATCTTTGCAAATTACATTGTTTTAATTTAAAGTCCTATAGTTTTGGTTTTACGTCTTACGTTTTGTTAGCTTTACGTCTTACATCATTCTTTTACCTTCTCTAAGGTCAATCCGTTAAGTGATCAGGTTTCATTATATTATTTAATATTCTATCTTTGCAAATTACATTGTTTTAAATTTAAAGTCTTATAGTGTTTGTTTGTACGATCATTCAGAATTACTTCTACATTTCCTTCTTGATAATAATGGAACTAAATCTCTAGGTTTAGTCCCAGTAGGACCTCTGAAGTTCTAATAGCTGAAAAACATAAATATCTTATGAATCACATCTAACTTACTATCAACTAACGAACGTTGGTACCTAATAAAATTTCGAAAATATTTCTGATAACAGTTTCCTATATTTTTTATTCTCGGCAGAGAACCTAGGACTCAATTTGTAGAACTATGTCAAGTTTCATTTCTTTTTAAGCTAGAATACACTGAATGTCCCTTAATGTATATTATTCTTATATAAAGTTCAACAAATATTACTTTGTTTTAAATAGCGATAAATCTTGAAAATAATGTTTAATTTGATCTCAAAATATTTGAAATCGCTTACATGACACAACATTGGCAAATCATTCTCCACCATCTCTAGCATTTTGCAACTACGGTAGAACCCCTCAAATTCGAACATGATTTTATGAAAACCAAATTTTTAAAAAAAGTATCTAAAATTTAATGAAGTATGTACGAAAAGTTTGCTACTTACGTAAAACAGGACAGAGATGTGTAACATATTATTATTGAGACTGTAAAAACATGATATAATATGCGAAGGCCTATACTGTACTACTGTGTCACTTCATTAACATAGAATTAATTGGCAGTAAAATAAAAATAAAAAAGACAAACACTAAACTATAGGTTTCACTTTAAAAGAAAAGACACAAATACTTGACTATATTTTTCACCTAAAATCAGTAATCTCCATCTGGCGAAGAGACCTTCCCGATGATGTGATGTTGCGCCACCGTCACATTACCATAACATCATTGGATGTTGCAGCTGCATGTTGTTCTACGTAACGCAACGGAATGTCGAGAGCGGCGGCATGAGTAACAGCATTCGTAGAGGCATGTTGTTCTACGTAACGCAACGGAATGTCGAGAGCGTCGGCATGAGTAACAGCATTCGTAGAGGCATGTTGTTCTACGTAACGCAACGGAATGTCGAGAGCCGCGGCATGAGTAACAGCATTCGTAGAGGCATGTTGTTCTACGTAACGCAACGGAATGTCGAGAGCGTCGGCATGAGTAACAGCATTCGTAGAGGCATGTTGTTCTACGTAACGCAACGGAATGTCGAGAGCGTCGGCATGAGTAACAGCATTCGTAGAGGCATGTTATTCTACGTAACGCAACGGAATGTCGAGAGCGTCAGCATGAGTAACAGCATTCGTAGAGGCATGTTTTTCCTCGCTATTTACACTGGCATCGTGTTGATCCTGGACCATAGACACCATGTCATGGTCGATATATTGTTCATTGTTAATTAGTACTGTCCACTTTTCCAGGCAACTTTATTCAGTATCTTCACATCCTGGTACTCTTTGGATGTGCTGAAAAAGCTCAGTTTATCATCACGAGTTCTAAGTGGTGTTTCCAAAAATTCCAGGCTAGGCCAGAGGTTCTTCCAAGATTTCATCAGTAAAGTGTAACTGATATTATTCCAGGATTCAGCTATTGGAACAAGGTTAGGTGGAAAAGCTTTTGGATACTTGGAATATCCTATTTGTAAAACTAGCGTTTAATATGAGCATGAAAATTTCCTCTAATGAACTGGTTTCAAAAAAATGTAAGATTTGAAATCAACAGTGAACCAGGTATTATTGTCATAGCTACATTTCATTAGATGGTGCCGTAACTTGGAATCCGAATAATATATTTATTAAAAGTATTGAATTATTTATTTTAAGAAAGTATTATTATTTATTTTTACAAAACATTTATAGAAATGTTTTATTTATTTTAGTGTAATTAATCCATTCTAGTCTATAGATTTCACAGTTAGGTTAGGAGCTCGTCGAACCAAACTGACAAGCTTTAAGGCTTTGAATCGCATACAGCCAGGAGATAAAAATTGTGCAGAGGTAGACTTTCTGAAAGGGTCGGGATTCGGGTTAGCGAATTCACATATTTTGCTGACTCACATAGTTTGCTTGGTAACAGGCTTTCGTGACGTCAAACTTCATACCCAATAAAAAGATATCGATATTTTAAACTGTGCATTTTCAACCTTTTACAGTCTGTAAATTTGGAACACCAACTTTTATTATAAAATGGGTATTTTATAAAGCTAACACATCTTTTTAATTATGAAATTAATATTTAAATATATTCATTTGATGGAAATAATGAAGTAGTATTCTATTACAAAAAAAAGATTGTTATTTCTATCTCGTTACAAAATGTAGGAGGTATTTAAAATATGCAATTATAATATTTCGGTCTTCGTAAGTTGATCTGTCTTTACTTCCAACTGTTCTTTTACCACAGAGAATATTGTAGAGTTTCATTTAATGTTTAATTTCAGAAAAACTAATATTCTACTTTGAAAAATATTAACATTTTAAAAATGACAAAAATAATTCCCAAACACAATGGAGTTAATGAATACAGAACTTTAAAATATAGGTAAATATGTCTAAATAAATACGATATACATTATTTTAAAAAAAATATTATTATGAATTGATCGCAAAAACAACTCAAAATAAAACTTCAAGTTTATTTGTTATGACCTTAGTTAGTCGTCAATTACACGGTAACCATCTTCAGAATCAGTGAACTACACAATCCTTCAACAGGTGTTTCTAAAATGGAAACAAAAACACCATCAAGATAAAATCGTTTTTATACAAAATTATTAATTTTCTCAAAAATAAACATCTAATAGTATCTAATAGGTAAAGCTTTAATCTATATACTTATTTAAATAATGAGTTAATATATATATATATATATATATATATATATATATATATATATATATATAGAGAGAGAGAGAGAGAGAGAGAGAGAGAGAGAGAGAGAGAGGGGGGGGGGGGGGTAACAAGAGTGAGAAAGCGAGTTGTTATTGAACTTTTAATAACATGGATAATTGGCACCAGTTCTCTTTTATAGCTTTAGTCTAAAAGAAAAAATGAAATGTTTTGGCACAGAAACTATAACCACACTTTTTATTCCTTTTTACAAATTAAATTTGTCTATTTTAGGTTTTTATACAGCCCGCATTTATGCCTATTGAGGTCAATAAAGGATAGTAAAAACTTTTGAGTAGAAGTATAAATAAATAAAGGTTATAGTAAAATAAGGACCATGACAAATCTTAAAAATCTAATAAATAAAGGAATATAATAATTTGGGAAAATATTTTGTGGCTCAATCTACAAAACTAGTTTACGGCTAGCTTGTGCTTCTTTTATGAGGGTGGATGAAAACCATACTCAGGGCTATAAATTAGTACACCAAAAAAATGTGAATAAATTGATAACAGTTTAGTTGTAAAAAAGTGTTTTCTGACATTTCTAGAAATGGCAATATTTTTTAGTTCTTGATCATTAAAAATATAGAATTCCGACTATAAAATGATTTTAAATGGTTATTTAGAAATAATTCACAGCCCTTACACACGAAACAAAACTAAATAAATACAAAAAATAGATATATATTTCAGTTTTGTAACTGTATTTAATTCAAATTGAGATATACGTTGTTGAATGTAACGGATTGTTGGGTGCAAATTGAAGTCACACCTCACAACGTTGAGTAAAGAACACAAAATCTTTCGCCGGAAAAGCAATAACCACACATTATACGAACTGTAATTAAAAATACTTTTAAGCTCCAGAAATAAACATTTGTATAAAAACAATGCTATGAAAACAAAATGGTTTTTGTCTTCCACGTAGAAAACATCATCATTGAAATTTAGGATTTTACCGTAAGAATTAAAGTTAAATATAATACATTTACGAAGAGCGTCATTTAGCTACCATTAATACGTATTCAGAAAGTTTGATCGGCTCCAAAGGGTCATTTTTTTGAAAAAATTTAGTTTTAAATTTATTTCCAGATTTAAAGTAAAACATCTTTTTTTCAGAATAGCTAAAAAAATAATGTAAATTTGAAGAATTGTAAATTTACAAAATGTTACTGGAGAATTATATTTTTTTTGGTCCAAGATGAAAATTAAACTATTAGGTCTGCATTTAGGTGCGGGAAACATTTTCCTCACAGCATTTATAATCTAACGTCTCAGCAAGAAAAAGTTCAAATTTGCATTATTTTAAGATATTTTCAGCAATTCCTTGTAAAAAAAATAGTTACAGTTATTTAAATAATAATTTATTAACATTTGTTGATTCTATTTTCGCTTGAGCTACTAGTAATCACTAAACACTTTTAAATGTTTTAAAATTGCCTACAGTAACACTTACTTTGCTTGTTGAGGACAGCCGTTTCGGGAGATGTGTCCCTTTGTCAACTCAGACCGTAACTGATCTCAAGGTTTACGTAGATTAGGGTGGGGGTGGGTGTATTTTGTGTGTATTAGGAGTTATGATGTCAAAAATACACAATCGAACAATACGAAATATACAGGCCCTTAAACTACACCCTACACACATACTCAATACACAATTACATTACAACTCACACGCACCTTTTGACATCATAACTCCTAACACACAAAATACACCCACACCACCAAAATATCCCACCCCCACCCTAACCTACGTAAACCTTGAGATCAGTTACGGTCTGAGTTGACAAAGGGACACATCTCCCGAAACGGCCTTACGGAAAGTAAGTGCTACTATAGGCAAGTTTAAAACATTTAAAAGTGTTTAGTAATAATTTATTGTTAAGGAACCAATTGCATTTTTTTAGTAAACTTTTCTGAGATTGTAACAGTTTTTATTTCTGGAACTTTTAGAGCAGGTCAAAGAGCATGTGAAGTATTACATATGTACACAAATCTTAGTACACCTTAGATACAACACATCATTTGTAGTATTTAGTAAGTACAATATGGTGGATTTTAAGGTAGAATGCCTAATGCCTAACATTTCATATTAAGATTGATCTAGTGGAAATAACAATGTATTCCTATAAACAAAGCACAAATAAAATAAATCTAAAAAGAAATAACATCGTAAAAAGTGTTTGGATTTTCTTTCGTTATAGCTACTTCAATGCAAACTTCGAAACTACAGTAAAGTAATTTTGTAATAATTACTCTTTTTGCTTAGCTTGTGAGGTAATATTAATATCAAAAAAAAGACGTACGTAATGCTCACAAATTATTTATTTATTTACTCAAGTGCGTTTCAATGACAAAGTCATCATTATGAGTGAGTGATTCTACTATAAACTTTACAACTGATATGAGTTTGAATTTGTAGCATCAACATTCACTGATGTTGATGACTTTGTCATTGAAACTCGTCTGACTAAATAAATGAATAATTTGTAAGTTTTATGTACGTCTATATTTTGTAATTAATTTTTTTTTACATTTCCACATCTGTGGTGCTTTTAACAGTTACACGTTTCAATAAGAAAAGAGTTTATTTATTTTAAAATTATGATTTAAACATTTCAAGATGTTAAAATTTATTTTTTTAATACATTTTATAGGTTTAATTTTAAAAACGTTGAAACAATAAAATAATGATAAATAACTTTAGAAACTATGACAGGGGCTTAATTCATTCCATAAATATATCGATCCTTGCAAAGTTTGAAGGTGTTTATTTGTACAATTTACATTAAGCGTTGATTTGTAATGGTTAGTAAACTACATTTTATCATAAAATATTTTTCGTGGAAGATGAGAAAATCTTTATATTACAAATTTAAACCTGATTCAACCTAAAAATTTTGAAACTTATAATTTTAGATTTGGTGTCACAAGCTGGGGTTTTCACCAAACAAGAGACAAAAAGCGTAATTCTGAACATACAGCTTTTAGCTAGAAGGTAAACTAAGCTTGAATGTAAATTAACAAAGTCAATGTTTGTCGGAATTTTGAGCTAAAACGTTTTTTTACTGTCCCTGACTGAACTAGAAGACGTAATCCTGGAATGTTGAAGGAGTAAACATATACTGGCTGCACTCCTTTGTAAAATGGATAAGGGCGTGTATAGGAGTTAGGCATGCCTTGGTGGACAGCTTGCATTAAGAAGGGGAGATTATAGAATCGCGTAAACTGGGTCGCTTACTTTAAGTAAACATGTCCTTAACCGCAATAAGGGTACGCGTCTAGCAGCTACCCATTCCTGAAGAATAGTAACTGTCTATTTTAACACTATTAGTTTTTATTTTCAAATTGCGAATAAACATTTAATCAGCTGTATGGAGGAACGGAAAAGAAAAGACGTAACTCACTTCGGTTATATTATTGTTGATTCTAAAAGAGCTGTAATTATTATGAAAAATGTGTAGCATAACTGTATCCATCAATTATGATTTACGATAAAAATAAACCGTCCAATTATGACAATTTAGAACGGAAATGGAATTTTTACTTTAATTGTAAGGCTGTGAAGTGTTTTAGCTTTTAAACCTTACCTTAAATCCCTCAGTACTATCTTACTTGGAAAAATGTTTTGCTCTAGTCTTTTTCACAATCCTTGATTGATCAAAACTAAACCAATATTTACTACTAAGCTAAAATTTGTTAAATAGTTTCAATTGGTTTTTTTTTTAATTCTGATTATTTGGAATTGTGTTTTAGCAGTTAATAGGACGTGCAGGGCTTCCAAGATTTACACCATTAAAGCGGATTCTCTAACTTCTATGAAGCGGAGATCCCGTACTACTTGGCACACAATGCTAGCAGTAGATTTTATATTAAGCCAAAGTTAAATTAACATTAAGTACTCTTAGTTGTAAAAAATGCACTATCGTTTACCATTATAAGTTTCCCTTGAAAGGTTATAACAATAATTTATTTAAAGCAATGATAAATCAAACTTTGAATTCACAGCAAACGCACTCAATGAGTTTGAGTGAAACTATAATACGCTTCATAAAACCTTGCACAATTAACACAATTGCCTGACATAACAAGCAATAGGGAGCAACGCGAACATAAAAATTCAGTTTTACTGCAGTATTTTGACGATAAAAAAACCCACAAGTAAAAATTATATTTTGTAGAGTTATTAAATTTTAGTAAAAGCATAAAATGGAAAAAAATGATCGTCATATTTCACAATTTTAAACGTTAATTGTTGCTACGTGGAATTTAATGTTTGTTGGAAATATTTGTGCGCAGTAAATTGCTTTTAGATGAGGGGGAAATATGAAGCATGGAACTTTATTGAAATACGACAGATGGCATACCTTAGGGGCGTTATTGGACAACGATGCGTGAGTCGCATATTTTGTTAAGGTTAAATAACTACAAATTGAAAATATTGAAATGTAATTGCACGTCACGACAGCTAACGTTTTGTCTTTTGGTCACGTAAGTAATTTTAAGATACTTATTTTAAAGTAAATATAATACACGTAAATATTTCCTTTCTGTAACTGAGCATCCCGGTACTGAATCATAAGAGATTTATTATTATAAATATTTTTTTGGTATGTGTACAACTTATTCTATACGATGATTTCTCCAAAAATGAAAAAATCATATTTATGGTTAAAATGAAAGTATAAAGTACATCTTTCTACGAGTGAATGAAACAATTTTGTTATTTAATAACTTCTTAATTTAAGTTAATAACATATAGCAGTCAAAATCTTTTCCATCGTGAAAGAAAAGAAAACGACAAAAAAATTTTTAACATCCTAGAAAATTTGTCCAGTTTTTAAACACTAAACCCTCTTTCTTACCGTCAAGTTGTATTAAACTAACTAGTTAATTTCTTTACCAATAATGCATCTTCGCCTTCGGCATCTAATCGCTTTTGCATAAACTCTTAGAACTAAAGTAGTTTACATATATGGCATAATAACTAATACATCACTCTTCCAATGGGAAAACAAGAGTTGAGGTTTGTTGGGAAACTAATCTAATTCTAAGTCAAAGTGGGCAACTAATTTTATGTTCGAGCTTCTAAACTCAAATCAACAATACTCCTCACAATTCGCAATGTCAAAACAAATTCGTTTCCTTCGAGATCTGATTTATTTTCTGATTAGTTTATCATGAAACAGTATGAAATAGTAACATGACTTTAGGCTAATAAACCACCCATAACCATCTGCTTTAAACCATCAATCGGGATAGGTTTACTGCTCCCAGTATAGATGGCTTTCATATCCACTATCAGGCTACGATATATATTTATTTCAACTTTACTAATTATGGTCCAAATATTTATTTATAACATTTTATTTGAACTTCGTTTTGTGAATAGAATAAATTTCCCTTTCAACAACTTACATACTAAAAGAATTATAATAATAATAATAACAGTAATATAATCAGAATATTATATAAAATTAATAATACAAAAATAAAACAATAAATTATTTGCATGAAGTAAAACATACAAGTGGCTATATGTGGCAGTTCTGCTACATAGCGCATCTTTTAATTGGTCTAGTAGTATATATTAAAAAAATTAATTTTAAATTACAACAAATATTTTTTTATCGTCTTCGATACAAAATATTATGCCCAATATGGGCTTTATTGCCCATATTGTGTTTCCCAATTGACTACAATTTATGTTTAATGTATTTATTTAGGGTTTTAGTTAATATTATTTTCAACAATTAATTTTACTGTTTGCAATGATTCCAGACGGTTTAATGTGCAATAAAATGGTCAGACTGCCAGATGACCCGATTATAATTCGTAAATCGCATTTTGCTGAGCCACATTTCCACATATGTGTACCCTTGAATACGTAAATAAAATTTGATGATGAAATACTGATTTGAAAGTTTTTTTTTAATATTTTTAATTTAATTAAAATGTGTTCTAGAATCGACCATTTAAGAACCAAATAGTTTACTACAATATTCTTTCTAACTTAGGTCATAAATCAACTTCTTTTCAGATATCTCAATTTTCCCCTTGTTGCTATGGCTTGCCACTTTGTGTACATATTTATTCATTATTTGAACAATGCCTAAAATCGTTTATTAAAATTACACTTCTGAAAAGTATTTATTTTTGTGCACATACTATTGCAGTTTAAAGAATGTTGTATTTCACACACGTATAAGAAGAAAACTATTCTTTTTTTTATACATCAAAAGTTTTGTTGGTGAGGTTTCTGTTTTATCGTATGTCACATAAGATATCTTAACTTCCTCCAAACGATACCTATTGTAATTTTTTACTATCTCGCTCATACGTTCCATTTTATCTCCCAAACTTTTCATGCACCGAACCTTCTCTTCAGTCTAATGCACTGACACAAATTTATCGACATTTTACGTCACAAATCTTTGAGAACAAATATCTCTTTGATTAACATACTAGATTTTATAAAATACTTTTTCCTGGTTATTTTTTAATGGTCGATCTCATCTTTATTTACATATAAATTTTGGATATAATAATATAAGCTGTGCATAGGAAATTAAAATAAATATTGTTAAAATAGAAGAGTTCTTTGCAATTATCTTTGAAATTTGTCTTGTATACATTATATAAAAGCGCTAGTTAGAGGGAACCGTTCCTTGGTATTCTATAGTATAAAGACGTCTCTTAAATTATTTAGGTGCTAGGCAACTTGTAGTAATAGCTTTTATAGAAAATATAAAACATATTCTAGTAACTGTGGTGTCAAAGGTTTATCAGATGTCTAATGTATAAAAATTCTTCGATGTCGTCAATGGAAGGCTTGATGACAAATGGTTGAGGAGCCACTGAGGGCTTTAGATAAAATAAATAGGCATTCATAAACTTGTTGACCACTGTGTATTGATTTTTTTAATAAATAAAAAAACCACTAACCAAAACAAAAAAATCTTTATTACAATTACATTATGTATATTTCGATTAAATGGTAATCACTTTCAGAAGTATTAATTTACATTGAATGTGGTTTTTGTATTGTGGTTCGTGGGTTTTGTTTATTTAGTTAAATAAATAGGCATAGTGGAAAATGTGTATCCGTAGGACTTCAAGTTAACCCCAAAAAGAAATAATTCTCGTATGATTGTATTTAACAAATTACACTTTTGCTATTACTTGCGACCAGACATTTGTAGAAGAGGTCGTAAGACGAAAACGTTTCCACCAAGTGTAAGTTAACAATTAACAACTTTTAGTTAACAAATGTCTGGTCGCAAGTAACAGCAAAAGTGCAATTTGTAATTTACAACCAGCTCGTCATGAACAGCAACCAGATTTCGATCGTATTTAAATTAGCGAAAAAGAGAAATAGTAAATGTTTGGTTATTATGGTATTTATTTTCATATTTGTATTACTTTCAATCATCGTACCTATACATTTTATTTTATTTTCGATGTTATCCATATTTGGTATATTATTTAACCATTGTTTTTCCGCTCCGCCTTATTTCCATATGTATGTGTCAAAGTACTTCAATACATCTGTAGTGTCCGTAGCTTTTAATGTTCCATCATGCCTTAAGGGAGATATTTTCACTTGGTTTTGACGTGTTTTAGTTTTTCGATGTTCAACGTTTTATATTTGTAATTCATCCATTTGATATTCCCGTGTTCTTTGCAACTGTTGATTGATATACAGTTTTCAGTTTATTGATTACTACATATTTTGATAAAATTGTTTTTCTATATTGTATTTACGTCAATCTTATGGCTTTTCTGGGGTTTGGAGTGTTTAAAGAAAGTCTGTAATAGAGTTATCAGGTACCGATACCACATTGTTATATCTTTGCAGATATTTATACTATTTCGAAAACTTCTTTTTAATATAATAATGATAAAATATTTTTTTCATCATTTGTATGTTGAATATGTTTTATACAAATAGCTATTTAAAAGTTAATTTAAATACAGTGTTTCTTACTACGTTTATGTCCCTTGAAATATTCTATGTAATCTGTTAAACATTTCAATACGTTCATGGAACGTATTTAAAGGTCTTCAATATATTGTTCCTAAATCATGGTGAATAAATCTTCTCTTATTAAGGTATTTTTGTTGTGTTTGTCAATATTTTTTATATTTTACCGTGAAATCCATCAAGCTCACTGTCTGGTGTTGCAGCGTCTGCTTGTAATACATTCATTTTAGATTTTAGTTGCATCCAATTTAACCTGACTCCAGATATATTTTCCTACTCAGACGATACTGGCATATGAATGCTTTAATGTGATGGGTTTTGGAGTAAAGCCACATTCCGTTATCACTTTAGCATTTGTTATCCCCTAACATCGCTTTCAGTATTATGAAATATTTTCTAACCATACAAATACTTATAACAAGCCACCATACATTTGTAGTTTCTTCTTGGAAATTATTCGCACGCTCTGTTTACTTAAAGGGTTTCCTCTGCCTTAATAATAACAGTACAAAATCTACATTGCGGTTGTATTCTGCCATTTTATATCGGATTCACGATCCTTTTAATATTTACCATTTTAATCTTGTACGCTTGTGGTTATTTCTGAAAATCGAACTTCCGCTATTTATTATTTAATTTTCCCTTCTCTGGATATTTGATATATTCGGTAGTATCAATAATTTTCATCACTGTGGTATCCCTGTAACCGGTTCTCGAGGGCAGAGCCTGTTTGCAGGAGTAGCGATTATACTGGAGTATATGTAACGCTTTTAAATTCCTTAATAGTAATTACAAATTGAATATTTATAGAGAAACGTTTTGTTTAACTAAAGCCCAGTTTTGATTTTCAGCTTGCACGATCTGCTACGAACAATGTAACTAGCCCCTTCTTGAGGTATTAAGAATGATAATTACTTCAGGGATATATACCCCTACAATCGAGGGATAAAAGACACAAAGATACTCGTTTCATCTCGATATTATTGACGCACAGTGAAACTGATAGATATTACCTGGATGGAAAATAAAAATTTATCTTTGTCATAATTTAGTTTCCGAGTAAGTTTTAACATTTCTCCCCCCCCCCGCCGCAGTTTATTAGCAAATATGAAGGCTACGTGTTCAAAATACAACTAAGACGGAGGCAGTATTACAAATAAACCACCGTGTATCACAATTCAAGATGTATTCAATAACCAACGTGAAAATTTATATAATAAAATAAGCATCTAATTAACAGATTTAACTAGATTAACAATGTAGGCTAGGTTAAAATTACCTTAATGCAAATTGCGATTAAAATATTATCAGACGGTATAACTGCAATGAAATTATCAAAATCATATTAGGTATATTCTAATTCGAAGTAAGTAATAGCAAATAGCTAAAAAAAGTAAAATACAGTAAGAAAAATAAATATATCATTAACGATATGTATCGATTTTAATGTAGAACTGAGAGTTTAAAGTATTGGTGCATTGAGAGAAGATACGTATTTTTATCATGCGAATAAGTTTATAAATAACTTTTAAACAGTATTTACAATTTAGTTTACATACTAAGAACACGGATATATAAAAATTCAATAATATAATGTAGTTATTGAAATATTAAGTAATTTGAAATTATTATTTTTAAAAACGCTGATACTATCTTCTAAATATACTTCGTTGGTAAATTTGTTTCTAAAAAAACTACCGAGAAAAGTTATATATTAAAGAAAACAACATTAGAATTACCATAATACATATTGCGATTGACATATCATCATCATAATAAGCAAAGGGTATAACTGCAATGAAATTATAAAAATATTATTTGGTATAATGTAATTAGAAGTAATAACGAATAGCTAAACACAAATAAATATAGAAAAATAAATATATAATTAATGATGTAAGGCACGTATCGATTTTAATGTAAAACTGAGAATTTAAATTATTGGTGCATTGAGAGAAGATAAGTATTTTTATAGTGCGAATAGGTTTTTAAATAACTTTTAAACGGTATTTACAATTTAGTTTACGTACTAAATATTTAGAAATTCAATAAAATAATGTAGTTATTGAGATACCAAGTAATTTGAAATTATTATTTTTTAAAATACTGATACTATCTTCTAAATGTACTTCGCTAGTAAATTTGTTTCTAAAATCTTCACAATAATTCTACTTGACGTCTTCAGGGAAGCATCTAAGCCCTCATTTACTTGGACTCTTATTTAGGGCGATTTGCAAATCTTTACAGAGTACTAAATAAGACTTCAAGTAAATGTGAGCTTCTAGAAACGCGGCAATTAAACTTTTAGTGACGAAGCTAGGAATAGCAAAGAAATACATTACCATTACTGACCAAGTAATCTGCCAAAGGGGTTTATATATATTGGCTATACATCCAGTGTCTCAAGACAAAAGGAAAATAGAAGCAATTTTGAAACGTTTATTCTCATAAGTAGAATTACAAAATACTCTTCTAGTAATCCCACTACGCATGTAGTGTAGAAAATAACACAGAAAAGTATTGGACAATAAACAATAATTTCTAAGGGATGTTGTGATACAATGAGCAGTGTAAACAACTAAAATGGATGCAACTTAATTATTACAAAATTACCTTATGAAAAAATCTTAGGATCTTCTTAAGACTTGGGCCATACTCAAACAAATCTCGGTATAGCCCTACACGTTGCAAAGCTTTCTTACTGCAATATACTAATCAAACAAGTGCAATCAAGTGAAACGCAACCATGTGATAACGGTGGTCTGTGAATTTCAAACAATGATTAGTATTCAAACAATATACGAGAATAACTAATCTATATGAAATTATTGCGTCATTAATGTTGTTTCAGGATTTTTATTATTTAGCCTTCAAGACTGATTCAGGATAAACGTGAAGAAAAACAAACTTCAGTTATCGCTTGAGGACGTCAAGGTAAGTTGGAGCATTCACCACAAAATGTTTAAACATCATGGTTAAGAAAAATAATATTAAGCAAAGCTAAACAGGAATACAAGCTTTTCAGCAAAGCTTTTTTGTCTATTGAGTAAATAGAGCTTTACTCTAAATAAGAGCTATTTATTTAGCTACAAATCTGCCAAAATACTTATGGAATGAAGTTATGCAGTGTGAAACTAGGTTGTAAGTACCTCACTCAAAGAAAAAGTACCACGACATTTTTCTTTGTAAATGTAACAGTAAATCTAAACATATTTGGTAGACAAGCTTGGGTATAGCTAAAGTCAAATAATAGAGAGAAGGTTGCACAATACTTGTAGAGCCTTTGAAACCCCAAAACTAAAACTTTGTAGTGTTCACAGAATTTAGTATTGGTGAAAGCTCCCAGAGCTTCTACTGCTTATAATAGAAAAAATCATTAAAAATAAATGTAACATTGAACTATTATAAACCGGGACAAGCCCATATTACAAGAGTCATCAATGTCCTTAAGGCAAAATATAAGTGAGACTAGAAGTGTATAGCATGGAAATGTTATTTAAGTGAAAAACAGAAATAAAATGTTAACACCCGGTATTAGGAACTTTTATTTTATTATTTTACCAAGAAAGATTTCAATTACTTACTAACCTAACTGTTTCCTACATCTTTTGATTATTTTGTTGGGTTTTCGAAATTTGAAAAAGTACTGCCAACCTAACCTCAACATATCCAAGTTTTAATCGAAAGTTAACTCTTTATAGACAACAAAGCTATATTCATGGATGTTTTAGTTCGAGAATTTGGAATGCTAGATAAACAAACGATTAGTAGAGTTTGGGTGTTAATCTCAATATATAATGAAATTATAACATATTTTAACATATCTTACACGTAAACAAAAAATATTATTTATTTTAGTCCCACTAGATCTACACAAAGAGATCTACTGGGAGTTTAAAAAGCGTACTTTGATGTCATTGTCTACAAGGGGATGAATCTTGTAAGGGTAGTGTAAGAAACTGCATATATTTTACTACCGCACTGCAGGTGGTTGCTGACTGCGTTGTGAGGTAAACTGTGGTAGGTAGGCCTACTATGCAGCACATCACTCACACCTGCTTGCTACAGGCTTTTATACATTAATTAGTTGGAATATTGAAGAAAGGACGGTAAAATATTATTATTTAATTTAACATGGTTTGTTGCACTAAAGCGTATAATACAATAACACGCCAAATAGTAGGAAATTAACAAAAGAGGAACTTTTTAGCACGATTACTCAAGTAGTTTTAAATTTATTCATTTAAACTTTAGATAATATTTTCTTAATAGAGTAAATAATAAATAATAAGTAATGCCAAGGAACGTCAATAAGTTATTTATCTTATACGCATATACGCTTCTAACAAAAGTCATCATTATCAGTGTGTTGTAAAATTATGAAACTACAGTACAATAAAATCTAGTTTATAGTTTGTGTATTTATAGTAACAGATGATGACTTTAGCGCGAAACACGTATGATAAAATTAATTTTGTATAAATTGCTGTTCGTTATTTATCTACTGGTTTGCATGTTATTTATCTACTGGTTTGCAATTCCGTGCCAGGAATTGAACATTAGTTACATAGCCATAGTAACAAGTAAGATTTTGATCAACTAAATTAAAGATACAACATAAATCTGAATAGTTGAATTTAAAACAAAGACAGTTTAACATTCCCAGTCTTTTCATCTACGAACTCTCAAGCAAAGTTTTCCAAGACTCTTAATGTAGAAAACAAATTGGAAACGTTTTAGATATATTGTATATATAGGTTACAATAGAACATAGGTTACCAATCTTTTAATACTGGGGCTTACAATCTCTATGGTTCTGAACCCCCTCCTTGCTATAATTCTCTCTACCATTTATATTTGGTCAAGGGTTACAATGAAATTGAAGCTGATTAGGACAATTAAACTTTTGATAATTTTATTTACATTCCTATGTAAATATGTATATAATATATAAATAAATATATTTCACCCTAAAACTGATAAGGCTGCAATCGTAATGTGATAACAATAATTCGGCCATTGTACTTAATATATCTTAAAAATTTGGAAAAATTCTAAAAATAGAATTATATATAAATATATATATTTTTAAGATTAAATAATATACACTAATTACAGGAATAATTTATTGAATAATACATTTAAATTAAAATATTATTCAAATTAAATAAATTATCCTGTAATTAGTGTATATTATTTCATCTTAAAAATAATTCTAACAAGAAAACATATTTGATATTCTAAATATATATATATATATATAAATATATATATATATATATATATATATATATATATATATATATATATATATATAATAATACAAAGTTTTTAATTTTAGTTTGTAAGTATAACACCTTTAATAATTTCACTGAAACAGAGTTTCTTAAAAAAAAATTGATTAAATATTGTAGTCCGGCTTCCGGAATTTAGATTGAAAGGAAAATATGCAAGAAGGAAAATTAATTTTAAGAATATCAACGCATTACCTGGGCCTTTATTTCATAAATTGACAACAGACAAAGAAAACAGATGGAACCTATAAAATGCGTAACTGTTACACAATGACTATTACATTTTTAATCATAATACCTTGTAACAGAGACTACAGTGCATCTTGATGAATGAAATTGGGTTTACCGCTCAATTACCTAAACACCACTACCTCTGGCACAAGTTCTAGATCTTAAGCTGTTGATAACCAAATGTATCCTTGTATTTGTAAAGGTTAACAAACTTGACCTTGAAAGAGAACTAATATTATTATTTGTAAAGCTTAAAGTGCAAAAAAATATTATAATTACACAAAGTTTATAAGAATATTTTGTAAGAATAACACATTAACTAATTTCACTGAGACAGAGTTCCTTTGAGAAGATTGATTAAATGTTGTAGGCAGGCTCCGGTATTTAGAATGAGAAGAAAAGATGCAAGGAGGAAAATTAATTTGAAGAATATCAACGCATTACCTGTGTCCTTATTTCATAAAATGACCACAGATCAAGGAAACAGATCTAACCTAAAAAATGCGTAACTGTTACACAATGACTATTACATTTTTAATCATAATACTTTGTAACTGAGACTACAGTGCGTCTTCATGAGGGAAAATTGGGTTTACCGGTCAATTACCTAAACATCTGGAGTGATTTGGAACCACTTATCGCTTCCCCTAGAGAGAAACACGATAGAAAAGTAGTTGGAGTGTTTTCAGGTCAATTCCTAATTCCTCTTCAGCTTTATGGGGCATTATCAAATGAAAATTTCCTACGCTGTTAATAACAAAATGTATCATTTTGTTTGTAAAGATTCACGAATTTGACCTTGAAAGAGAATTGATATTAATATTTGTAAAGCTTAAAGTCCAAAAAATAGTATTATTTAAAATAGAATATTTTAGAAATTATGCTGGACTTACCGCATTGATTACTAACGCAAACAGATAACGAATGAATTGGACCTTAGAAAAATGACTGAATATATTGAGAAAAAACCATAACCTTAAAAATACTGGCCAAAACATTAAAACATAAAAAAAGATCAAAATTGTTTATTTAGAAAGTTGTGTTTTAAATACTTTATTGCAAAGTTTAAAAACAACAAAAAAACGGCTTTTTGTATCTTTGGCTTAGGGAATATTTGATATAAAACATATAGTGTAGTAAATTTGACGTTTGTATACACTCTTTATAGAAAATGGACTCATGTAAACCACATCCGTTTATCCTAATGTATGATATTTGCAATGTTTTAATGGTATTATTCTCTGCAATGTACAATAGGCAGGGTGAATATATAATCGATTAGTTAAGGAAAGTTATAATGAAAAAATATCTATTAATATTTGAGTTAATTTTAATTAATAACATTTCTTTAATATGTGTTTTACTGTGAAGTGAAAGGTTTAATCCGTTCATTTAGTTATTATAATTTTAAAAATAAAAATATACTTCGCTGTTATTGCATCTATGTCCGTTTTCGTTTCGATAACTCTACGTTTTTCTCTACAATATTTTATAGCTAATTTTATTTATTTAACTTTGACCTATAATCTTGATTGGAGGCACAATCAAGAGATAAATTTATTTTCTTCATTTTGACTCTTGAAGTTTCCAAAATCAGCTATTTTTATTAAATTAATTAACTACTTATGAATAACAGTTATTTCTTGTGCTTTTATCAGTTGTAGTATATTTTTTGTTTCCTAAATTAAATAATATTTAATTTTTCGTTAATTATACATACTTACATAAAGTCGTTACATAACTACTGTATTAGTACAAAATATTCTATATGTAGTAAAGTAAAACTGTAGGTATTTGAAATATCTCTGATATAATTGGTATGGAATGATAATCGGTAACAATAAAATAATAAAGGTTGCAATGATTTCTAAGCATTTGGAAGAAAGCAAAGAAAACGGTTTCACCAATAATCGACGATAAGATAATTAAAAAATAATGAAATATATTACAATAGTTAAAATTATATAAACTAAGTTTTTCACATTTTGTAAATATATAAAATACATTAGCACATATAAAACTATTAGCATTCTCAACAACATCCACTAAATACCACAGTCAAGATAATGTGTGCGTTAAACAACACCACTTTAAAGTTTGAGATATTTTTTTAAAACCTCAGTTTTTTAAAACATATACAGTAAGGTTAATTATTATATATTATTTTGATACACATATATTTTGTTAGTAGTTTTGATTGGACTATGAAAAAAGAAATAAAATTAAAAAATATATTTTTTTAATAATCAGAAAAACAACCCCATTATGGGAAAGAAAAAAAAACATGCGGAGTTTATTCAACAAATTATATATAAGTATATTTCATACACCCTAGTATTACCTTTTAACTGAATCTTATAACGAAAATTTAAATAATTACTACTGTGTGACATTATCTATATAAATAACTTTGTTAATACTAAACCTGTGTGGTATTGCTACTAATATTCCTTAACCTAGTATCGAAAGTAAAAATGACAACTCACGGATCAGAATAAATAGCGACACAATCACATAGTAGGCACGTATTAGCGAGTTACGGTAAACAGAGCGCTGTAGATTGTTTCCTCGTCGGAGCAGAGTTATACTGGACACCTTAGGTGTTTGTCGAGAGCTACTTACCCCTCCCCGCGCATGATCGCAGCCATTTCCCACCCTCTTTTGTCTAGACAAAATGTTGATAGAATATAATTATTCTCCAATCTCGTCTTGGATTTAATAAAAATTGATTTCTATATGTAATTTGAAAATGTAAATTTAATAGTTAGATTTTATTTTTAGTTACCCACCTAATATAAAAAGGAAATACCGTTTTAGTAGATAGAAACATCGGTGTTTATGAGGATGTCGGGTATGATGCTTGACATCCAATTATTCTCATAAATGTTAAACTTAATATTACGGATTTTAAAAATCACTTGAAAAGCAAAAGATCCGATTTCAACGCTGTATTGGTTTTTCCCTCGACAAAAAACCATCTCCTGATTTTCAAATATAAATGTGTATGATGTAAGTAGAAATGTCTACCTAAGAATTATCAAATACAATATAGAATAAACCTTGATATATAAATGTTATTCATGTTGTCGGAACATATAAGAATATTATTCTTATCATAAAACCTCGTTCTTGTCCTGCTTCTTTGTGTGAAATTGACACTGTTTGGAAAAATTAACTGATTTTACCTTCATTAAAACTAGTTGGATAACGGTAGCATTAAAGATTTGTTTGTTTGTTACTTACTTATAAAATCTTATCTAGAAAAATGTGTCGCTGAAAATAAGGAGAAATAATAAGAAATAATCGCATGCCTAAAAGATACCGTAAGAAAATAATAATTTTGTAGGCGAAATTCATGAACAAAAATGCTGTTGTTTTTATTGTTCTCCCTTCTCCAAAAAATATTCACTTTCAGTTTCAAAAAGGTCAATGATAATAGAAAATATGAGTAATGTAAAACGATATTTTAAAAATGATAATAATTTAATACTAAATATATAGTACTCTAGTGTTGATGAGACGCAGTGGTAGAAAACCTATTCAAGCGAACATTTTTGTAGCAAATTTTAAAATTTCTGCCTTTGTGTCATCTAAACAGTCCTAGTTTAAAAGAACCAATTACATTGCCAGTTCTGAGGTTATAATAAAACTTCTTGTTTATTTGCAATGTATTTAGTTTAAACAAAACCTTTATTCAAATACAAATTTATAATAATACTTTAAAAGGCTTACCGGGTGATTGACTCTCTACCCAAAGCGTTCTCAAGAAAGATAGGTTAGATTAAGGTTAATGTTTAATTATTTTTAAAAAGAGATTTACTTTAACAATGACCCTATTATTTTAAAAATTACTCTTCAAAAACCTTGAACAATATTCATTTTAATATTTTAATAAACTTACATCTTTTTCAAATTATTTCATTACACAATATTTGTTCGGATGCCTATCGGTACCTTTTTCTATATATTTTTATTTTATCAAATACAGTTTTTAAAAAAAATTAATATAGAACATACGTTGGCTAACACTTGAACAACTCGGTTTTAGTCGCTTAACACATTTAAATTTTAAAAATATAGCTACATATAGCTAAATATACAAGCTACATTAAAAGTTTTCACCTGTTATTATTTAATTTTGAATATTAGTTAAGCCGTTAAACACATTATTTCGCAACCCAAATGCCC
This sequence comes from Prosapia bicincta, assembly GCA_036971475.1. Classification (NCBI taxonomy): domain Eukaryota; kingdom Metazoa; phylum Arthropoda; class Insecta; order Hemiptera; family Cercopidae; genus Prosapia; species Prosapia bicincta. The sequence goes on along the minus strand of JBAIZL010000001.1, from coordinate 334,362,232 downwards.
GTATTCGATCAAGGCTACGTCAAACCAGATTGATGGTGTAGATGTCACATTTGGTCAATAGAACCCCTCCCTTACACTTTCAAAATAGAGGGCTTTGGTTAACAGTTTTTTAGTTAATATCTCTAACCAAAAGCTGTTACATTAGATTTTCAGAAACTAATTTTTTTTTAATTTCGGCCAATTTTACGTTACCTGAAACAAACAAATTCAACATGCTAAATTTTACCAAATATTTAACTTGTTAAAATAACTGAGATCCACGGTGGAGACCGTATCCGTCTGATACGGACGTCAAAGGATATCAACGATTTAGCTCGTGGGTACGTTACCAGAAGGCAGTTATACACAAAGCGAATCATGAGGTGGAGATGGGAAAATAATATAATGCCAATAGCTAAGTGTCCTGCAATGTCAGGCCCCTCCAAGATCCAATCAAGAGCCTATTCATTAATTATAATCAACTTTCCACTTACAGAAAGTTTTTAAACGAATTTGGCAAAGTAATTTTTTCATGTACAGTATCATTTATTTGACCGAAAGTACGCTATACACTAAATTTTAACGTAACATTTCTCTTATATAAATGTTCGCGCTCGAAGCAAACTTCACATTAAAATCTATAACAAATAAACAATACATACCACAATAATGCAATTGAAATCAGTTATTTTATTAAATGGAACCGGTTTCATAACGCTATTAAGTTAGATAATGAAGTTAGATAAAACGTCCTATATAATACTTTCCTCTAAAGGTATTTCAATTTAATTGAAAAACGAGTTTGTGTTTTGTAAATAAAAATGTATTGCTTTGATAAAGTCTGTAAGCGTTCAAAAATAGAGTAGCAACATTTTAAATTCAGTTCATAGCTTTTAGTTTTACTTTATAGTACTAGACAGGATATACAGTTGCAACAGCTTAGCTTTAGTTCATAGCATTTTGTTTTACTTTATAGTACGAGACAGGAAATACAGTTGCAACAGTTTAGTTTCAGTTCATAGCTTTTAGTTTACTTTATACTATTAGACAGGAAATGGAGCTGACACATAGACCTAAATCATGATATGTGTAGTTTTCATATTAACAACTTCAACGACGTTTAAGGCTGTTATATTCCACGTTGTAAAAACGTTCACAATTTATGCTAGTAAAATTACTATTAAAAGTAATTTTTTGTTGAAACGTTTTCCAGTCAATTTTTTTGCTTCGTAAGTGAATTACATTTATGTACAGGTATATCGCATCGCTTGTGTTGATTGTACTTTATCGGTGAGTTTTTATTTCGTTATTATTGTGATAGGTAATAAAATGGTTACCATAACATCGAGAAAGAAGATTGATCAACTAGATGGTGTTATAACAATAACAACTTGAAGCAACTGTGGCGTAAATGTTTATATTAAACAAAAACAACCTCTTACCACAAATTCAACAATTTTTAATTTAACCTTATGTACATCTCGATTACAAAGTAATCATTTTCAGAGGTATTTTACAAATGACTAACTTACAGCTAAACCTATGCGTATTTATTAGCAACGGGAACTCCTTGATTGGAACGCAACATGATTGGTCGGATAGTATAGGGGGCGTGGCCAAGGACTTGCATACGCTGTAAGCTAGACATTTGTAAAATACCTCTGAAGATGATTACTTTGTAATCGAAATGTACATAAGGTTAAAATAAAAATGATTGAATTTGTGGTAAGTGGTTTTTTTTATTTAATATAAATGGTGTTACATTAATGGTCGAACATATCTGCTATAAATTATTTTTTCTTTATTTGTGTGCTGTATAGAAATTAAAATGTAACGTATTGGGCGTAAAAATGAAAAACAAAACTTGAAAGGACCTAGGTTTTACCGTATTACCTATTTGATTCCTAAGAATATTACTAATAATAAAATTTTTTTTCAGGCTTTAGATTTTATTTTAAATATCTCTTGGGAAAAAACTTTTAACATTTTATTATCTAAATTTTGCTAAATGTTCTATGTAGAACAAAATGTTTCCGTGTCTTACCTACTGGCCTTAGTTTAATTACAGAATATTCTTAAAAGTTTCGAATGCAAAAGTTATCCTTGATTATCCATTAGAATATATACACGTACAAACGTAAGCATCAATAGTATATTTCTAGTCTTAAAATATGTGACTTTTTTTTCTTGTATTTGTATTTATGTGGTTTATTTAGTTGCCTATAAGTCACATGGTTTATAAATTTATAAAACAGTATGTCTTTATAATCAGTGATGTCAATAATAATATACTTGTGTAATAAAGTACGCTATGTCCGATGAATTGCTCTGGCTAATAATAGTAAGGTTATTCCGACTGAGCACTCATTGGATATTAGTAAGAAAAAATATATAACTTTTATTACTTAATAAAATTATATCCTCTACAGCAATACTCTCTCCTCGCTTCTCCAAGGCCTCTTCGAGATTCTTGGCTGAATATGTTTCTGATTAAGAAAGTTCACTACGACCTTGGAAGCCATTATACAACTTTAATGAGTGCATACCATTGAATGCATATAGTATTGTTTTTGTATTACAGTTAATGAATTTAAAATACTATAATATCGAAAACACTTCTTTCTACATACATTTTCTAGAAAAATATTATTAACAACAATTTGCAAGACAACATTTTTTGTCCAAATATAAGATGGCTCATGTCAACAGAACTTTTTACAGTTCTGTCTTTGGACAGAAATTTTAAAAAATTGTATTTGAACTTGAGTGGACTAATAAAAAGTATTTTATCAATAATTGAATATTTCAACAAGATACACACACACACACACACACACACACACACACACACAAACACACACACACACACACACATATATATATATATATATATATATATATATATATATAATAACATAAACATATGAGGCATATAGCATAAATTTAGATAATATTCAAAATAATAATAAACAGTAGAAATATTAAAAAACGAGCAACAAAAATAGTTTACCAAAGCACCGGCAAAGAGGGCTCAACGGTTGATATATTTCGAGGGTAGTCATAAACCACCCGTGGGAACTTATTGACAAAAGAAGGGTTACGTGAGAACAACGGAAATGACTTCGGTTTTTGGGGGAACTTCGAAGTGTGGGGGGGAAGTTGTACGCTATATTTTAAAAAAAGAGTAAATTTGCTATTTATAGCCAACAAAAATTATAAAAAAGTTATATTCAGAACCAATTTAAATTCATTGTCTTTATATAAATTAATCTAGTTTTTTTCACCACTTTCTAATTTATAGAAGATCCCTTAGTAACGACTAGAGAGAATTGCCCACTGTACTTAATAATTTAATTGGTATTAATATTTAATAAACTGTATATTGGTATAAGTGTTAATAATTGGATGTCGGATGAATAAATGTAGGTGATGTTAAATTTATATGATTGTTTAATTATTTATAATCCTGAAGGTGTGACAATTGATAGATTAGGTAATTATAATATAATCTAAAGTAAAAAACAATTAAATAGGTGTTAGGTTATAATATATACATACATACACACACACACACACACACACACACACACACACACACACATATATATATATATATATACAGATACAAAGATAGATAGATAGATAAATAGAAGGTGTCAGAAGGTGTGGCAATAGATAGATTATGTAATTATAATAAAAAACTAAAATAAAACACAATTAAATAGGTGTTAGGTTATAATACATATATATATATATATATATATATATATATATATATATATATTAAGAATATGTATAAATTAAAAATATTTCAAAAACAAGAATACTTTTATTGCATATATTATTGAATAGTATATACAATAAAAGTATTCTTGTTTTTGAAATATTTGTAATTTATTAAATATATTACAAGACAACATATCACCATATTTAATATATTATATATATATTACAAGAAATGCATTATTCTCTTTACTCTTTATACCAGGAATAACTACGCCCTCTTATTTCGTTTAATAACCAATTCTACCCCTTTAGTATCGCTTTTTCTACATGTAGGGGTTGGGTAGAAACTTCATTGTTGTCCCTTAAGGTAGAACTTCTACTTCAAGTAAATACCCAGTATTCATAATCAATATATCAGGGTCGTTTTACGCCCCCCCCCCACATTTCATCCTGCACCTTAATCATACATTCACAATCACTTATCCGTTTTGTACGATGGTAAGTATACAGGTGGATTGCTTCATAACTACTGAAAGGAATGGCAAGTTTATTCCAGGTAAAATAACTCCAGTTGTATAATAATCGACATGGTTTCATTCTTACTAAAATTCTTGAATTTTGTAGTCCACTACGTTCGGTGAATCTTATTAATCCCTTAAACAATAGTTTATGACCTAGAAATCCTACACATCAACACAAAAGGACCCCATCTCAACACACTAGAACAATATGATATTTACAGACACACAAAAACACAAAGTACAAACATATTAAACGAACACAAACACAACAATACAAATCACACATACTCTTTGATACTATCGAAAACCTACCTTTAAAACCGTCACCGCTTGACACAAGATCTCCAAGCAGAAGACACTGATGAAGATCGGACAAAGCGATCGAAAACGTTCTGTGTCATTAGGTTTTAACAAATTTACTAAATTTAAAGTTAGGATAGTTATAAACTATTGTTTAAGTGATTAATTCGTACTAGATTCCAGTAATTCATATAATGAACGTTGCAACTGTAAGATCCCAATCAGTAAATAAATTGAATAATTTCAAGGCATAACTGAAGTTCCAGATACGGGACTTTTCAAAATCCAGAATAGAAGGTCACCAGGCCTGTACTACATAATGTTTAAACTGATGAGAAAAAGAGGTAATTGGTTACAAACACATACATTTAAAGGGCAAATTTTATAAGGAATTACATAGGACGTCTACAGAAATGTGATCAAGCTTTTTCGATAGTAAATATTTTAAAAAGCAGGCAAACATTTCGATGCTATAGGGGTGTATTTTGTTTTCAATACTGTAGGGTGTTTTTAAATAAACAAAGAATATTAACTAGGTATAGATGTTAGTGATAGAAATATTGAAACACAAATGGTTTTATGTGTGGACATACATTTCTCCCTGCAACAATTATGGCAACAAAGGGCGAAAAGTACACATGATATTCAGTAATATAGGCAGGCTCTTAGAAATTACTACAACATAGTTGTAGCTTTTAGCGATAAAAACTTTAGTACTACCAAACATTCGACGGTTTTCCTGCAAGACTCTTTCCACTCTATTTGTTATCTGAAAGTATTTACACAGAATGTGAGAAATGATAATATAAAATGGACAGAATAACTCAATATTTCTTTGCAAATAGCTGGACAATGTTTGAGACGGCGAAGAAAGATTTACAAATATTGCGTCATGTAAGATATTTGAAATATTTTGAGGTCAAATTAAACCCAATTTTCAAGATTTATCGCCACTGAAAATATAGTAGGCTAATATATCAACATGTATCACAATGGTCAACACCTTTGTGTAAGAATGTTATACAAGAAACACATAAAATACACAATAAGGGACATTCAGTGTATTCCACCGTAAAAATAATGAAACCTCACTGGATAATTGAAATAGTTGCGTTTTTGGTTCTCTGTAGAGTTTTTTAAAAAATACAGGAAACTGTTACCAGAAATGTTTTTATAAATTTGAATAAGTATCAAAGATACTAAAAAGGTAGATGATTAATGAAAACCTTGATTAAATATATGAAAGCAAGTTAGATATAACTCATAACATATATATATATATATATATATATATATATATATATATATATATATATATATATTCCAGCCCTTAGGATTTCAGAGGGTTAATGTTAAACCTAGAGATTTAGTTCCAGTATTATGAAGAAGAAAATGTGAAAGTAATTCTGAAGGATCGTACAAACAAACACTATAAGACTGTAAATTTAAAACAATATAATTTGCAAAGATAAAGTATTCAATAAGATAATGAAACCTGATCACTTAACGGATTGTCCTTAGAGAAGGTAAAACGTAAAGCTATAGATCTCGGATACTTAGGTTTCGAATCCATATAAAAGACTACGGTTAAAACAAGTGTTTTCAAATCATTTAGAGCAATAATTACACTACTTACAATGACAGTAATTTCAATTTTTCACTGATTTTTACTATCTATTTTAAACTGTTAATAAAGGTACATGATTGAGGTTTGCAAAGGCGCAGGATTGAAGTATTATATAATAGAATCGGAGCGAAAGGCTTTATCCACGATATTCTCAATTAGAAATTGCCATCTTAACCTTTCACACAAACTCGAAATTACTCAAGTTTCAACAGTAACAGTGCAACTTTCCAACACTGGGAGGTTTATCGGCTTAGAATGGTTTAGGATTTCTAAAGTCTTGCGTAGCGTGTATGCCGGGAACTAGACTAGCTGAGGGATTATTTCTTTTCTTTGGGTGTTCTTCTAAGAGTTAACTTTCGAATATATTTTAAAGTTAACGACTTTCATTAATTCAGTTTAAATGAATTACGAAAAATTATATATAACTATCTTACTTGAATTTAAATTTGCCATCTGATGTAAAATTTACTGCTATATTACAAAACATATTGTTAGCAATGATGTAGCAATTTATAAAATTTAATTATTTCTTTTCAAAAGAATACTAACAGCTACCTATAATGCATTATTTTCAAAAACTATTTTTTTGTTATAATATTTATATTTAAAGCAATGAAACACCTTGATTATTATTAATAAATTTATATTTTTATTAGTATTAGGATACCTAATAATACCTAAAACTAACCTGTCCTAACACCTATTAGAATACACTAACTAGGATACCTAAATTTCTAACTGTAGATTTCTATAAACACTTGAACCTATAAACAACATACGAGTTCGCTCGTGAGTTAAGGTTATAAACTCAAGGAATATATACTGCTCACAATTATTTAACTTATTTTTCAAACACGGTTCAATGTTTTTCTTCAGGTCATCCTCATTAATGATGCTAAACACATTCTTAGTGATGCTATGTTAATGATATCGTTACTGATGAGGATGATGATATAATGTCATTGAAACGGGATTGAAATTAAAGCTTATTTATTGTACGTTGTACAGAGTTCTTGTGTTTTTTTACTTGAACATATGTTTGTATGTTACTCTTGCTGCGGTAGTTATGGTCTGAATTGACAATGGGAAACATCTCCCGAAACGATCGTCTAAAAATTGAAAATCGTAAGTTCTACTATAGGCAAGTGTAGCATGCTGACATACGTACAAGCATTTTTACTGAAAAACTAGAAGCTATTGTGAATATTGAATGAAATAATATATATATATATATATATATATATATATATATATATATATATATATATATATTACCGTTTTTGACAATTTATATGCCTTTTATTCATATTAAAATTGAAGGATTGCTAAAGAAAATAGCAACAAATGAAGAAAAATTAAGAAAGAAAGAATTAAGAAAGAAGATTGACTAGTAAAGATAAAGAAGGGTAAATAGAACAGGGATAGTTAGAAAAGCTTTATGGATACTTGGAATATCCTATTTGTAGAACTAGCGTTAAAACGAGCATGAACATTTCTTCTAATGAAATGGTTTCAAAGAAATGTAAGGTTTGAAACCAACAGTCAACCATTTATTATTGGCATAACTACATTTCATTAGATGGCGCCTTAACAAAGAATCCCAATAATATATTTATTACAGGTGTTAAATTAATTATTTTATGAATATTATATTATTTATTTTATACAAAACATTTAAAGAGATGTTTTGTTTTTTACGTTCAGTAATTCCATTCTAATCTAGGCTATATATTCCATATAGCCAGAAGATAAAAGTTGTGCAGAGGTAGACTTTCTGAAAGAGTCGTGCTTAGGGTTAGCTAATTCACATACTTTGCTGACTCACTAGGTTTCCTTCGTAACTGATTTTCGTGACGTCAAACTTGATACCCAATAAAACAATATCGATATTTTAGACTGTCCATTTTCAACCTTTTTTAATCTGTAAACTTAGAACACCAACTTTTAATAAAAAATAAATGGGTTTTTTATATAACTAACACATTTTTTATTAATGAAATTCATATTTATATATATATATTCAATTGACGGGAATAATGAAGTATTAGGCTACTACCAAAAAGCATGAGAAGCTATAGACCACTATCCGCTTCTTAAATAATGAAGGAAAAAAGAAAACAAATAAATAGTAACAAACAAAATCATAGTCCAACACCATATATGTTGTATAAACACGAGAATAAAATATTTCAAGGGAATTCGCTTTATATTTTGCCACTTTAATATGTAATTATAAAATAAAAAGTAACTATAATAAACTTTTTATTTTTTCGACCTCAAGGGATTGACTTTTTTCCAAGGGAATTATTTTTCTATATTACTTGTTTAATATTATGTATATTTATTTGTAAAATTGAACCATCGACTACCATTATACGTTTCCCTTAAAAGGTTATACCAGTGAATTATTTAACGTAATGATAAGCAAACTTTGAATTCACAGCAAACGTTTACAAGCAGTTTGAATGAGGCTATAATACGCTTTATAAAACCTTGCACAATTAGCACAATTGCCTGACATAACAAGCAATAGGGAGTAACGCGAACATAAAAATTAGGTTTTACTGCAATATTTTGACAATAAACAAAGCTAAAAATTATTTTTGTAGAGTTATTACATTTTAATGAAAAGCCTGAAATGGAGAAAAAGATCGACATATTTCACAATTTTAATCGTTAATTGTTGCTACGTGGAATTTAATGGTTGTTGGAAATATTTGTGTGCAGTAAATTGCTTTTAGATGAGGGGGAAATATGAAGCATGGAACTTTATTGAAATACGACAGATGGCATACCTTAGGGGCGTTACTGGGCAACGATGGGTGATTCGCATACTTTGTTAAGGTTAAATAACTACAAATTGAAATGTAATTACACGTCACGACAGCTAACGTTTTGCCTTTTGGTCACGTAGCCATGGTTTCTAAGTAATTTTAAGATACTTATTTTATAGTAAATATAATACACGTAAATATTTCCCTTCTGTAACTGAGCATCCAGGTACTGATTCATAAGAGATTTATTATTATTAAATATTTTTTAATACATAACCGTGACTAAGTGGTCTGGTGGATCATACATGTGACTAGTAACGTAAGATATCAGAGCTCGGTATCTGTTAACGCCAAAATATCCAGCCAGAGTATAGGAACCTAGGAGAGTGAAATCGGCAAGAAGGGGTGGGGGCTACCACCGTATAGAGGAATAGGAAATCCACATTCTTCTGGGTTGGAGAGCCTTATTACCAATTCTACGTTAAAATTCAATTCGTCGCTCACTGTCACTGCGTTCAAACACAATACCTCGCCACACACCCGTCCTTAATCTGCTTAAAATCAAACTATAGTATTCTCTTTTCAGTCGTAATGTTTACCTGGTCTGATCGCAGTACACATATTTAACATGTGTAATGTTTACCTGGTCTGATCGCAGTACACATATTTAACATGTGTAATGTTTACCTGGTCTGATCGCAGTACACATATTTAACATGTGTAATGTTTACCTGGTCTGATCGCAGTACACATATTTAACATGTGTAATGTTTACCTGGTCTGATCGCAGTACACATATTTAACATGTGTAATGTTTACCTGGTCTGATCGCAGTACACATATTTAACATGTGTAATGTTTACCTGGTCTGATCGCAGTACACATATTTAACATGTGTAATGTTTACCTGGTCTGATCGCAGTACACATATTTAACATGTGTAATGTTTACCTGGTCTGATCGCAGTACACATATTTAACATGTGTAATGTTTACCTGGTCTGATCGCAGTACACATATTTAACATGTGTAATGTTTACCTGGTCTGATCGCAGTACACATATTTAACATGTGTAATGTTTACCTGGTCTGATCACAGTACACATATTTAACATGTGTAATGTTTACCTGGTCTGATCGCAGTACACATATTTAACATGTGTAATGTTTACCTGGTCTGATCGCAGTACACATATTTAACATGTGTAATGTTTACCTGGTCTGATCGCAGTACACATATTTAACATGTGTAATGTTTACCTGGTCTGATCGCAGTACACATATTTAACATGTGTAATGTTTACCTGGTCTGATCGCAGTACACATATTTAACATGTGTAATGTTTACCTGGTCTGATCGCAGTACACATATTTAACATGTGTAATGTTTACCTGGTCTGATCGCAGTACACATATTTAACATGTGTAATGTTTACCTGGTCTGATCGCAGTACACATATTTAACATGTGTAATGTTTACCTGGTCTGATCGCAGTACACATATTTAACATGTGTAATGTTTACCTGGTCTGATCGCAGTACACATATTTAACATGTGTAATGTTTACCTGGTCTGATCGCAGTACACATATTTAACATGTGTAATGTTTACCTGGTCTGATCGCAGTACACATATTTAACATGTGTAATGTTTACCTGGTCTGATCGCAGTACACATATTTAACATGTGTAATGTTTACCTGGTCTGATCGCAGTACACATATTTAACATGTGTAATGTTTACCTGGTCTGATCGCAGTACACATATTTAACATGTGTAATGTTTACCTGGTCTGATCGCAGTACACATATTTAACATGTGTAATGTTTACCTGGTCTGATCGCAGTACACATATTTAACATGTGTAATGTTTACCTGGTCTGATCGCAGTACACATATTTAACATGTGTAATGTTTACCTGGTCTGATCGCAGTACACATATTTAACATGTGTAATGTTTACCTGGTCTGATCGCAGTACACATATTTAACATGTGTAATGTTTACCTGGTCTGATCGCAGTACACATATTTAACATGTGTAATGTTTACCTGGTCTGATCGCAGTACACATATTTAACATGTGTAATGTTTACCTGGTCTGATCGCAGTACACATATTTAACATGTGTAATGTTTACCTGGTCTGATCGCAGTACACATATTTAACATGTGTAATGTTTACCTGGTCTGATCGCAGTACACATATTTAACATGTGTAATGTTTACCTGGTCTGATCGCAGTACACATATTTAACATGTGTAATGTTTAACTGGTCTGATCGCAGTACACATATTTAACATGTGTATTGTTTACCTGGTCTGATCGCAGTACACATATTTAACATGTGTAATGTTTACCTGGTCTGATCGCAGTATATTTAACATGTGTAATGTTTACCTGGTCTGATCGCAGTACACATATTTAACATGTGTAATGTTTACCTGGTCTGATCGCAGTAGACATATTTAACATGTGTAATGTTTAACTGGTCTGATCGCAGTAGACATATTTAACATGTGTAATGTTTACCTGGTCTGATCGCAGTACACATATTTAACATGTGTAATGTTTACCTGGTCTGATCGCAGTACACATATTTAACATGTGTAATGTTTACCTGGTCTGATCGCAGTACACATATTTAACATGTGTAATGTTTACCTGGTCTGATCGCAGTACACATATTTAACATGTGTAATGTTTACCTGGTCTGATCGCAGTACACATATTTAACATGTGTAATGTTTACCTGGTCTGATCGCAGTACACATATTTAACATGTGTAATGTTTACCTGGTCTGATCGCAGTACACATATTTAACATGTGTAATGTTTACTCGCTTCGGTAATGGTGCTAAAATTACTCCTGCTATAAACCGCAACATTTAGTCGGTCTAATGGTATATAATAAAATATGAAATTACAACAAATATTTTTTATCGTCCTTGATACAAAATATTATGGCCCAATACGAGTTTTATTGCCAATTGGCCCATATTGTGTTCCCCAATAGACTACAATTTATGTTTAATTATTTTATTGAGAGTTTTAGTTAATATTATTTTCAACAATTAATTTTTCTGTTTGCAATGATTCTAGACGATTTAATGTGCAATAGAATGGTCAGACTGCCAGATGACCCGCTTATAATTCGTAAATCGCATTTTGCTGAGCCAAGTTTCCACATATGTGTTTATGCCCATGATTACATGAATAAAAATTGAAAATGGAATACTTAAGATATTTCGGGTAAATTAAATCTTTTGTTAATGTTAATAATGGAATTAAAATGTTTTCTAGAATAGACCATTTAAGGACCAAATAGTTTACTACAATATTCTTTCTAACTTAGGTCATAAATCAACTTCTTTTCAGATATCTCAATTTTCCCCTTGTTGCTATGGATTGCCACTTTGTGTACGTATTTTTTCATAATTTGAACAATGACTTAAATCGTTTTTAAATATATCACTTCTGAAAAGTATTTATTTTTGTGCACTTAATACTGCAGTTTAAAGAATGTTGTATTTCACACATGTATAAGAAGAAAACTATTCTTTTTTTTATACATCAAAAGTTTTGTTGGTGAGGTTTCTGTTTTATCGTATGTCACATAAGATATCTTAACTTCCGCCAAATGATAACTATTGTAATTTTTTACTATCTCGCTCATAAGTTCCATTTTATCTCCCAAACGTTTCATGCACCGAACCTTCTCTTCAGTCTAATGCACCGACACAAATTTATCGACATTTTACGTCACAAATCTTTGAGAACAAAAATCTCTTTGATTAACATACTAGATTTTATAAAATACTTTTTCCTCATTTTTTTTAATGGTCGATCTTATCTTTATTTACATATAAATTTTGGATATAATAATATAAGCTGTGCATAGGAAATGAAAATAAATATTGTTAAAATAGAAGAGTTCAGTGCAATTATCTTTGAAATTTGTCTTGTATACATTGTACGACGTATAAAAGCGCTAGGTAGAGGGAACCGTTCCTTGGTATTCTATAGTATAAAGACGTCTCTTACCTTATTTAGGTGCTAGGCTACTTGTAGTAATAGCTTTTATAGAAAATATAAAACCTGTTCTAGTAACTGTGGTGTCAAAGGTTTATCAGATGTCTAATGTAACAAAATTCGTCGATATCGTCAATGGAAGGCTTGATGACAAATGGTTGAGGAGGGCTTTAGATAAAATAAATAGGCATTCATAAACTTGTTGATCACTGAGTACTAATTTTTTTAATAAATAAAAAACCCACTAACCAAAACACAAAAATCTTTATTACAATTACATTATGTATATTTCGATTAAATGGTAATCACTTTCAGAAGTATTATTTAACATTGAATGTGGTTTTTGTATTGTGGTTCGTGGGTTTTGTTTATTTAGTTAAATAAATAGGCATAGTGGAAAAAGTGTATCCGTAGGACTTCAAGTTAACCCCAAAAAGAAATAATTCTCGTATGATTGTATTTAACAAATTACACTTTTGCTATTATTTGCGACCAGACATTTGTTGAAGAGGTCGTAAGACGAAAACGTTTCTTCCAAGTGTAAGTTAACAAATAACAACTTTTAGTTAACAAATGTCTGGTCGCAAGTAACAGCAAAAGTGCAATTTGTAATTTACAACCAGCTCGTCATGAACAGCAACCAGATTTCGATCGTATTTAAATAAGCGAAAAAGAAAATAGTAAATGTTGGTTATTATAGTATGTATTTTCAAATTTGTATTACTTTCAATCATCGTACCTATACATTTTATTTTATTTTCGATGTTATCCATATTTGGCATATTATTTAACCATTGTTTTTCCGCTCCGCCTTATTTCCATATGTATTTGTCAAAGTACTTCAATACATCTGTAGTGTCCGTAGCTTTTAATGTTCCATCATGCCTTAAGGGAGATATTTTCAGTTGGTTTTGACGTGTTTTAGATTTTCGATGTTCAACGTTTTATATTTGTAATTCATCAATTTGATATTCCCGTGTTCTTTGCAACTGTTGATTGATATACAGTTTTCAGTTTATTGATTACTATATATTTTGATAAAATTGTTTTTCTATGTTGTATTTACGTCAATCTTATTGCTTTTCTGGGGTTTGGAGTGTTTAAAGAAAGTACAGACTTAGAGTTATCAGGTACCGATACCAAATTTTTATATCTTTGCAGATATTTATACTATTTCGAAAACTTCTTTTTAATATAATAATGATAAAATATTTTTTTCATCATTTTTATGTTGAATATGTTTTATATAAATAGCTTCTTAAAAGTTAATTTAAATACAGTGTTTCTTACTACGTTTATGTCCCTTGAAATATTCTATGTAATCTGTTAAACATTTCAATACGTTCATGGAACGTATTTAAAGGTCTTCAATATATTGTTCCTAAATCATGGTGAATAAATCTTCTCTTATTAAGGTATTTTTGTTATGTTTTCCAATATTTGTTATATTTTACCGTGAAGTCCATCAAGCTCACTGTCTGGTGTTGCAGCGTCTGCTTGTAATACATTCATTTTAGATTTTAGTTGCATCCAATTTAACCTGACTCCAGATATATCTTCCTACTCAGACGATACTGGCATATGAATGCTTTAATATGATGGGTTTTGGGGTAAAGCCACATTCCGTTATCACTTTAGCATTTGTTATCCCCTAACATCGCTTTCAGTATTATGAAATATTTTCTAACTATACAAATACTTATAACAAGCCACCATACATTTGTAGTTTCTTCTTGGAAATTATTCGCAACGCTCTGTTTACTTAAAGGGTATCCTCTGCCTTAAAAATAACAGTACAAAATCTACATTGCGGTTGTATTCTGCCATTTTATATCGGATTCACGATCCTTTTAATATTTACCATTTTAATCTTGTATGCTTGTGGTTATTTCTAAAAATCTAACTTCCGCTATTTATTATTTAAGTTTCCCTTCTCTGGATATTTGATATCTTCGGTAGCATCAATAATTTTCATCACTGTGGTATCCCTGTATCCGGTTCTCGAGGGCAGAGCCTCTTTGCAGGAGTAGCGATTATACTGGAGTATATGTAAAGCTTTTAAATTCCTTAGTAGTAATTACAAATTGAATATTTATAGAGAAAAGTTTTGTTTAACTAAAGCCCAGTTTTGATTTTCAGCTTGCACGATCTGCTACGGACAAGGTAACGAACACCTTCTTGAGGTATTAAGAATGATAATTACTTCAGGGATATATACCCCTAAAATCGAGGGATAAAAGACACAAAGATACTCGTTTCATCTCGATATTATTGACGCACAGTGAAACTGATAGATATTACCTGGATGGAAAATAAAAATTTATCTTTGTCATAATTTAGTTTCCGAGTAAGTTTTAACATTTCTCCCCCCCCCCCGCCGCAGTTTATTAGCAAATATGAAGGCTACGAGTTCAAAATACAACTAAGACAGAGGCAGTATTACAAATAAACCACCGTGTATCACAATTCAAGATGTATTCAATAACCAACGTGAAAATTTATATAATAAAATAAGCATCTAATTAACAGATTTAACTAGATTAACAATGTAGGCTAGGTTAAAATTACCTTAATGCAAATTGCGATTAAAATATTATCAGACGGTATAACTGCAATGAAATTATCGAAATAATATTAGGTATATTCTAATTCGAAGTAAGTAATAGCAAATAGCTAAAAAAAGTAAAATACAGTAAGAAAAATAAATATATCATTAACGATATGTATCGATTTTAATGTAGAACTGAGAGTTTAAAGTATTGGTGCTTTGAGAGAAGATACGTATTTTTATCATGCGAATAAGTTTATAAATAACTTTTAAACAGTATTTACAATTTAGTTTACATACTAAGAACACGGTATATAAAAATTCAATAATATAATGTAGTTATTGAAATATTAAGTAATTTGAAATTATTATTTTTAAAAACGCTGATACCATCTTCTAAATATACTTCGTTGGTAAATTTGTTTCTAAAAAAACTACCGAGAAAAGTTATATATTAAAGAAAACAACATTAGAATTACCATAATACATATTGCGATTGACATATCATCATCATAATAAGCAAAGGGTATAACTGCAATGAAATTATAAAAATATTATTTGGTATAATGTAATTAGAAGTAAGTAATAACGAATAGCTAAACACAAATAAATATAGAAAAATAAATATATAATTAATGATGTAAGGCACGTATCGATTTTAATGTAAAACTGAGATTTTAAATTATTGGTGCATTGAGAGAAGATAAGTATTTTTATAGTGCGAATAGGTTTTTAAATAACTTTTAAACGGTATTTACAATTTAGTTTACATACTAAATATTTAAAAAGTCAATAAAATAATGTAGTTATTGAGATACCAAGTAATTTGAAATTATTATTTTTTAAAATACTGATACTATCTTCTAAATATACTTCGCTAGTAAATTTGTTTCTAAAATCTTCACAATAATTCTACTTGACGTCTTCAGGGAACCATCTAAGCCCTCATTTACTTGGACTCTTATTTAGGGCGATTTGCAAATCTTTACAGAGTACTAAATAAGACTTCAAGTAAATGTGAGCTTCTAGAAACGCGGCAATTAAACTTTTAGTGACGAAGCTAGGAATAGCAAAGAAATACATTACCATTACTGACCAAGTAATCTGCCAAAGGGATTTATATATATTGGCTATACATCCAGTGTCTCAAGACAAAAGGAAAATAGAAGCAATTTTGAAAAGTTTATTCTCATAAGTAGAACTACAAAATACTCTTATAGTAATCCCACTACGCATGTGTAGAAAATAACAAAGAAAAGTATTGGACAACAAACAATAATTTCTAAGGGATGTTGTGATACAATGAGCAGTGTAAACAACTAAAATGGATGCAACTTAATTATTACAAAATTACCTAATGAAAAAATCTTAGGATCTTCTTAAGACTTGGGCCATACTCAAACAAATCTCGGTATAGCCCTACACGTTGCAAAGCTTTCTTACTGCAATATACTAATCAAACAAGTGCAATCAAGTGAAACGCAACCATGTGATAACGGTGGTCTGTGAATTTCAAACAATGATTAGTATTCAAACAATATACGAGAATAACTAATCTATATGAAATTATTGCGTCATTAACGTTGTTTCAGGACTTTTATTATTTACCCTTCAAGACTGATTCAGGATAAACGTGAAGAAAAAGTCACAAACTTCAGTTATCGCTTGAGGACGTCAAGGTAAGTTGGAGCATTCACCACAAAATGTTTAAACATCATGGTTAAGAAAAATAATATTAAGCAAAGCTAAACAGGAATACAAGCTTTTCAGCAAAGCTTTTTTGTCTATTGAGTAAATAGAGCTTTACTCTAAATAAGAGCTATTTATTTAGCTACACATCTGCCAAAATACTTATGGAATGAAGTTATGCAGTGTGAAACTAGGTTGTAAGTAGTTCACTCAAAGAAAAAGTACCACGACATTTTTCTTTGTAAATGTAACAGAAAATCTAAACATATTTGGTAGACAAGCTTGGGCATAGCTAAAGTCAAATAATAGAGAAAAGGTTGCACAATACTTGTTGAGCCTTTGAAACCCCAAAACTAAAACTTTGTAGTATTCACAGAATTTAGTATTGGTGAAAGCTCCCAGAGCTTCTACTGCTTATGATAGAAAGAATAATTGAAAATAAATGTAACATTGAACTATTGTAAACCGGGAAAAGCGCATATTACAAGAGTCTTCAATGTCCTCAAGGCAAAATATAAGTGAGACTAGAAGTGTATAGCATGGAAATGTTATTTAAGTGAAAAACAGAAATAAAATGTTATCACCCGGTATTAGGAACTTTTATTTTATTATTTTACCAAGAAAGATTTCAATTACTTACTAACCTAACTGTTTCCTACATCTTTTGATTATTTTGTTGGGTTTTCGAAATTTGAAAAAGTACTGCCAACCTAACCTCAACATATCTAAGTTTTAATCGAAAGTTAACTCTTTATAGACAACAGAGCTATATTGATGGATGTTTTAGTTCGAGAAGTTGGAATGCTAAATAAACAAACGATTAGTAGAGTTTGGGTGTTAATCTCAACATATAATGAAATTATTATAACATATCTTACACGTAAACCAAAAATATTATTTATTTTAGTCCCACTAAATCTACACAAAGAGATCTACGGGGAGTTTAAAAAGCTTACTTTGATGTCATTGTCTACAAGGGGATGAATCTTGTAAGCGTACTGTAAGAAACTGTATATATTTTACTACCGCACTGCAGGTGGTTGCTGACTGCGTTGTGAGGTAAACTGTGGTAGGTAGGCCTACTATGCAGCACATCACTCACACCTGCTTGCTACAGGCTTCTATACATTAATTAGGTGGAATATTGAAGAAAGGACGGTAAAATATTATTATTTAATTTAACATGGTTTGTTGCACTAAAGCGTATAATACAATAACACGCCAAATAGTAGGAAGTTAACAAAAGAAGATTTTTTTAGCACGATTACTCAAGTAGTTTTAAATTTATTCATTTAAACCTTAGATAATATTTTCTTATTAGAGTAAATAATAAATAATAAGTAACGCCAAGGAACATCAATCAGTTATTTATCTTATACGCATATACGCTTCAAACAAAAGTCATCATTATCAGTGTGTTGTAAAATTATGAAACTACAGTACAATAAAATCTAGTTTATAGTTTGTGTATTTATAGTAACAGATGATGACTTTAGCGTGAAACACGTATGATAAAATTAATTTTGTATAAATTGGTGTTCGTTATTTATCTACTGGTTTGCATGTTAAAGCCGTGCCAGGAATTGAACATTAGTTACATAGCCATAGTAACAAGTAAGATTCTGATCAACTAAATTAAAGATACAACATAAATCTGAATAGTTGAATTTAAAACAAAGACAGTTTAACATTCCCAGTCTTTTCATCTACGAACTCTCAAGCAAAGTTTTCCAAGACTCTTAATGTAGAAAACAAATTGGAAACGTTTTAGATATATTGTATATATAGGTTACAATAGAACATAGGTTACCAATCTTTTAAAACTGGGGCTTACAATCTCTATGGTTCTGAACCCCCTCCCTGCTATAATTCTCTCTGCCAATTATATTTGGTCAAGGGTTACAATGAAATTGAAGCTGATTAGGACAATTAAACTTTTGATAATTTTATTTACATTCCTATATAAATATGTATATAATATATAAATAAATATATTTCACCCTAAAACTGATAAGGCTGCAATCGTAATGTGATAACAATAATTCGGCCATTGTACTTAATATATCCTAAAAATTTGGAAAAATTCTAAAAATAGAATTATATATAAATATATATATTTTTAAGATTAAATAATATACACTAATTACAGGAATAATTTATTGAATAATACATTTAAATTAAAATATTATTCAAATTAAATAAATTATTCCTGTAATTAGTGTATATTATTTAATCTTAAAAATAATTCTAACAGGAAAACATATTTGATATTCTAAATATATATATATATATATATATATATATATATATATATATACACATATATATACATATAGCATATATATATATATATATATATATATATATATATATATATATATATATATATATAATACAAAGTTTTTAATTTTAGTTTGTAAGTATAACACCTTTAATAATTTCACTGAAACAGAGTTTCTTAAAAAAAAATTGATTAAATATTGTAGTCCGGCTTCCGGAATTTAGATTGAAAGGAAAATATGCAAGAAGGAAAATTAATTTTAAGAATATCAACGCATAACCTGTGTCCTTATTTCATAAAATGACCACAGATCAAGGAAACAGATTTAACCTTAAAAATGCGTAACTGTTACACAATGACTATTACATTTTTAATCATAATACCTTGTAACAGAGACTACAGTGCATCTTGATGAATGAAATTGGGTTTACCGCTCAATTACCTAAACACCACTACCTCTGGCACAAGTTCTAGATCTTAAGCTGTTGATAACCAAATGTATCCTTGTATTTGTAAAGGTTAACAAACTTGACCTTGAAAGAGAACTAATATTATTATTTGTAAAGCTTAAAGTGCAAAAAAATATTATAATTACACAAAGTTTATAAGAATATTTTGTAAGAATAACACATTAACTAATTTCACTGAGACAGAGTTTCTTTGAGAAGATTGATTAAATATTGTAGGCAGGCTCCGATATTTAGAATGAGAAAAAAAAATGAAAGGAGGAAAATTAATTTGAAGAATATCAACGCATAACCTGTGTCCTTATTTCATAAAATGACCACAGATCAAGGAAACAGATCTAACCTTAAAAATGCGTAACTGTTACACAATGACTATTACATTTTTAATCATAATACTTTGTAACTGAGACTACAGTGCGTCTTCATGAGGGAAAATTGGGTTTACCGGTCAATTACCTAAACATCTGGAGTGATTTGGAACCACTTATCGCTTCCCTTAGAGAGAAACACGATAGAAAAGTAGTTGGAGTGTTTTCAGGTCAATTCCTAATTCCTCTTCAGCTTTATGGGGCATTATCAAATGAAAATTTCCTACGCTGTTAATAACAAAATGTATCATTTTGTTTGTAAAGATTCACGAATTTGACCTTGAAAGAGAATTGATATTAATATTTGTAAAGCTTAAAGTCCAAAAAATATTATTATTAAAAACAGAATATTTTAGAAATTATGCTGGACTTACTTACATTGATAACTAACGCAAACAGATAACGAATGAATTGGACCTTAGAAAAATGACTGATTATATTGAGAAAAAACCATAACCTTAAAAATACTGGCCAAAACATTAAAACATAAAAAAAGATCAAAATTGTTTATTTAGAAAGTTGTTTTTTAAACACTTTATTGCAAAGTTTAAAAACAACAAAAAAACGGCTTTTTGTATCTTTGGCTTAGGGAATATTTGATATAAAACATATAGTGTAGTAATTTTGACGTTTGTATACACTCTTTATAGAAAATGGATTAGTTAAGGAAAGTTATAATGAAAAAATATCTATTAATATTTGAGTTAATTTAAAATAATAACATTTTTTTAATATGTGTTTTACTGTGAACTGAAAGGTTTAATCCGTTCATTTAGTTATTATAATTTTAAAAATAAAAATATACTTCGCTGTTATTGCATCTATTTCCGTTTTCGTTTCGATAACTCTACGTTTTTTTCTACAATATTTTATAGCTAATTTTATTTATTTAACTTTGACCTATAATCTTGATTGGAGACACAATCAAGAGATAAATTTATTTTCTTCATTTTGACTCTTGAAGTTTCCAAAATCAGCTATTTTTATTAAATTAATTAACTACTTATGAATAACAGTTATTTCTTGTGCTTTCATCAATTGTAGTATTTTTTGTTTCCTAAATTAAATAATATTAAATTTTTCGTTAATTCTTTTACATAATGTCGTTACATAACTACTGTATTAGTACAAAATATTCTATATGTAGTAAAGTAAAACTGTAGGTATTTGAAATATCTCTGATATAATTGGTATGGAATGATAATCGGTAACAATAAAATAATAAAGGTTGCAATGATTTCTAAGCATTTGGAAGAAAGCAAAGAAAACGGTTTCACCAACAATCGACGATAAGATAATTAAAAAATAATGAAATATATTACAATAGTTAAAATTATATAAACTAAGTTTTTCACATTTTATAAATATATAAAATACATTAGCACATATAAAACTATTAGCATTCTCAACAACGTCCACTAAATACCACAGTCAAGATAATGTGTGGGTTAAACAACACCACTTTAAAGTTTGAGATATTTTTTTAAAACCTCAGTTTTTTAAAACATAAACAGTAAGGTTAATTATTATATATTATTTTGATACACATATATTTTGTTAGTAGTTTTGATTGGACTATGAAAAAAAGAAATAAAATTAAAAAATATATTTTTTTAATAATCAGAAAAACAACCCCATTATGGGAAAGAAAATAAAACATGCGGAGTTTATTCAACAAATTATATATAAGTATATTTCATACACCCTAGTATTACCTTTTAACTGAATCTTATAACGAAAATTTAAATAATTACTACTGTGTGACATTATTAATATAAATAACTTTGTTAATACTAAACCTGTGTGGTATTGCTACCAATATTCCTTAACCTAGTATCGAAAGTAAAAATGACAACTCACAGATCAGAATAAATAGCGACACAATCACATAGTAGGCACGTAATAGCGAGTTACGGTAAACAGAGCGCTGTAGATTGTTTCCTCGTCGGAGCAGAGTGTTTCAAAATGTTGATAGAATATAATTATTCTCCAATCTCGTCTTGGATTTAATAAAAATTGATTTCTATATGTAATTTGAAAATGTAAATTTAATAGTTAGATTTTATTTTTAGTTACCCACCTAATATAAAAAGGAAATACCGTTTTAGTAAATAGAAACATCGGCGTTTATGAGGATGTCGGGTATGATGCTTGACATCCAATTATTCTCATAAATGTTAAACTTAATATTACGGATTTTAAAAATCACTTGAAAAGCAAAAGATCCGATTTCAACGCTGTATTGGTTTTTCCCTCGACAAAAAAACCATCTCCTGATTTTCAAATATAAATGTGTATGATGTAAGTAGAAATGTCTACCTAAGAATTATCAAATACAATATAGAATAAACCTTGATATATAAATGTTATTCATGTTGTCGGAACATATGTGAATATTATTCTTATCATAAATGGCGTCTGATACGGACGCCAAAGGATATTAACGATTTAGCTCATGGGTACGTTACCAGAAGGCAGTTATACACAAAGCGAATCATGAGGTGGAGGTGGGAAAATAATATAATGCCAAAAGCTAAGTGTTCTGCAATGTCAGGCCCCTCCAAGATCCAATCAAGAGCCTATTCATCAATTATAATCAACTTTCCTCTTACAGAAAGTTTGTAAACGAATTTGGCAAAGTCATTTTTTCATGTACAGTATCATTTATTTGACCGAAAGTACGCTATACACTAAATTTTAACGTAACATTTCTCTTATATAAATGTTCGTGCTCGAAGCAAACTTCACATTAATATCTATAACAAATAAGCCATACATACCACAATAATGCAATTGAAATCAGTTATTTTATTAAATGGAACCGGTTTCATAACGCTATTAAGTTAGATAATGAAGTTAGATAAAACGTCCTACATAATACTTTCCTCTAAAGGTATTTCAATTTAATTGAAAAACGAGTTTGTGTTTTGTAAATAAAAATGTATTGCTTTGATAAAGTCTGTAAGCGTTCAAAAATAGAGTAGCAACATTTTAAATTCAGTTCATAGCTTTTAGTTTTACTTTATAGTACTAGACAGGATATATAGTTGCAACAGTTTAGTTTTAGTTCATAGCATTTAGTTTTACTTTATAGTACGAGACAGGAAATACAGTTGCAACAGTTTAGTTTCAGTTCATAGCTTTTAGTTTTACTTTATAGTACTAGACAGGATATATAGTTGCAACAGTTTAGTTTTAGTTCATAGCATTTAGTTTTACTTTATAGTACGAGACAGGAAATACAGTTGCAACAGTTTAGTTTCAGTTCATAGCTTTTAGTTTACTTTATAGTATTAGACAGGAAATGGAGCTGACACATAGACCTAAATCATGATATGTGTAGTTTTCATATTAACAACTTCAACGACGTTTAATTCTGTTATATTCCACGTTGTAAAAACGTTCACAATTTATGCTAGTAAAATTACTAATAAAAGTAATTTTTTGTTGAAACGTTTTCCAGTCAATTTTTTTGCTTCGTAAGTGAATTACATTTATGTATAGCTATATCGCATCGCTTGTGTTGATTGTACTTTATCGGTGAGTTTTTATTTCGTTACTATTGTGATAGGTAATAAAATGGTTACCATAACATCGAGAAAGAAGATTGATCAACTAAATGGTGTTATAACAATAACAACTTGAAGCAACTGTGGCGTAAATGTTTATATTAAACAAAAACAACCTCTTACCACAAATTCAACAATTTTTAATTTAACCTTATGTACATCTCGATTACAAAGTAATCATTTTCAGAGGTATTTTACAAATGACTAACTTACAGCTAAACCTATGCGTATTTATTAGCAACGGGAACTCCTTGATTGGAACGCAACATGATTGGTCGGATAGTATAGGGGGCGTGAACAAGAACATACATACGCTGTAAGTTAGTCATTTGTAAAATACCTCTGAAGATGATTACTTTGTAATCGAAATGTACATAAGGTTAAAATAAAAATGGTTGAATTTGTGGTGAGTGGTTTTTTTTTATTTAATATAAATTGTGTTACATTAATGTTCGAACATATCTGCTATAAATTATTTTTTCTTTATTTGTGTGCTGTAAAGAAATTAAAATGTAACGTATTGGGCGTAAAAATTAAAAACAAAACTTGAAAGGACCTAGGTTTTACCGTATTACCTATTTGATCCCTAAGAATATTAGTAATAATAAAAATTTTTTTCAGGTTTTAGATTTTATTTTAAATAACTCTTGGGGAAAATCTTTTAACATTTTATTATCTAAATTTTGCTAAATGTTCTATGTAGAACAAAATGTTTCCGTGTCTTACCTACTGGCCTTAGTTTAATTACAGAATATTCTTAAAAGTTTCGAATGCAAAAGTTATCCTTGATTATCCATTAGAATATATACACGTACAAACGTAAGCATCAATAGTATATTTCTAGTCTTATAATATGTGACATATTTTTTCTTGTATTTGTATTTATGTGGTTTATTTAGTTGCCTATAAGTCACATGGTTTATAAATCTATAAAACCGTATGTCTTTATAATCAGTGATGTCAATAATAATATACTTGTGTAATAAAGTACGCTATGTCCGATGAATTGCTCTGGCTAATAATAGTAAGGTTATTCCGACTGAGCACTCATTGGATATTAGTAAGAAAAAATATATAACTTTTATTACTTAATAAAATTATATCTTCTACAGCAATATTCTCTCCTCGCTTCTCCAAGGCCTCTTCGAGATTCTTGGCTGAATATGTTTCTGATTAAGAAGATTCACTACGACCTTGGAAGCCATTATACAACTTTAATGAGTGCATACAAAATTGAATGCATATAGTATTGTTTTTGTATTACAGTTAATGAATTTAAAATACTATATTATCGAAAACACTTCTTTCTACATACATTTTCTAGAAAAATATTATTAACAACAATTTGCAAGACAACATTTTTTGTCCAAATATAAGATGGCTCATGTCAACAGAACTTTTTACAGTTCTGTCTTTGGACAGAAATTTTTAAAAATTGTATTTGAACTTGAGTGGACTAATAAAAAGTATTTTATCAATAATTGAATATTTCAACAAGATACACACACACACACACATATATATATATATATATATATATATATATAATAACATAAACATATGAGGCATATAGCATAAATTTAGATAATATTCAAAATAATAATAAACAGTAGAAATATTAAAAAATGAGCAACAAAAATAGTTTACCAAAGTACCGGCAAAGAGTGCTTAACGGTTGATATATTTCGAGGGTAGTCATAAACCACCCGTGGGAACTTATTGACAAAAGAAGGGTTACGTAAGAACAACGGAAATAACTTCGGTTTTGGGGGGAACTTGGAAGTGTGCAAACGTATTAGGAGAGGGGGGGAAGTTGTACGCTATATTTTAAAAAAAGAGTAAATTTGCTATTTATAGCCAACAAAAATTATAAAAAAGTTATATTCAGAACCAATTTAAATTCATTGTCTTTATATAAATTAATCTAGTTTTTTTCACCACTTTCTATTTTATAGAAGATCCCTTAGTAACGACTAGAGAGAATTGCCCACAGTATTTATTAATTTAATTGGTATTAATATTTAATAAACTGTATATTGGTATAAGTGTTAATAATTGGATGTCGGATGAATAAATGTAGGCGATGTTAAATTTATATGATTGTTTAATTATTTATAATCCTGAAGGTGTGACAATAGATAGATTAGGTAATTATAATATAATCTAAAGTAAAAAACAATTAAATAGGTGTTAGGTTATAATATATACATACATACACACACACACACACACACACACACACACATATATATATATATATATATATATATATATATATATATATATATATATAGATAGATAGATAGATAGATAGATAGATAGATAGATAGATAAATAGAAGGTGTCAGAAGGTGTGGCAATAGATAGATTATGTAATTATAATAAAAAACTAAAGTACAACACAATTAAATAGGTGTTAGGTTATAATACATATATATATATATATATATATATATATATATATATATATATATATATATATATATGTATATATATATATATATATATATATATGTATATATATATATATATATATATATATATATATATATATATATATATATATATATTAAAAATATTAAGAATATGTATAAATTAAAAATATTTCAAAAACAAGAATACTTTTATTGCATATATTATTCTTATATATATTATATCAAATTCTTATTATATCAAATTCTTATCAAATTCTTATTATATTATATCATATTATATATCATATATATTATTGTATTGTGAATAATATATACAATAAAAGTATTCTTGTTTTTGAAATATTTTTAATTTATTAAATATATTACAAGACAACATATCACCATATTTAATATATTATATATATATTACAAGAAATGCATTATTCTCTTTACTCTTTATACCAGGAATAACTACGCCCTCTTATTTCGTTTAATAACCAATTCTACCCCTTTAGTATCGCTTTTTCTACATGTAGGGGTTGGGTAGAAACTTCATTGTTGTCCCTTAAGGTAGAACGTCTACTTCAAGTAAATACCCAGTATTCGTAATCAATATATCAGGGTCGTTTTACGCCCCCCCCCACATTTCATCATGCACCTTAATCATACATTCACAATCACTTATCCGTTTTGTACGATGGTAAGTATACAGGTGGATTGCTTCATAACTACTGAAAGGAATGGCAAGTTTATTCCAGGTAAAATAACTCCAGTTGTATAATAATCGACATGGTTTCATTCTTACTAAAATTCTTGAATTTTGTAGTCCACTACGTTCGGTGAATCTTATTAATCCCTTAAACAATAGTTTATGACCTAGAAATCCTACACATCAATACAAAAGGACCCCATCTCAACACACTAGAACAATATGATATTTACAGACACACAAAAATACAAAGTACAAACATATTAAACGAACACAAACACAACAATACAAATCACACATACTCTTTGATACTATCGAAAACCTACCTTTAAAACCGTCCCCGCTTGACCCAAGATCTCCAAGCAGAGGACACTGATGAAGATCGGCACTTAGCGATCGAAAACGTTCTCTGTCAATAGGTTTTAACAAATTTACTAAATTTAAAGTTAGGATAGTTATAAACTATTGTTTAAGTGATTAATTCTTACTAGATTCCAGTAATTCATATAATGCACGTTGAAACTGTAAGATCCCAATCAGAAAATAAATTGAATAATTTCAAGGCATAACTGAAGTGCCAGATAACTTTTCAAAATCCAGAACGGAAGGTCACCAGACCTACACTACATATTGTTTAAACTGATGAGAAAAAGAGGTAATAGGCTACAAACACACACCTTTAAAGGGCAAATTTTATAAGGAATTACATAGGACGTCTACAGAAATGTGAACACGCTTTTTCGATAATAAATATCTTAGAAAGCAGGCAAACATTTCGATGCTATAGGGGTGTATTTTGTTTTCAATACTGTAGGATGTTTTTAAATAAACAAAGAATATTAATTAGGTATAGATGTTAGTGATAGAAATATTGAAACATAAATGGTTTTATGTGTGGACATACATATCTTCCTGCAACAATCAATGGCAACAAAGGGGGAAAAGTACATATGATCTTCAGTAATATAGACAGGCTCTTAGAAATTACTACAACATAGTTGTAGCTTTTAGCGATAAAAACTTTAGTACTACCAAACATTCGACGGTTTTCCTGCAAGACTCTTTCCACTCTATTTGTTATCTGAAAGTATTTACACAGAATGTGAGAAATGATAATATAAAATGGACAGAATAACTCAATATTTCTTTGCAAATAGCTGGACAATGTTTGAGACGGCGAAGAAAGATTTACAAATGTTGCGTCATGTAAGATATTTGAAATATTTTGAGGTCAAATTAAACCCAATTTTCAAAATTTATCGCCACTAAAAATATAGTAGGCTAATATATCAACATATATCACAAGGGTCAACACCTTTGTGTAAGAATGTTATACAAGAAACACATAAAATACACAATAAGGGCATTCAGTGTATTCCACCGTAAAAATAATGAAACCTCACTGGATAATTGAAATAGTTGCGTTTTTGGTTCTCTGTAGAGTTTTTTAAAAAATACAGGAAACTGTTACCAGAAATGTTTTTATAAATTTGAATAAGTATCAAAGATACTAAAAAGGTAGATGATTAATGAAAACCTTGATTAAATATATGAAAGCAAGTTAGATATAACTCATAACATATATATATATATATATATATATATTCCAGCCCTTAGGATTTCAGAGGTTTAATGTTAAACCTAGAGATTTAGTTCCAGTATTATCAAGAAGAAAATGTGAAAGTAATTCTGAAGGATAGTACAAACAAACACTATAAGACTTTAAATTTAAAACAATGTAATTTGCAAAGATAAAGTATTCAATAAGATAATGAAACCTGATCACTTAACGGATTGACCTTAGAGAAGGTAAAAGAATGATGTAAAACGTAAAGCTATAGATCTCGGATAGTTAGGTTTCGAATCCATATAAAAGACTACGGTTAAAACAAGTGTTTTCAAATCATTTAGAGCAATAATTACACTACTTACAATGACAGTAATTTCAGTGTTCACTAATTTTTACTATCTGTTTTAAACTGTTAATAAAGGTACATGATTGAGGCTTGCAAAGGCGCAGGATTGAAGTATTATAGAATAGAATCGAAGCGAAAGGCTTTATCCACGATATTCTCAATTAGAAATTGCCATCTTAACCTTTCACACAAACTCGAAATTACTCAAGTTTCAACAGTAACAGCGCAACTTTCCATCACTGGGAGGTTTATCGGCTTAGAGTGGTTTAGGATTTCTAAAGTCTTGCGTAGCGTGTATGCCGAGAACTAGACTATCTGAGGGATTATTTCTTTTCTTTGGGTGTTCTTCTAAGAGTTAACATTTGAACATATTTTAAAGTTAACGACTTTCATTAATTCAGTTTAAATGAATTACGAAAAATTATATATAACTATCTTACTTGAATTTAAATTTGCCATCTGATGTAAAATTTACTGCTATATTACAAAACATATTGTTAGCAATGATGTAGCAATTTATAAAATTTAATTATCTCTTTTCAAAAGAATACTAACAGCTACCTATAATGCATTATTTTCAAAAAGTATTTTTTTGTTATAATATTTATATTTAAAGCTATGAAACACTTTGATTATTATTAATAAATTTATATTTTTTAATTAGTATTAGGATACCTAATAATACCTAAAACTAACCTGTCCTAACACCTATTAGAATACACTAACTAGGATACCTACATTTTGTAACTGTAGATTTCTATAAACACTTGAACCTATGAACAACATACGAGTTCGCTCGTGAGTTAAGGTTATAAACTCAAGGAATATATACTGCTCACAATTATTTAACTTATTTTTCAAACACGGTTCAATGTTTTTCTTCAGGTCATCCTCATTAATGATGCTAAACACATTCTTAGTGATGCTATGTTAATGATATCGTTACTGATGAGGATGATGATATAATGTCATTGAAACGGGATTGAAATTAAAGCTTATTTATTGTACGTTGTACAGAGTTCTTGTGTTTTTTTACTTGAACATATGTTTGTATGTTACTCTTGCTGCAGTAGTTATGGTCTGAATTGACAATGGGAAACATCTCCCGAAACGATCGTCTAAAAATTGAAAATCGTAAGTTCTACTATAGGCAAGTGTAGCATGCTGACATACGTACAAGCATTTTTACTGAAAAACTAGAAGCTATTGTGAATATTGAATGAAATAATATATATATATATATATATATATATATATATATATATATATTACAGTTTTTGACAATTTATATGCCTTTTATTCATATTAAAATTGAAGGATTGCTAAAGAAAATAGCAACAAATGGGGAAAAATTAAGAAAGAAAGAATTAAGAAAGAAGATTGAATAGTAAAGATAAAGAAGGGTAAATAGAACTGGGATAGTTAGAAAAGGTTTATGGATACTTGGAATATCCTATTTGTAGAACTAGCGTTAAAACGAGCATGAACATTTCTTTTAATGAAATGGTTTCAAAGAAATGTAAGGTTTAAAACCAACAGTCAACCATTTATTATTAGCATGACTACATTTCATTCGATGGTGCCTTAACAAAGAATCCCAATAATATATTTATTACAGGTGTTAAATTAATTATTTTATGAATATTATATTATTTATTTTATACAAAACATTTAAAGAGATGTTTTGTTTTTTACGTTCAGTAATTCCATTCTAGTCTAGGCTATATATTCCATACAGCCAGAAGATAAACGTTGTGCAGAGGTAGAATTTCTGAAAGAGTCGTGCTTAGGGTTAGCGAATTCACATACTTTGCTGACTCACTAGGTTTCCTTCGTAACTGATTTTCGTGACGTCAAACTTGATACCCAATAAAACAATATCGATATTTTAGACTGTCCATTTTCAACCTTTTTTAATCTGTAAACTTAGAACACCAACTTTTTATAAAGAATAAATGGGTATATTATATAACTAACACATTTCTTATTAATGAAATTCATATTTATATATATATTCAATTGACGGGAATAATGAAATATTAGGCTACTACCAAAAAGCATGAGAAGCTATAGACCACTATCCGCTTCTTAAATAATGAAGGAAAAAAGAAAACAAATAAATAGTAACAAACAAAATCATAGTCCAACACCATATATATTGTATAAACACGAGAATAAAATATTTCAAGGGAATTCGCTTTATATTTTGCCACTTTAATTTGTAATTATAAAATAAAAAGTAACTATAATAAACTTTTTATTTTTTCGACCTCAAGGGATTGACTTTTTTCGAAGAGAATTGTTTTTCTATATTACTTGTTTAATATTATGTATATTTATTTGTAAAAATTAACCATCGACTACCATTATACGTTTCCCTTAAAAGGTTATACCAGTGAATTATTTAACGTAATGATAAGCAAACTTTGAATTCACAGCAAAGGTTTACAAGCAGTTTGAATGAGGCTATAATACGCTTCATAAAACCTTGCACAATTAACACAATTGCCTGACATAACAAGCAATAGGGAGTAACGCGAACATAAAAATTAAGTTTTACTGCAATATTTTGACAATAAACAAAACCAAAAATTATTTTTGTAGAGTTATTACATTTTAATGAAAAGCCTGAAATGGAGAAAAAGATCGACATATTTCACAATTTTAATCGTTAATTGTTGCTACGTGGAATTTAATGGTTGTTGGAAATATTTGTACGCAGTAAATTGCTTTTAGATGAGGGGGAAATATGAAGCATGGAACTTTATTAAAATACGACAGATGGCATACCTTAGGGGCGTTATTGGGCAACGATGCGTGATTCGCATATTTTGTTAAGGTTAAATAACTACAAATTGAAATTTAATTACACGTCACGACAGCTAACGTTTTGCCTTTTGGTCACATAGCCATGGTTTCTAAGTAGTTTTAAGATACTTATTTTATAGTAAATATAATACACGTAAATATTTCCCTTCTGTAATTGAGCATCCCGGTACTGATTCATAAGAGATTTATTATTATTAAATATTTTTTAATACATAACCGTGGCTAAGTGGTCTGGTGGATCATACATGTGACTAGTAACGTAAGATATCAGAGCTCGGTATCTGTTAACGCCAAAATATCCAGCCAGAGTATAGGAACCTAGGAGAGTGAAATCGGCAAGAAGGGGTGGGGGCTACCACCGTATAGAGGAATAGGAAATCCACATTCTTCTGGGTTGGAGAGCCTTATTGCCAATTCTACGTTACAATTCAGTTCGTCGCTCACTGTCACTGCGTTCAAACACAATACCTCACCACACACTCGTTCTTAATCTGCTTAAAATCAAACTATAGTATTCTCTTTTCAGTCGCAATGTTTACCTGGTCTGATCGCAGCACACATATTTAACATGTGTAATGTTTACCTGGTCTGATCGCAGTACACATATTTAACATGTGTAATGTTTACCTGGTCTGATCGCAGTACACATATTTAACATGTGTAATGTTTACCTGGTCTGATCGCAGTACACATATTTAACATGTGTAATGTTTACCTGGTCTGATCGCAGTACACATATTTAACATGTGTAATGTTTACCTGGTCTGATCGCAGTACACATATTTAACATGTGTAATGTTTACCTGGTCTGATCGCAGTACACATATTTAACATGTGTAATGTTTACCTGGTCTGATCACAGTACACATATTTAACATGTGTAATGTTTACCTGGTCTGATCGCAGTACACATATTTAACATGTGTAATGTTTACCTGGTCTGATCGCAGTACACATATTTAACATGTGTAATGTTTACCTGGTCTGATCGCAGTACACATATTTAACATGTGTAATGTTTACCTGGTCTGATCGCAGTACACATATTTAACATGTGTAATGTTTACCTGGTCTGATCGCAGTACACATATTTAACATGTGTAATGTTTACCTGGTCTGATCGCAGTACACATATTTAACATGTGTAATGTTTACCTTGTCTGATCGCAGTACACATATTTAACATGTGTAATGTTTACCTGGTCTGATCGCAGTACACATATTTAACATGTGTAATGTTTACCTGGTCTGATCGCAGTACACATATTTAACATGTGTAATGTTTACCTGGTCTGATCGCAGTACACATATTTAACATGTGTAATGTTTACCTGGTCTGATCGCAGTACACATATTTAACATGTGTAATGTTTACCTGGTCTGATCGCAGTACACATATTTAACATGTGTAATGTTTACCTGGTCTGATCGCAGTACACATATTTAACATGTGTAATTTTCACCAGGTCTGATCGCAGAACACATATTTAACATGTGTAATGTTTACCTGGTCTGATCGCAGAACACATATTTAACATGTGTAATGTTTACCTGGTCTGATCGCAGTACACATATTTAACATGTGTAATGTTTACCTGGTCTGATCGCAGTACACATATTTAACATGTGTCGTTTACCTGGTCTGATCGCAGTACACATATTTAACATGTGTAATGTTTACCTGGTCTGATCGCAGTACACATATTTAACATGTGTAATGTTTACTCGCTTCGGTAATTGTGCTAAAATTAGCCTTGCTATAAACCGCAACATTTAGTCGGTCTAGTGGTATATAATAAAATATGTAATTACAACAAATATTTTTTATCGTCCTTGATACAAAATATTATGGCCCAATACGAGTTTTATTGCCAATTCGCCCATATTGTGCTCCCCAATAGACTACAATTTATGTTCAATTATTTTATTGAGAGTTTTAGTTAATATTATTTTCAACAATTAATTTTACTGTTTGCAATGATTCTAGAGGATTTAATGTGCAATAAAATGGTCAGACTGCCAGATGACCCGCTTGTAATTCGTAAATCGCATTTTGCTGAGCCAAGTTTCCACATATGTGTTTATGCCCATGATTACATGAATAAAAATTGAAAATGGAATACATAAGATATTTCGGTTAAATTAAATCTTTTGTTAATGTTAATAATGGAATTAAAATGTTTTCTAGAATAGCCCATTTAAGAACCAAATAGTTTACTACAATATTCTTTCTAACTTAGGTCATAAATCAACTTCTTTTCAGATATCTCAATTTTCCCCTTGTTGCTAAGGTTTGCCACTTTGTGTACATATTTATTCATTATTTAAACAATGCCTAAAATAGTTTATTAAAATTACACTTCTGAAAAGTATTTATTTTTGTGCACATAATACTGCAGTTTAAAGAATGATGTATTTCACACACGAATAGGAAGAAAACTATTCTTAATTTTTTACATCAAAAGTTTTGTTGGTGATGATTCAGTTTTATCGTATATCACATAAGAAGTTCTTAATTTTCGCCAAAGGGTACCTATTGCAATTTCTTTACTATCTCGCTCATAAGTTCCGTTTTATCACCCAAATTTTTCATGCACCGAACCTTCTCTTCAACCCAATGCACCGACACAAATTTATCGACATTTTACGTCACAAATCTTTGAGAACAAAAATCTCTTTGTTTAACATACCAGATTTTATAAAATACTTTTTCCTGATTATTTTTAATGGTCGATCTTATCTTTATTTATATATAAATTTTATATATAAATTTTATATATAATAATATACGTTGTGCATAGGAAATGAAAATAAATATTGTTAAAATAGAAGAGTTCAGTGCAATCATCTTTGAAATTTGTCTTGTATACATTATACGACGTATAAAAGCGCTAGGTAGAGGGAACCGTTCCTTGGTATTTTATAGTATAAAGACGTCTCTTACCTTATTTAGGTGTTAGGCTACTTGTAGTAATAGCTTTTATAGAAAATATAAAACATGTTCTAGTAACTGTGGTGTCAAAGGTTTATCAGATGTCTTATGTAACAAAATTCGTCGATATCGCTAATGGAAGGCTTGATGCCAAATGGTTGAGGAGGGCTTTAGATAAAATAAATAGGCATTCATAAACTTGTTGACCACTGAGTATTAATTTTTTTAATAAATAAAAAACCCACTAACCAAAACACAAAAATCTTTATTACAATTACATTATGTATATTTCGATTAAATGGTAATCACTTTCAGAAGTATTATTTAACATTGAATGTGGTTTTTGTATTGTGGTTCGTGGGTTTTGTTTATTTAGTTAAATAAATAGGCATAGTGGAAAATGTGTATCCGTAGGACTTCAAGTTAACCCCAAAAAGAAATAATTCTCGTATAATTGTATTTAACAAATTACACTTTTGCTATTACTTGCGACCAGACATTTGTTGAAGAGGTCGTAAGACGAAAACGTTTCTTCCAAGTGTAAGTTAACAATTAACAACTTTTTGTTAACAAATGTCTGGTCGCAAATAACAGCGAAAGTGCAATTTGTAATTTACAACCAGCTCGTCATGAACAGCAACCAGATTTCGATCGTATTTAAATTAGCGAAAAAGAAAATAGTAAATTTTTGTTTAATATAGTATTTATTTTCAAATTTGTATTACTTTCAATCATCGTACCTATACATTTTATTTTATTTTCGATGTTATCCATATTTGGCATATTATTTAACCATTGTTTTTCCGCTCCGCCTTATTTCCATATGTATTTGTCAAAGTACTTCAATACATCTGTAGTGTCCGTAGCTTTTAATGTTCCATCATGCCTACATAAGGGAGATATTTTCAGTTGGTTTTGACGTGTTTTAGTTTTTCGATGTTCAACGTTTTATATTTGTAATTCATCCATTTGATATGCCCGTGTTCTTTGCAACTGTTGATTGATATACAGTTTTCAGTTTATTGATTACTATATATTTTGATAAAATTGTTTGTCTATGTTGTATTTACGTCAATCTTATTGCTTTTCTGGGGTTTGGAGTGTTTAAAGAAAGTACAGACTTAGAGTTATGATCAGGTACCGATACCATATTGTTATAACTTTGCAGATATTTATACTATTTCGAAAACTTCTTTTTAATATAATAATGATAAAATATTTTACTCACCATTTCTATGCTGTTTATGTTTTAGATAAATAGCTTCTTAAAAGTTAATTCAAATACTACTAAGGTGTTTCTTACTACGTTTATGTCCCTTGAAATATTCTATGTAAACTGTTATACGTTTCAATTGGTTTATGGAACGTATTTTCAGTTCATCAATATATTGTTCCTAAATTATATTTTGGTGAATAAATCTTCTATTTGTCAAGGAATTTTTTGTGTTTGTCAATATTGGTTTCATTTACCGTGAAATCCATCAAGCTCACTGTGTGGTGTTGCAACGTCTGCTTGTAATACATTCATTTTAGATTTTAGTTGCATCCAATTTAACCTGACACCAGATATATTTTCCTACTCAGACGATACTGGCATATGAATGCTTTAATGTGATGGGTTTTTTGGTAAAGCCACATTCCGTTATCACTTTAGCATTTGTTATCCCCTAACATCGCTTTCAGTATATAAAATATTTTCTAGCTTTACAAATACTTATAACAAGCCACCATACATTTGTAGTTTCTTCATGGGAATTATTCGCACGCTCTGTTTACTTAAAAGGTTTACTCAGCCTTAATAACAGTACAAAATCTACATTGAGGTTGTATTCTGCCATTTTATATCGGATTCACGATCCTTTTAATATTTACCATTTTAATCTTGTATGCTTGTGGTTATTTCTGAAAATCTAACTGCCGCCATTTATTATTTAATTTTCCCTTCTCCGGATATTTGATATCTTCGGTAGCATCAATAATTTTCATCACTGTGGTATCCCTGTATCCGGTTCTCGAGGGCAGAGCCTCTTTGAATGAGTAGCGATTATACTGGAGTATATGTAACGCTTTTAAATTGCTTAATAGTAATTACAAATTGAATATTTATAGAGAAAATTTTTATGTAACTAAAGCCCAGTTTTGATTTTCAGCTTGCACGATCTGCTACGGACAATGTAACGAACACCTTCTTGAGGTATTAAGAATGATAATTACTTCAGGGATATATACCCCTAAAATCGAGTGATAAAAGATACAAAGATACTCGTTTTATCTCGATATTATTGACGCACAGTGAAACAAATAGATATTACCTGGATGGAAAATACAAATCTATCTGTGTCATATTTTAGTTTCCGAGTAAGTTTTAACATTTCTCCCCCCCCCCCCGCCGCAGTTTATTAGCAAATATGAAGGCTACGTGTTCAAAATACAACTAAGACGGAGGCAGTATTACAAATAAACCACCGTGTATCACAATTCAAGATGTATTCAATAACCAACGTGAAAAGTTATATAATAAAATAAGCATCTAATTAACAGATTTAACTAGATTAACAATGTAGGCTAGGTTAAAATTACCTTAATGCAAATTGCGATTAAAATATTATCAGACGGTATAACTGCAATGAAATTATCAAAATCATATTAGGTATATTCTAATTCGAAGTAAGTAATAGCAAATAGCTAAAAAAAGTAAAATTCAGTAAGAAAAATAAATATATCAGTGCCTCAAGTGTCTGGATATAAATACATCCAGTGTCTCAAGACAAAAGGAAAATAGAAGCAATTTTGAAAAGTTTATTCTCATAAGTAGAATTACAAAATACTCTTCTAGTAATCACACTACGCATGTGTAGAAAATAATACAGAAAAGTATTGGACAATAAACAATAATTTCTAAGGGATGTTGTGATACAATGAGCAGTGTAAACAACTAAAATGGATGCAACTTAATTATTACAAAATTACCTAATGAAAAAATCTTAGGATCTTCTTAAGACTTGGGCCATACTCAAACAAATCTCGGTATAGCCCTACACGTTGCAAAGCTTTCTTACTGCAATATACTAATCAAACAAGTGCAATCAAGTGAAACGCAACCATGTGATAACGGTGGTCTGTGAATTTCAAACAATGATTAGTATTCAAACAATATACGAGAATAACTAATCTATATGAAATTATTGCGTCATTAATGTTGTTTCAGGATTTCTTTCATTTAGCCTTCAAGACTGATTCAGGATAAACGTGAAGAAAAAGTCACAAACTTCAATTATCGCTTGAGGACGTCAAGGTAAGTTGGAGCATTCACCACAAAATGTTTAAACATCATGGTTAAGAAAAATAATATTAAGCAAAGCTAAACAGGAATACAAGCTTTTCAGCAAAGCTTTTTTGTCTATTGAGTAAATAGAGCTTTACTCTAAATAAGAGCTATTTATTTAGCTACACATCTGGCAAAATACTTATGGAATGAAGTTATGCAGTGTGAAACTAGGTTGTAAGTACCTCACTCAAAGAAAAAGTACCTCGACATTTTTCTTTGTAAATGTAACAGAAAATCTAAGCATATTTGGTAGACAAGCTTGGGCATAGCTAAAGTCAAATAATAGAGAAAAGGTTGCACAATACTTGTAGAGCCTTTGAAACCCCAAAACTAAAACTTTGTAGTGTTCACAGAATTTAATATTGGTGAAAGCTCCCAGAGCTTCTACTGCTTAGAATAGAAAGAATAATTAAAAATAAATGTAACATTGAACTATTATAAACCGGGACAAGCGCATATTACAAGAGTCTTCAATGTCCTCAAGGCTAAATATAAGAGAGACTAGAAGTGTATAGCATGGAAATGTTATTTAAGTGAAAAACAGAAATAAAATGTTATCACCCGGTATTAGGAACTTTTATTTTATTATTTTACCAAGAAAGATTTCAATTACTTACTAACCTAACTGTTTCCTACATCTTTTGATTATTTTGTTGGGTTTTCGAAATTTGAAAAAGTACTGCCAACCTAACCTCAACATATCTAAGTTTTAATCGAAAGTTAACTCTTTATAGACAACAAAGCTATATTGATGGAAGTTTTAGTTCGAGAAGTTTTAATGCTAGATAAACTATTAGTAGAGTTTGGGTGTTAATCTCAATATATAATAAAATTATTATAACATATCTTACACGTAAACCAAAATATTATTTATTGTAGTCCCACTAGGTCTACACAAAAAGATCTATGGGGAGTTTAAAAAGCGTACTTTGATGTCAAGGGAATAAATCTTGTAAGGGTAGTGTAAGAAACTGCATATATTTTACTACCGCACTGCAGGTGGTTGCTGACTGCGTTGTGAGATAAACTGTGGTAGGTAGGCCTACTATGCAGCACATCACTCACACCTGCTTGCTACACGCTTCTATACTTTAATTAGGTGGAATATTGAAGAATGGACGGTAAAATATTATTATTGAATTTAACATGGTTAGTTGTACTAACGCGTATAATACAATAACACGCCAAATAATAGGAAATTAACAAAAGAAGAATTTTTTAGCACGATTACTCAAGTAGTTTTAAATTTATTCATTTAAACTTTAGATAATATTTTCTTATTAGAGTAAATATAAATAATAAGTAACGCCAAGGAACATCAATCAGTTATTTATCTTATACGCATATACGCTTCAAACAAAAGTCATCATTATCAGTGTGTTGTAAAATTATGAAACTACAGTACAATAAAATCTAGTTTATAGTTTGTGTATTTATAGTAACAGATGATGACTTTAGCGCGAAACACGTATGATAAAATTAATTTTGTATAAATTGGTGTTCGTTATTTATCTACTGGTTTGCATGTTAAAGCCGTGCCAGGAATTGAACATTAGTTACATAGCCATAGTAACAAGTAAGATATTGATCAACTAAATTAAAGATACAACATTGAATCTGAATAGTTGAATTTAAAACAAAAGACAGTTTAACATTTCCAGTAGTTTCATCTACGAACTCTCAAGCAAAGATTTCCAAGACTCTTAATGTATAATGCAAAAAAAAGAAAGCAAATTGGAAAAGTTTTATGTATATTGTATATACAGGTTACAATAGAACATAGGTTACCAATCTTTTAAGACTGGGGCTTACAATCTCTATGGTTCTGAAGCCCCTCCCTGTTATAATTCTCTCTGCCAATTATATCTGGTCAAGGGTTACAATGAAATTGAAGATGATTAGGTCAATTAAACTTTTGATAATTTTATTTACATTCCTATATAAATATGTATATAATATATAAATAAATATATATCACAATAAAACTGATAAGGCTGCAATCGTAATGTGATAACATTAATTCGGCCATTGTACTTAATATATCTTAAAAATTTGGAGAAATGCTAAAAATAGAATTATATATAAACATAATTAGAAATTTTAGGTTTGCTCCAGAAATGTTATCCTTGAGCACAGAGACAATAACTCAGTGACAAGGGTCTATCAAGACTAAACATTCTACATTACAACGCTCCCTGAAAACCTCCTGTTTGCGCCCACCCTGCTTGAGAAATTCCTTTTCCAAAATATAATAACACAAAGTTTATAATTTTATTTTGTAAGAATAACACCTTTAATAATTTTACTGAGACAGAGTTTCTTAAAGAAAATTGATTAAATATTGTAGTCCGGCTTCCGGAATTTAGATTGAAAGGAAAATATCCAAGTAGGAAAATTAATTTTAAGAATATCAACGCATAACCTGGGTCTTTATTTCATAAATTGACATCAGACAAAGGAAACAGATGGAACCTATAAAATGCGTAACTGTTACATAATGACTACTAAATTTTGTAATCATAATACCTTGTAACAGAGACTACAATGCATCTTGATGAATGAAATTGGGTTTACCGTTCAGTTACCTAAACACCACTAACTCTGGCACAAATTCTAGTTCCTAAGCTGTTGATAACCAAATGTATCCTTGTATTTGTAAAGGTTAACAAATTTGACCTTGAAAGAGAACTGATATTATTATTTATAAAGCTTAAAGTGCAAAAAAATATTATTATTTAAAACAGAATATTTAAGAAATTATGCTGGACTTACCGCATTGATTACTAACACAATCCCATAACGAATGAATTGGACCTTAAAAAAGTGCCTGATTATATTGAGAAAAAACCATAACCTTAAAAATACTGGCCAAAACATTAAAACATAAAAAAATATCAAAATTGTTTGTTTAGAAAGTTGTGTTTTAAACACTTTATTGCAAAGTTTAAAAACAACAAAAGCGGCTTTTTGTAACTATGGCTTAGAGAATATTTGATATAAAACATATAGTGTGGTAAATTTGACGTTTGTATACACTCTTAATAGAAAATGGATTCATGTACACCAAATCCGTTTATCATAATGTATGAGATTTGCAATGCTATAATAGTATTATTTTCTGCAATGTACAATAGGCAGGGTGAATATTATAATCGATTAGTTAAGAAAATTTATAATGAAAAAATATCTAATAATATTTGAGTCAATTTAAATTAATAACATTTCTTTAATGTGTGTTTTACTGTGAAGTGAAAGGTTTAATCTGTTCATTTAGTTATTATAATTTTTAAAATAAAAAATAAACTTCGCTGTTATTGCATTTATTTCCGTTTTCGTTTCGATAACTCTACGTTTTTCTCTAAAATATT
This sequence comes from Prosapia bicincta, assembly GCA_036971475.1. Taxonomy (NCBI): domain Eukaryota; kingdom Metazoa; phylum Arthropoda; class Insecta; order Hemiptera; family Cercopidae; genus Prosapia; species Prosapia bicincta. The sequence continues at coordinate 334,320,856 of JBAIZL010000001.1, read as the reverse complement.
TTATAGCTAATTTTATTTATTCAATTTCGACCTATATCGTGATTACAGACACAATCAAGAAATAAATTTATTAGACTTCATTTTGACACTTAAAGTTTCCAAAATCAGCTATTTTTGTTAAATTAATTAACTAATTTTGGATAACAGTTATTTTTTGTGCTTTCATCAATTGTAGTATTTTTTGTTTCCTAAATTAAATAATATTTACTTTTTCGTTAATTCGTTTACATAATGTCGTTACATAACTATTAGTACAAAATATTCTATATGTAGTAAAAGTAAATCTGTAGGTATTTGAAATATCTCTGATATAATTGGTATGGAATGATAATCGATTACAATCAAATAATAAAGGTTGCAATGAATTCTAAGCATTTGGAGGAACGCAAAGAAAACGTTTTCACCAATAATCGACGATATAATATTTAAAAAATAATGAAATAAATTACAATAGTTGAAATTATATAAACTATGTTTTTCACTTTTTATAAATATATAAAGTACATTAGCATGTATAAAACTACTAGCGTTCTCAACAACGTCCACTAAATACCACAATCAAGATAATAGGTTACACCACTTTAAAGTTTGAAATATTTTTTTAAAACATCAGTTTTTTAAAACATAAACAGTAAGGTTAATTATTATATATTATTTTGCTACACATATATTTTGTTAGTAGTTTTGATTGGACTGTGACAAAAAGAATTAAATTAAAAAATATATTTTTTAATAATCAGAAAAACAACCTCATTATGGGAAAGAAAAAATACATGCGGAGTTTATTAAACAAATTTACATATTTCATACTCTAGTATTACCTTTTAACTGAATCTTATAACAAAAAGTTAAATAATTACTACTGTGTGACATTATTTATATAAATAACTTTGGTAATACTAAACCTGTGTGATATTGCTACCAATATTTCTTAGCCTAATATCGAACGTAAATAGTGACAACTCACAGATTAGAATAAATAGCGACACAATCACATAGTAGGCACGTAATAGCGAGTTACGGTAAACAGAGCGCTGTAGATTGTTTCCTCGTCGGAGCAGAGTTATACTGGACACCTTAGGTGTTTGTCGAGAGCTACTTAGCCCTCCCCGCACATGATCGCAGCCATTTCCCACCCTCTTTTGTCTAGACAAAATGCTGATAGAATATAATTATTCTCCAATCTCGTCTTGGATTTAATAAAAATTGATTTCTATATGTAATTTGAAAATGTAAATTTAATAGTTAGATTTTATTTTTAGTTACCCACCTAATATAAAAAGGAAATACCGTTTAAGTAGATAGAAACATCGGTGTTTATGAGGATGTCGGGTATGATGCTTGACATCCAATTATTCTCATAAATGTTAAACTTAATATTACGGATTTTAAAAATCACTTGAAAAGCAAAAGATCCGATTTCAACGCTGTATTGGTTTTTCCCTCGACAAAAAAACCATCTCCTGATTTTCAAATATAAATGTGTATGATGTAAGTAGAAATGTCTACCTAAGAATTATCAAATACAATATAGAATAAACCTTTATATATAAATGTTATTCATGTTGTCGGAACATATGTGAATATTATTCTTATCATAAAACCTCGTTCTTGTCCTGCTTCTTTGTGTGAAATTGACACTGTTTGGAAAAATTAACTGATTTTACCTTCATTAAAACTAGTTGGATAACGGTAGCAGTAAACGTTTGTTTGTTTGTATAGTGACATATAAAATATTATTTAGAAAAATGTGTCGCTGAAAATAAGGAGGAAAGAGTCCGTAAGAAAATAATAATTTTTTAGGCGAAATTCATGAACAAAAATGCTGTTGTGTTTATTGTTCTCCTTTTTCCTAAAAATATTCACTTTCAGTTTCAAAAAGGTCAATGATAATATAAAATATGAGTAATGTAAAAAAATATTTTTAAAATGATAATAATTTAATACTAAATATATAGTACTCTCGTGTTGATGAGACGCAGTGGTAGAAAACCTATCCAAGCGAACATTTTTGTAGCAAATTTTAAAATTTCTGCCTTTGTGTCATCTAAACAGTCCTAGTTTAAAAGAACCAATTACATCTTCAGTTCTGAGGTTATAATAAAACTTCTTGTTTATTTACATGTATTTAGTTTAAACAAAACCTTTATTCAAATACAAATTTATAATAATACTTTAAAAAGCTTACCGGGTGATTGACTCTCTACCCAAAGTGTTCTCAAGAAAGATAGGTTAGATTAAGGTTATGTTTATTTTTTTTAAAAAGAGATTTACTTTAACAATGACCCTATTATTTTAAAAATTACTCTTCAAAAACCTTGAACAATATTCATTTTAATATTTTTAAAAACTTACATCTTTTTCAAATTATTTCATTACACAATATTTGGTTGGATGCCTATCGGTACCAGTTTGTATATATTTTTATTTTATCAAATTACAGTTTTTAAAAAAAAATTAAAATTGAACATACGTTGGCTAACACTTAAACAACTCGGTTTTAATCGCTTAACACATTTAAATTTTAAAAATGTAGATACAAGCTACATTAAAAATTTTCACCTGTTATTATTTAATTTTGAATATTACTTTTTTTTACTTTCAAGTAAGCCGTTTAACGCATTATTTCGCAGCCCAAATGCCCGTCTTCGATCAAGGCTACGTCAAAACAGATTGATGGTGTAGATGTCACATTTGGTCAATAGAACCCTTCCCTTACACTTTCAAAGTAGAGGGCTATGGTTAACAGTTTTTTAGTTAATATCTCTAACCAAAAGCTGTTACATTAGATTTTCAGAAACTAATTTTTTTTTTAATTACGGCCAATTTTACAAACAAATTTTTATTCGACATGCTAAATTTTACCAAATTTTTAACTTGTTACAATAGCTGAATACCATGGTGGAGTCCGTATCCGTCTGATACGGACGCCAAAGGATATTAACGATTTAGCTCATGGGTACGTTACCAGAAGGCAGTTAACACAAAGCGAATCATGAGGTGGAGGTGGGAAAATAATATAATGCCAAAAGCTAAGTGTTCTGCAATGTCAGGCCCCTCCAAGATCCAATCAAGAGCCTATTCATCAATTATAATCAACTTTCCACTTACAGAAAGTTTTTAAACAAATTTGGCAAAGTAATTTTTTCATGTACAGTATCATGTATTTGACCGAAAGTACGCTATACACTAAATTTTAACGTAACATTTCTCTTATATAAATGTTCGCGCTCGAAGCAAACTTCACATTAATATCTATAACAAATAAACAATACATACCACAATAATGCAATTGAAATCAGTTATTTTATTAAATGGAACCGGTTTCATAACGCTATTAAGTTAGATAATGAAGTTAGATAAAACGTCCTACATAATACTTTCCTCTAAAGGTATTTCAATTTAATTGAAAAACGAGTTTGTGTTTTGTAAATAAAAATGTATTGCTTTGATAAAGTCTGTAAGCGTTCAAAAATAGAGTAGCAACATTTTTAATTCAGTTCATAGCTTTTAGTTTTACTTTATAGTACTAGACAGGATATACAGTTGCAACAGTTTAGCTTTAGTTCATAGCATTTAGTTTTACTTTATAGTACGAGACAGGAAATACAGTTGCAACAGTTTAGTTTCAGTTCATAGCTTTTAGTTTACTTTATAGTATTAGACAGGAAATGGAGCTGACACATAGACCTAAATCATGATATGTATTGTTTTCATATTAACAACTTCAACAACGTTTAAGGCTGTTATATTCCACGTTGTAAAAACGTTCACAATTTATGCTAGTAAAATTACTATTAAAAGTAATTTTTGGTTGAAACGTTTTCCAGTCAATTTTTTTGCTTCGTAAGTGAATTACATTTATGTACAGGTATATCGCATCGCTTGTGTTGATTGTACTTTATCGGTGAGTTTTTATTTCGTTACTATTGTGATAGGTAATAAAATGTTTACCATAACATCGAGAAAGAAGATTGATCAACTAAATGGTGTTATAACAATAACAACTTGAAGCAACTATGGCGTAAATGTTTATATTAAACAAAAACAACCTCTTACCACAAATTCAACAATTTTTAATTTAACCTTATGTACATCTCGATTACAAAGTAATCATTTTCAGAGGTATTTTACAAATGACTAACTTACAGCTAAACCTATGCGTATTTATTAGCAACGGGAACTCCTTGATTGGAACGCAACATGATTGGTCGGATAGTATAGGGGGCGTGAACAAGAACATACATACGCTGTAAGTTAGTCATTTGTAAAATACCTCTGAAGATGATTACTTTGTAATCGAAATGTACATAAGGTTAAAATAAAAATGGTTGAATTTGTGGTGAGTGGTTTTTTTTTATTTAATATAAATTGTGTTACATTAATGTTCGAACATATCTGCTATAAATTATTTTTTCTTTATTTGTGTGCTGTAAAGAAATTAAAATGTAACGTATTGGGCGTAAAAATTAAAAACAAAACTTGAAAGGACCTAGGTTTTACCGTATTACCTATTTGATCCCTAAGAATATTAGTAATAATAAAAATTTTTTTCAGGCTTTAGATTTTATTTTAAATAACTCTTGGGAAAAAACTTTTAACATTTTATTATCTAAATTTTGCTAAATGTTCTATGTAGAACAAAATGTTTCCGTGTCTTACCTACTGGCCTTAGTTTAATTACAGAATATTCTTAAAAGTTTCGAATGCAAAAAGTTATCCTTGATTATCCATTAGAACAGGGGTTCCCAAACTGGGGTGCGCGCCCCCTGGGGGGGCGTGGAGAAAGTCCAAGGAGGCGTGACACCCAGTTGAAATAAATAAAAAAATTACAAAAATAATTTTCTCAGATCAGATGTTCGGATGTACTTGCCTTTTTCAACAACATACATGTGCGAAAAAGCGTTTTCAACTCTTGTTGCGATCAAAACCAAGTACCGCAAAACAAACTTGATGTCGAAAGTGACCTAAGCTGTGCTTTGTCTGAAACTCAACCCAGAATCTGTCAACTTATTCAGAAGATGCAAGCCCACCCATCTCACTAAATTACATTTTATGTTTTGTTTTTGTAAGTAGGTAGGCCTATTGTTTCACCTTCCTTAAATTGAAAATGTATTTGTGTTACAATGTTAAATTTTGTATCAGTAATTATATTCGTTTTTCATGTAATACTTGTTTTAATTGTCATCATACGTACAATTATCGAATCTTTCCATTCTGCGATACCGCATTCAACAGTGAACAAAAAAATCTACCTACTCACCGTATCAAGTAGGTACATACTTGTACGAGTTCATGTACTTGTACAAGTAGGAGTTAGTATGTACGGCACCGTGAAAATAGGGTATTGCAAAATGGAAAGCTGATATGTGTAGGGGGGCGTGGTACAAAAAAGTTTGGGATCCCCTGCATTAGAATATATACACGTACAAACGTAAGCATCAATAGTATATTTCTAGTCTTAAAATATGTGACATATTTTTTCTTGTATTTGTATTTATGTGGTTTATTTAGTTGCCTATAAGTCACATGGTTTATAAATCTATAAAACCGTATGTCTTTATAATCAGTGAAGTCAATAATAATATACTTGTGTAATAAAGTACGCTATGTCCGAAGAATTGCTCAGGCTAATAATAGTAAGGTTATTCCGACTGAGCACTCATTGGATATTAGTAAGAAAAAATATATAACTTTTATTACTTAATAAAATTATATCCTCTACAGCAATACTCTCTCCTCGCTTCTCCAAGGCCTCTTCGAGATTCTTGTCTGAATATGTTTCTGATTAAGAAGGTTCACTACGACCTTGGAAGCCATTATACAACTTTAATGAGTGCATACCCAATTGAATGCATATAGTATTGTTTTTGTATTACAGTTAATGAATTTAAAATACTATATTATCGAAAACACTTCTTTCTACATACATTTTCTAGAAAAATATTATTAACAACAATTTGCAAGACAACATTTTTTGTCCAAATATAACATGGCTCATGTCAACAGACATGGCTTTTTACAGTTCTGTCTTTGGACAGAAATTTTAAAATATTGTATTTGAACTTGAGTGAACTAATAAAAAGTATTTTATCAATAATTGAATATTTCAACAAGATACACACACACACACACACACACACACACACACACACATATATATATATATATATATATATATATATAATAACATAAACATATGAGGTATATAGCATAAATTTAGATAATATTTAAAATAATAATAAACAGTAGAAATATTAAAAAACGAGCTACAAGAATAGTTTACCAAAGTACCGGCAAAGAGGGCTTAACTTTTGGTATATTTCGAGGGTAGTCATAAACCACCCGTGGGAACTTATTGACAAAAGAAAAGTTACGTGAGAACAACGGAAATGACTTCGGTTTTTGGGGGAACTTGGAAGTGTGCAAACGTATTAGGAGAGGGGGGGAAGTTGTAGGCTATATTTTAAAGAAAGAGTAAATTTGCTATTTATAGCCAACAAAAATTATAAAAAAGTTATATTCAGAACCAATTTAAATTCATTGTCTTTATATAAATTAATCGAGTTTTTTCTCCACTTTCTAATTTATAGAAGATCCCTTAGTAACGACTAGAGAGAATTGCCCACTGTATTTAATAATTTAATTGGTATTAATATTTAATAAACTGTATATTGGTATAAGTGTTAATAATTGGATGTCGGATGAATAAATGTAGGTGATGTTAAATTTATATGATTGTTTAATTATTTATAATCCTGAAGGTGTGACAATAGATAGATTAGGTAATTATAATATAATCTAAAGTAAAAAACAATTAAATAGGTGTTAGGTTATAATATATACATACATACACACACACACACACACACACACATATATATATATATATATATATATATATATATATATATATAGATACATAGATAGATAGATAGATAGATAGATAAATAGAAGGTGTGGCAATAGATAGATTATGTAATTATAATAAAAAACTAAAGTAAAAAACAATTAAATAGGTGTTAGGTTATAATACATATATATATATATATATATATATATATATATATATATATTAAAAATATTAAGAATATGTATAAATTAAAAACATTTCAAACACAAGAATACTTTTATTGCATATATTATTGAATAATATATACAATAAAAGTATTCTTGTTTTTGATATATTTTTAATTTATTAAATATATTACAAGACAAAATATCACCATATTTAATATATTACATATATATGACAAGAAATGCATTATTCTCTTTACTCTTTATACCAGGAATAACTACGCCCTCTTATTTCGTTTAATAACCAATTCTACCCCTTTAGTATCGCTTTTTCTACATGTAGGGGTTGGGTAGAAACTTCATTGTTGTCCCTTAAGGTAGAACTTCTACTTCAAGTAAATACCCAGTATTCGTAATCAATATATCAGAGTCGTTTACGCCCCCCCCCCACCTTTCATTCTGCACCTTAATCATACATTCACAATCACTTATCCGTTTTGTACGATGGTAAGTATACAGGTGGATTGCTTCATAACTACTGAAAGGAATGGCAAGTTTATTCCAGGTAAAATAACTCCAGTTGTATAATAATCGACATGGTTTCATTCTTACTAAAATTCTTGAATTTTGTAGTCCACTACGTTCGGTGAATCTTATTAATCCCTTAAACAATAGTTTATGACCTAGAAATCCTACACATTAACACAAAAGGACCCCATCTCAACACACTAGAACAATATGATATTTACAGACACACAGAAACACAAAGTACAAACATATTAAACGAACACAAACACAACAATACAAATCCCACATACTCTTTGATACTATCGAAAACCTACCTTTAAAACCGTCCCCGCTTGACCCAAGATCTCCAAGCAGAGGACACTGATGAAGATCGGCACATAGCGATCGAAAACGTTCTGTGTCAGTAGGTTTTAACAAATTTACTAAATTTAAAGTTAGGATAGTTATAAACTATTGTTTAAGTGATTAATTCTTACTAGATTCCAGTAATTCATATAATGCACGTTGCAACTGTAGGATCCCAATCAGAAAATAAATTGAATAATTTCAAGGCATAACTGAAGTGCCAGATAACTTTTCAAAATCCAGAACGGAAGGTCACCAGGCCAACACTACATATTGTTTAAACTGATGAGAAAAAGAGGTAATAGGCTACAAACACACACCTTTAAAGGGCAAATTTTATAAGGAATTACATAGGACGTCTACAGAAATGTGAACACGCTTTTTCGAAAATAAATATCTTAGAAAGCAGGCAAACATTTCGATGCTATAGGGGTGTATTTTGTTTTCAATACTATAGGATGTTTTTAAATAAACAAAGAATATTAACTAGGTATAGATGTTAGTGATAGAAATATTGAAACATAAATGGTTTTATGTGTGGACATACATTTCTTCCTGCAACAATCAATGGCAACAAAGGGGGAAAAGTACATATGATCTTCAGTAATATAGGCAGGCTCTTAGAAATTACTACGACATAGTTGTAGCTTTTAGCGATAAAAACTTTAGTACTACCAAACATTCGACTGTTTTCCTGCAAGACTCTTTCCACTCTATTTGTTATCTGAAAGTATTTACACAGAATGTGAGAAATGATGATATAAAACGGACAGAATAACTCAATATTTCTTTGCAAATAGCTGGACAATGTTTGAGACGGCGAAGAAAGATTTACAAATGTTGCGTCATGTAAGATATTTGAAATATTTTGAGGTCAAATTAAACCCAATTTTTAAGATTTATCGCCACTGAAAATATAGTAGGCTAATATATCAACATATATCACAATGGTCAACACCTTTGTGTAAGAATGTTATACAAGAAGCACATAGAATACACAATAATCAGTATTCAGTGTATTCCACCGTAAAAATAATGAAACCTCACTGGATAATTGAAATAGTTGCGTTTTTTGTTCTCTGTAGAGTTTTTTAAGAAATACAGGAAACTGTTACCAGAAATGTTTTTATAAATTTGAATAAGTATCAAAGATACTAAAAAGGTAGATGATTAATGAAAACCTTGATTAAATATATGAAAGCAAGTTAGATATAACTCATAACATATATATATATATATATATTTAAGATCTGAGTTTATTATATATATTATATATATATTTTTGAGATCTAAGAACTGAGTTTGTTTTATCATTCTTAATATTGTAACTCCTGAAGATGTTGGTAATGTAAGCCAACGAAAAGCTTTGAGTTTATTGTTCAATAAATTAAATATTCCTGTATTTGTGTATATTATTTGATCTTAAAAATATTCTAACAGGAAAACACATTTGATATTCTATATATATATATATATATATATATATATATATATATATATATATATATATATATAAAATACGTTTTCTTGTTTAATAATTTAAAAAAAACAACACAGGTTATTCAAATACAAGAATATTTATTATTTTATATCCAAAGCTTTTCGTTGGCAAACAGTACCAACATCATCAGGAATGAAAATTACAATAATGTAAGCTATAGGCCTAAAACATATGTTTATTTAGAAATAGAATTGTTGTTAAATTTATACAAATTGCTAAATTTATTTTGTTGTTGTAACATTATAGACATTGAATATAGTATCAAATTTAGAATGTATTTGTATTTGTTCTTTTATTAATTTGTTATTATTATTGTGTTTATATATTTCGAATGCTTCATATATATTCATTCTTAATCCCTTATTAATTTCTTTTATAAGTCTCATATTTTCTATATTTGGAAATTTATGCTTATTATTAATACAATGATTTGCGAAATTTGATTTATATATTTCTGGATTAATGTAGGCATTTAAATGTTCTTTATATCTTTCTTTTAATTTTTTCTTTGTTTGACCTATATAAGCTTTATTACAATCTTTGCATTCTAATTTATAAACACCTCCTTTTTCATGCATATTAATTGTTTTATTATTATTATTTATTATGTTTATTATTTTGTTATTAGTTTTGTATGCAATTTTGATATTTGTATTTTTAAATAATTTGGTGATATTTTTTATTTCATGGCCTATAAATAAAAATGAAGTCCATATTGTATTATTATTATTATTATTGCAAATTAAATTATTATTTTGTTTATTAAAAATATTATAATTAAGTTTGTCAACAGTTTTCTTTTTATAACCGTTTTCTAATGCAATTTGATAAATTATGTTTTTTTCTTTTATTTTATTTTCTTCATTCATGGGTATTTTATGCATTCTATATAATAAGTTATATAAAGCAGCCATTTTTTGATTATATGGATGATTAGATTTATTTGGTATAATTTGGTTTGTCAAAGTTGGTTTACGGTATATCATATATTCAAATTTTTCATTTTTTCTTATTATTGTTAAATCTAGAAAATTTATTTTGTTATTTGTTTCAATTTCATAAGTAAATTTGATTTTATTATTAATTTTATTTATTTTATCCAAAATATTTGTTAAATTTGTATTATTATTGTTTGATATATACATTCCATCATCTACATAGCGAAGCCAATAACCAGTTTTATCATATATTTTTATAATTTCATTTATTTTATTATCTAATTGTTGTAAAAATATTTCAGATAATATATTTGATAATGGCGAGCCCATAGCAAGACCATCCTCTTGTTTATAAATTTTGTCATTATATGAAAAATAATTTTGATTTAATATTATTTTGAGTGTATTTAAAATTTCTAATGTTAATTTTTTATCTTTCTCATGTTCCAATTTAGATTTTATAATTTCAAGAGTTTCATTTATAGGTATGTTTGTATACATATTTTTTATATCTAATGATATTAATTTTGTATTTTCATTAATTTTAATTGCATTTAGTTTTTCAATAAGATTAATAGAATTTATTATAGTATGATTATTATTTAGTTCTATTTTTTCTTTAAGAATATTTACCATAACCTTTGATATTTTATAAGATGGAGCATTTATAAAATTTATTAATGGTCTTATTGGTTTATCTATTTTATGTAATTTCACAAGTCCATTCAATGTTGGAATTTTTGGATTATCATTTATATAGTTGCTAATTTTATTTTTATTGAATAATTTGTATGAAGATTTTATAATATTTTTAATTTTATTTTGAAATTTATTTGTGGGATCTTTATATATTTGACAAAATTGATTATCATTTATCTATTTTTCTGTTTTTGTTATGTGCTCATTTTTATCAATAATGACAATAGCATTACTTTTATCTGCCTTTACTGTAATAAGATTATTATTTTGTAATTTTTGTTTTAAATCTTTAATTTCTGAATATTGTTTCTTATGTGTTTTATTAACTGTATTTTTTTTAATCAATTTTTTAATTTCATAAGCTGCTTCGATTCTGGTATTTTCTTGTAAGCTTGTATTTAGTTTACTAATAGCTAGTTCTGTATCTACTATAATATTATTAATATTATTATTTATGTCTGTTTTTATATTGGTTTTATTGTTTTCAAGCAGTTTTATTTCATTATTATTAAATTCAGTATTTGATAGATTAACTACATTAGGGTGAAAATTATGATATTTATTTTCAGGTACATCTTTTATTTGTTTTTCTAACTTCAAATTTTTAAGTTTTTTGTTTATTCTATTTATTTTTATATTTCTAATTTTATTTATAAATAAATTTATTTTATTATATTTTTCTTCCCATTTTATGTTATGCATAATAGAAGCTAATTTTATATGTAGCTTATATATTTCAATTGTTAAAGTATTTTTCTTTTGATACAAGTTTTTAATTTCATTCTTAACCCATAATTTTTCAGCTTGTTTACATGTTTTTTGAGCTATATTATTTTTGTTTTTTATTGTAATTTTTGCGTATTTGGGAATTATATTATTTATAATACATTGTTTATTAAAGTATATATAACAGTTAGTATTCATTAGTTGAATTTTACGTTTTTCAAATAAATTAATGTCTTTTGTTAAGGCAACATTACAATTATTAATAGAAATCATTTTAAAATATATTAGTATAGAATAGGCTGTATTATATTGTAAATATTTGCTTCTAGTTGTATATTATAAAATATTTGTTTGATCCAGTATCAACTTGTAAAGATGAAAATGTTCAGTATAATTTCTTTAGAAATGATAAAAATTATATATCTTGAGTTGTTTATAATATCTTTTTCAAATATATGTAATAATACACGCAATTCTAGATATTTGATCAATTAATCAGTATGTTAAATATTAAATATGTTATCAAAATTTTTTTTGAATTAATAATCAAGTCTCAATCTAACCTACAATTATAACACTTACATTGATTGCACAACACTTTTTATATAACCCTGTAAGGTTAATTTTATATAAATATAAAATACGTTTTCTTGTTTAATAATTTAAAACAACACAGGTTATTCAAATACAAGAATATTTATTATTTTATATCCAAAGCTTTTCGTTGGCAAACAGTACCAACATCATCAGGAATGAAAATTACAATAATGTAAGCTATAGGCCTAAAACATATGTTTATTTAGAAATAGAATTGTTGTTAAATTTATACAAATTGCTAAATTTATTTTGTTGCTGTAACATTATAGACATAAATTTTTAAAATATATTAGTATAGAATAGGCTGTATTATATTGTAAATATTTGCTTCTAGTTGTATAGTATAAAATATTTGTTTGATCCAGTATCAACAATATTATCAATATTAACAAATAATGAAAAAATTAATTTTGATAAAATTTATAAACAAGAGGATGGTCTTGCTATGGGCTCGCCATTATCAAATATATTATCTGAAATATTTTTACAACAATTAGATAATAAAATAAATGAAATTATAAAAATATATGATAAAACTGGTTATTGGCTTCGCTATGTAGATGATGGAATGTATATATCAAACAATAATAATATAAATTTAACAAATATTTTGGATAAAATAAATAAAATTAATAATAAAATCAAATTTACTTATGAAATTGAAACAAATAACAAAATAAATTTTCTAGATTTAACAATAATAAGAAAAAATGAAAAATTTGAATATATGATATACCGTAAACCAACTTTGACAAACCAAATTATACCAAATAAATCTAATCATCCATATAATCAAAAAATGGCTGCTTTATATAACTTATTATATAGAATGCATAAAATACCCATGAATGAAGAAAATAAAATAAAAGAAAAAAACATAATTTATCAAATTGCATTAGAAAACTGTTATAAAAAGAAAACTGTTGACAAACTTAATTATAATATTTTTAATAAACAAAATAATAATTTAATTTGCAATAATAATAATAATACAATATGGACTTCATTTTTATTTATAGGCCATGAAATAAAAAATATCACCAAATTATTTAAAAATACAAATATCAAAATTGCATACAAAACTAATAACAAAATAATAAACATAATAAATAATAATAATAAAACAATTAATATGCATGAAAAAGGAGGTGTTTATAAATTAGAATGCAAAGATTGTAATAAAGCTTATATAGGTCAAACAAAGAAAAAATTAAAAGAAAGATATAAAGAACATTTAAATGCCTACATTAATCCAGAAATATATAAATGAAATTTCGCAAATCATTGTATTAATAATAAGCATAAATTTCCAAATATAGAAAATATGAGACTTATAAAAGAAATTAATAAGGGATTAAGAATGAATATATATGAAGCATTCGAAATATATAAACACAATAATAATAACAAATTAATAAAAGAACAAATACAAATACATTCTAAATTTGATACTATATTCAATGTCTATAATGTTACAGCAACAAAATAAATTTAGCAATTTGTATAAATTTAACAACAATTCTATTTCTAAATAAACATATGTTTTAGGCCTATAGCTTACATTATTGTAATTTTCATTCCTGATGATGTTGGTACTGTTTGCCAACGAAAAGCTTTGGATATAAAATAATAAATATTCTTGTATTTGAATAACCTGTGTTGTTTTAAAATATATATATATATATATATATATATATATATATATATATATATATATATATATATATATATATATATATTTTCCAGCCCTTAGGATTTCAGAGGGTTAGTGTTAAACCTAGAGATTTAGTTCCAGTATTATCAAGAAGAAAATGTGAAAGTAATTCTGAAGGATAGTACAAACAAACACTATAAGACTTTAAATTTAAAACAATGTAATTTGCAAAGATAAAGTATTCAATAAGATAATGAAACCTGATCACTTAACGGATTGACCTTAGAGAAGGTAAAAGAATGATGTAAAACGTAAAGCTATAGATCTCGGATACTTAGGTTTCAAATCCATATAAAAGACTACGGTTAAAACAAGTGTTTTCAAATCATTTAGAGCAATAATAACACTACTTACAATGACAGTAATTTCAATTTTTCACTGATTTTTACTATCTATTTTAAACGGTTAATAAAGGTACATGATTGAGGCTTGCAAAGGCGCAGGATTGAAGTATTATAGAATAGAATCGAAGCGAAAGGCTTTATCCACGATATTCTCAATTAGAATTTGCCATCTTAACCTTTCACACAAACTTGAAATTACTCAAGTTTCAACAGTAACAGTGCAACTTTCCAACACTGGGAGGTTTATCGGCTTAGAGTGGTTTAGGATTTCTAAAGTCTTGCGTAGCGTGTATGCCGGGAACTAGACTAGCTGAGGGATTATTTCTTTCTTTGGATGTCTTCTAAGAGTTAACTTTCGAACATATTTTAAAGTAAACGACTTTCATTAATTCAGTTTAAATGAATTACGAAAAATTATATATAAATATCTTACTTGAATTTAAATTTGCCATCTGATGTAAAATTTACCGCTATATTACAAAGCATATTATTAGCAATGATGTAGCAATTTATAAAATTTAATTATTTCTTTTCAAAAGAATTCTAACAGCTACCTATAATGCATTATTTTCAAAAACTATTTTTTTGTTATAATATTTATATTTAAAGCAATGAAACACTTTGATTGTTATTAATAAATTTATATTTTTATTAGTATTAGGATACCTAATAATACCTAAAACTAACCTGTCCTAACACCTATTAGAATACACTAACTAGGATACCTAAATTTCTAACTGTAGATTTCTATAAACACATTGGTTCACTATAAACAACATACGAGTCCGCTCGTGAGTTAAGGTTATAAACTCAAGAAATATATACTGCTCACAATTATTTAAGTTATTTTTCAAACACGGTTCAATGTTTTTCTTCAGGTCATCCTCATTAATGATGCTAAACACATTCTTAGTGATGCTATGTTAATGATATCGTTACTGATGAGGATGATGATATAATGTCATTGAAACGGGATTGAAATTAAAGCTTATTTATTGTAAGTTGTATAGATTTCTTGTGTTTATTTACTTGAACATATGTTTGTATGTTACTCTTTCTGCAGTAGTTATGGTCTGAATTGACAATGGGAAACATCTCCCGAAACGATCGTCTAAAAATTGAAAATCGTAAGTTCTACTATAGGCAAGTGTAGCATGCTGACATACGTACAAGCATTTTTACTGAAAAACTAGAAGCTATTGTGAATATTGAATGAAATAATATATATATATATATTACCGTTTTTGACAATTTATATGCCTTTTATTCATATTAAAATTGAAGGATTGCTAAAGAAAATAGCAACAAATGGGGAAAAATTAAGAAAGAAAGAATTAAGAAAGAAGATTGAATAGTAAAGATAAAGAAGGGTAAATAGAACAGGGATAGTTAGAAAAGCTTTATGGATACTTGGAATATCCTATTTATAGAACTAGCGTTAAAACGAGCATGAACATTTCTTCTAATGAAATGGTTTCAAAGAAATGTAAGGTTTGAAACCAACAGTCAACCATTTATTATTGGCATAACTACATTTCATTCGATGGTGCCTTAACAAAGAATCCCAATAATATATTTATTACAGGTGTTAAATTAATTATTTTATGAATATTATATTATTTATTTTATACAAAACATTTAAAGAGATGTTTTGTTTTTTACGTTCAGTAATTTCATTCTAGTCTAGGCTATATATTCCATACAGCCAGAAGATAAAAGTTGTGCAGAGGTAGAATTTCTGAAAGAGTCGGGCTTAGGGTTAGCAAATTCACATACTTTGCTGACTCACTAGGTTTCCTTCGTAACTGATTTTCGTGATGTCAAACTTGATACCCAATAAAACAATATCGATATTTTAGACTGTCCATTTTCAACCTTTTTTAATCTGTAAACTTAGAACACCAACTTTTAATAAAGAATAAATGGGTATTTTATATAACTAACACATTTTTTATTAATGAAATTCATATTTATATATATATTCAATTGACGGGAATAATGAAGTATTAGGCTACTACCAAAAAGCATGAGAAGCTATAGACCACTATCCGCTTCTTAAATAATGAAGGAAAAAAGAAAGCAAATAAATAGTAACAAACAAAATCATAGTCCAACACCATATATATCGTATAAACACGAGAATAAAATATTTCAAGGGAATTCGCTTTATATTTTGTCACTTTAATATGTAATTATAAAATAAAAAGTAACTATAATAAACTTTTTATTTTTTTGACCTCTAGGGATTGACTTTTTTCGAAGGGAATTGTTTTGCTATATTACTTGTTTAATATTATGTATATTTATTTGTAAAAATGAACCATCGACTACCATTATACGTTTCCCTTAAAAGGTTATACCAGTGAATTATTTAAAGTAATGATAAGCAAACTTTGAATTCACAGCAAAAGTTTACAAGCAGTTTGAACGAAGCTATAATACGCTTCATAAAACCTTGCACAATTAACACAATTGCCTGACATAACAAGCAATAGGGAGTAACGCGAACATAAAAATTAAGTTTTACTGCAATATTTTGACAATAAACAAAGCTAAGAATTATTTTTGTAGAGTTATTACATTTTAATGAAAAGCCTGAAATGGAGAAAACGATCGACATATTTCACAATTTTAATTGTTAATTGTTGCTACGTGGAATTTAATGGTTGTTGGAAATATTTGTGTGCATTAAATTGCTTTTAGATGAGGAGGAAATATGAAGCATGGAACTTTATTGAAATACGACAGATGGCATACCTTAGGGGCGTTATTGGACAACGATGCGTGATTCGCATATTTTGTTAAGGTTAAATAGCTACAAATTGAAATGTAATTACACGTCACGACAGCTAACGTTTTGCCTTTTGGTCACGTAGCCATGGTTTCTAAGTAATTTTAAGATACTTATTTTATAGTAAATATAATATACGTAAATATTTCCCTTTTGTAATTGAGCATGCCGGTACTGATTCATAAGAGATTTATTATTATTAAATATTTTTTAATACATAACCGTAACTAAGTGGTCTGGTGGATCATACATGTGACTAGTAACGTAATGTATCGGAGCTTGGTATCTGTTAGCACCAAAATATCCAGCCAGAGTATAGGAACCTAGGAGAGTGAAATCGGCAAGAAGGGGTGGGGGCTACCACCGTATAGAGGAATAGGAAATCCACATTATTCCGGGTTGGAGAGCCTTATTGCCAATTCTACGTTAAAATTCAGTTCGGCGCTCACTGTCACTGCGTTCAAACACAATACCTCACCACACACTCGTTCTTAATCTGCTTAAAATCAAACTATAGTATTCTCTTTTCAGTCGCAATGTTTACCTGGTCTGATCGCAGTACACATATTTAACATGTGTAATGTTTACCTGATCTGATCGCAGTACACATATTTAACATGTGTAATGTTTACCTGATCTGATCGCAGTACACATATTTAACATGAGCAATGTTTACCTGGTCTGATTGCAGTACACATATTTAACATGAGCAATGTTTACCTGGTCTGATCGCAGTACACATATTTAACATGTGTAATGTTTACCTGGTCTGATCGCAGTACACATATTTAACATGTGTAATGTTTACCTGGTCTGATCGCAGTACACATATTTAACATGAGCAATGTTTACCTGGTCTGATCGCAGTACACATATTTAACATGAGCAATGTTTACCTGGTCTGATCGCAGTACACATATTTAACATGAGTAATGTTTACCTGGTCTGATCGCAGTACACATATTTAACATGAGCAATGTTTACCTGGTCTGATCGCAGTACACATATTTAACATGAGCAATGTTTACCTGGTCTGATCGCAGTACACATATTTAACATGAGTAATGTTTACCTGGTCTGATCGCAGTACACATATTTAACATGTGTAATGTTTACCTGGTCTGATCGCAGTACACATATTTAACATGAGCAATGTTTACCTGGTCTGATCGCAGTACACATATTTAACATGAGCAATGTTTACCTGGTCTGATCGCAGTACACATATTTAACATGAGTAATGTTTACCTGGTCTGATCGCAGTACACATATTTAACATGTGTAATGTTTACCTGGTCTGATCGCAGTACACATATTTAACATGTGTAATGTTTACCTGGTCTGATCGCAGTACACACATTTAACATGTGTAATGTTTACCTGGTCTGATCGCAGTACACATATTTAACATGTGTAATGTTTACCTGATCTGATCGCAGTACACATATTTAACATGTGTAATGTTTACCTGGTCTGATCGCAGTACACATATTTAACATGTGTAATGTTTACCTGGTCTGATCGCAGTACACATATTTAACATGTGTAATGTTTACCTGATCTGATCGCAGTACACATATTTAACATGTGTAATGTTTACCTGGTCTGATCGCAGTACACATATTTAACATGAGTAATGTTTACCTGGTCTGATCGCAGTACACATATTTAACATGTGTAATGTTTACCTGATCTGATCGCAGTACACATATTTAACATGTGTAATGTTTACCTGGTCTGATCGCAGTACATATTTAACATGAGTAATGTTTACCTGGTCTGATCGCAGTACACATATTTAACATGTGTAATGTTTACCTGATCTGATCGCAGTACACATATTTAACATGTGTAATGTTTACCTGGTCTGATCGCAGTACACATATTTAACATGAGTAATGTTTACCTGGTCTGATCGCAGTACACATATTTAACATGTGTAATGTTTACCTGATCTGATCGCAGTACACATATTTAACATGTGTAATGTTTACCTGGTCTGATCGCAGTACATATTTAACATGAGTAATGTTTACCTGGTCTGATCGCAGTACACATATTTAACATGTGTAATGTTTACCTGATCTGATCGCAGTACACATATTTAACATGTGTAATGTTTACCTGGTCTGATCGCAGTACACATATTTAACATGTGTAATGTTTACCTGGTCTGATCGCAGTACACATATTTAACATGTGTAATGTTTACCTGGTCTGATCGCAGTACACATATTTAACATGTGTAATGTCTACCTGGTCTGATCGCAGTACACATATTTAACATGTGTAATGTTTACCTGGTCTGATCGCAGTACACATATTTAACATGTGTAATGTTTACTCGCTTCGGTAATTGTGCTAAAATTAGTCCTGCTTTATACCGCAACATTTAGTCGGTCTAGTGGTATATAATAAAATATGTAATTACAACAAATATTTTTTATCGTCCTTGATACAAAATATTATGGCCCAATACGAGTTTTATTGCCCATTCGCCCATATTGTGCTCCCCAATAGACTACAATTTATGTTTAATTATTTTATTGAGAGTTTTAGTTAATATTATTTTCAACAATTAATTTTACTGTTTGCAAGGATTCTAGACGATTTAATGTGCAATAAAATGGTCAGACTGCCAGATGACCCGCTTATAATTCGTAAATCGCATTTTGCTGAGCCAAGTTTCCACATATGTGTTTATGCCCATGATTACATGAATAAAAATTTAATATGGAATACATAAGATATTTCGGTTAAATTAAATCTTTTGTTAATGTTGATAATGGAATTAAAATGTTTTCTAGAATAGACCATTTAAGAACCAAATAGTTTACTACAATATTCTTTCTAACTTAAGTCATAAATCAACTTCTTTTCAGATATCTCAATTTTCCCCTTGTTGCTATGGTTTGCCACTTTGTGTACATATTTATTCATTATTTCAACAATGCCTAAAATCGTTTATTAAAATTACACTTCTGAAAAGTATTTATTTTTGTGCACATACTATTGCAGTTTAAAGAATGTTGTATTTCTCACACGTATAAGAAGAAAACTATTCTTAATTTTGTACATCAAAAGTTTTGTTGGTGAGGTTTCTATTTTATCGTATGTCACATAAAATATCTTGACTTCCGCCAAACGATAACCATTGTAATTTGTTTACTATCTCGCTCATAAGTTACGTTTACGTAAGTTTTTCTCCCAAACTTCTCATGCACCGAACATTCTCTTCAGTCTAATGCACCAACAGAAATTTATCGACATTTTACGTCACAAATCTTTGAGAACAAAAATCTTTTTGATTAACATACTAGATTTTATAAAATACTTTTTCCTGATTATTTTTAACGGTCGATCTTATCTTTATTTATATATAAATTTTATATATATATATATATATAATAATATACGCTGTGCATAGGAAAATTAAAAAAATATTGTTAAAATAGAAGAGTTCAGTGCAATTATCTTTGAAATTTGTCTTGTATACATTATATAGAAGCGCTAGGTAGACGGAAACGTTCCTTGATATTCTATAGTATAAAGACGTCTCTTACCTTATTTAGGTGCTAGGTTACTTGTAGTAATAGCTTTTAGAGAAAATATAAAACATGTTCTAGTAACTGTGGTGTCAAAGGTTTATCAGATGTCTAATGTAACAAAATTCGTCGATATCGTCAATGGAAGGCTTGATGACAAATGGTTGAGGAACCGCTGAGGGCTTTAGATAAAATAAATAGGCATTCATAAACTTGTTAACCACTGAGTACTAATTTTTTTAATAAATAAAAAAAACACTAACCAAAACACAAAAATCTTTATTACAATTACATTATGTATATTTCTATTAAATGGTAATCACTTTCAGAAGTATTATTTAACATTGAATGTGGTTTTTGTATTGTGGTTAAAATAAATAAAAATAAGCCTATTGCTTTTCCAAATCAAATTGTTTTAGTTTTTCCCAAGTCTCTACATAAATTTCTAAGTTTTTTGTTTCAATAAGTTATATAATTATAACTATAA
Source organism: Prosapia bicincta (assembly GCA_036971475.1). Classification (NCBI taxonomy): domain Eukaryota; kingdom Metazoa; phylum Arthropoda; class Insecta; order Hemiptera; family Cercopidae; genus Prosapia; species Prosapia bicincta. The sequence goes on along the minus strand of JBAIZL010000001.1, from coordinate 334,299,624 downwards.
TAAATATGTCAGAAAGTTTTGAACTAATGAAGATGGAGTAATTGCTAATAATGAAATCGAGTTAAATAAAAAATATCAAACATAAACAGTATAATGGTTATAGTTAAAGAATAAAAATATGGTACAACTCACAAATATACAATTTTTTTATTGCAAACGCGTTTCAACGACTAATTTGTCGTCATCCTCAGTGAAGATACACAAATGTTATTAACTAAAAAATATATTTATATTAAACATAACCTATAAAGTTTTAGCATAACCTATTTAGTGCTAAAACTTTATAAAATGTAGTGCGCGTTTGACTATAAACAAATTGTATATTTGTGAGTTGTACCATATTTTTATTCTTTAATTATAACTTTCACTCGCAAGCCAGCTCGAATATTATTTATTTGGAAGTGGTTAATTTATGTTTTCATTTATGGTTATATTGATATACTTGTATTGTGTATTCCATAAGTGATTCATAATTTTCATTGTTCTTGTAAATGCTAAACTAAAAATTTCATTAATAACTTTGATTACATAATCATAAAGTAAGTAAGCTACCACTGATCAAGATTATGTTTTTAGCAAACGCCCTTAGTCATTTTAAATAACTTTATATAAGGGCTCCTTTATTTGAAACAAGCGTTAGAATTTAATCTATCTCCTGCTACTTGAAAAGAACTAAGCGTTTACTTAAACTTTACAAGTTCGACTTTAGCATAGTTAGCAAGTCTATAGACTGTTAGAAAATTAAACAAATTCAATTTAGAAATTCAAAGCTAATTACTATAAGGTTTTTCTCCTACATTCTATGTTGTTCTTAAACATATTATTTTATAAAAGCTTAAGAATTTAGGTTTTGCAAGTTTTGTACGTCTTTCTATCCTGACTCTAAATACTTTTAAAGAAATTATTTTTGAATCCAGAGTAAATAGTAAAACAAAATTGCCACTGAAGCTGCAATTACTTTTATTAAACGTTCAGCTTAAAACTAAATACGACTAATAAAACAATATTTTAAATTTCGTCGACGAGAAACGCACATTGAATAGAGTTAGTGATTTCTAACTAAATGACGTAAAAGCAAGCAGGCTAATTTTAAAACTTTTCTTTTTTTCTGTCTACTTTGCAATGAATAACATTAAAAGCCCTGTTGTCAGTAAAAAGCTTTACTTCACTAAAACGAGAACATTTTTTAATGTTAAATATATTAAATGTGTAATGATTTAAATATTTAAAACTGTCCCCTATATTGAAAGACATTTACATTTTTTTAATTTTACGACTGTAATTACAAATTGAATATTTATTAAGAAAACCTATGTTTAACATATTTATTTAACACGTGAAAATCAGATGACGAACATTTTTTTAAACAAACGCAGCAGAAGAGCAAACGTTTAGTTAGTTTCCTAACATTAAAATATTTTTATAGAAGTTTAGTACAATATAATGACATCTTTATTTGTTACTAAGTTGAAAGTAACTATATTTGAAACTACTACAAATATTTGAACATTAGTTAAAATACAGTTTTTCAAACATTATTTTTATTTCGTTTCTAAGTTGAATTTATTCTTAGTTACTGCTTCAAAGTCTCTTTAGTTTATTATAACATTGTTATTTTTAAACTGTAAGCTTTATTTATAATAATTTAATTTTTCTAATAAGTTTCACATTGAATTTTTTTCTTTTTACTTTATTTACAAATTTTAATGTGGTTGATGTTGACGATAAACTTTACGTTTCCGTGCAAAACGAAATTATTATTAAAAGAATTATATCTATTTTTTGGTGACCAGCAATTCATAAATGTATAAAACAATATAAGTAAAATAAATAAAAATAAGCCTATCGCTTTTCCAAACCAAATTGTTTTAGTTTTTCCAAGTCTCTACATAAATTTCTACGTTTGTTGTTTCAATAATTATAACTTATATAATTATCAGTATAATAAATATGACAGAAAGTTTTGAACTAATGAAGATGGAGTAAATGATAATAATGAAATCGAGTTAAATAAAAAAATATCAAACATAAACAGTATAATGGTTGTTTAATATTAGCAAACTTGTTTCTGATTAAAAACATTTAGGCATTTCGTAAGGCTAATGACTCTGTTATATTACAATGTAAGTGTTAAAATGGATTTTGTTCCGTGTAGGTGCGATTATAAACCAGATATTACGTTCAACTTCTTAATAACTTTACTTACTTCGACAAATATAGTTTTTAAGTAATTTAAAATATAGTTATTTTTGTAGGGACAATTTAGGTGATTTCTTGTGTGAAATATTTGGAAGTGATAATTAAAGAATAAAAATATGATAAAAACAATTTCTATAAATGATAAAAATTCCATTCAAACCTATATATAGTAATTTGAAAATTCATGTTATATAGTATTTAGGATTTACTAGTTGGTTATTCTATCCTTATGAGGATAAAACGTTGTTTGTTTTATACGAAAACAGACATTAAATCATTAAAAATGTCATAAAGCATTTTACTGTACTTTTACACTATCTTTGTGTTTCAAGATATTTCAGTTCTGCACTATTAATGCGTATATATGACAGAAGTACTCATATAACCGACTGTAAACAATTTATATATTTTTGTTTACGTTCATTCCGTCATTTATTTGTTAATATTCTATTGACAATGTATTTGAAAATCAATGAGATGTTTTGCAAGCAAGGGAGCTGTACAGGTGCATTAGCTTTAATCCCTTACTGGAAAGGGATTATTTGAGCTATATGTTAAAGTATACTCTCATCTGAAGAAGGGCGACTAATGGCTCCCATTATAACAGAATTCCAATAATAATATTGTACGTGGACAAGGCCGCTCCCTGAGGTAACATAGTCTTTATCAAAATGTAACCAATTAAAGACGTAACAAAAATAAATACTTTAAGACTGTGTTTCTTTGGTAAACAGTTAAAAAAAAAAAGGTTGGCATAGACGCCCTCGCATATTAACCTGCCAAGCGGTTGCTGTGTAGTAGGTTATCCTTTAAATTGTAAACTGAGTCCTCTCCAAACTATGTTTTGTCACTTCTCCCAAGCATCAATTACCCAAGTTAGCTGGGAGTTTGTGTTCTACATCAAAAGAAGTAATTATTTTTTAAATGGTTCTAATCTGAGTATTGTAGAAGGAGATTCTTCCGAAATAGAGGATTCACGGATCATACAGAAGAAACAGATCGGTGTGAGGTTTGTTTAGAGCACTTAATGTTTCAGGCGCAGATTGCAATTTGCTTCCTTTTTCTCTAGGACGAGGTTCTGTAGGTTGTCTATCTTATGCTCCTAGTGTTGTGCCATTTCTCTGAGTGTTGCTCCCTCCATCATTTCGCACAGCGAGTAAATGTTCAGTGGTTCAAGGGGAACCAGGCTCCTTGGATACTGTTCCCCAGCCTCAAGTTTAGTGATACTGATAGTAATCAATTATTAACATTGCATGCATAAACACCTCATTCTGCGTAATTTTGCTGCTATGCAATGAAAACTAACCGAATCTTCTCACCAAGTATCTAGGTGTCTACAAGTATATGTGCAACCTAACTGTGAGATAATGCTGTAACTCTTTGCTCTCTAATATATAAACTGTAGCCTCTCTTGTAGATCTTTTGGTCTGTATAAAAGCGACTGGACTAGCTCATCGATCAAATTTCCAAGGTATGAATTATTCTAAAACCTCGTGATGATAAAATGGGAAGTAAGTATGTTTAGCCAGGCAGTAGACTAAACTACTTTGAGGACGATGAGAAATTAGGCTTTAACATAGAAATAAAAATAACTAGGTTTATTTGAACATAATGTAGTAGCATGTCAATATCAATCCGTCAACATAATGTTTATCTGTCAGAATTAGGTAACGCGTTATTATTTAATTTTTCAGCCTCTTGGAGGAATTCGGAAAATATATCACATCACTTTCTTCGAACTTCTATCACCAATATTCGACTCTGATGCTAGTTTGATTCCCTTTAAACTAAGGGATCAATAATATATATACAGTATATATATGCGTGTGTGTGTGTGAGAGAGAGAGAGAGAGTGTAGGGTAAACCCAAAACTATCGAGTTCAAACTTACCAGAAAGTTGACTATTGTTTTCATCACACAAGACTGAGAGCATACACAGACTCAATTAAAAACTTTAAGTTCCAATGTCCAGAAGTAAAACTATTAAAGTTGCTTGTTGTTATCATGTTAAACTCTAAGTAATTATCTATAGCCCGCGGGTTAGCTTCTTCAATGAAACGACTATTTCGAAACGCATCTGCAAGTATGTCAATAGTTTTCACTTAGTTACTCAAATATCTAGTTATGATTTAGTAAAACAATCCTTTTTGCGTGATTTTATCTCTCATAATAGATCGCTCCCTTTGTGGAACGGCATTCATGTGGAAGTAATCAGTAGGCCTAATAAATTATTAAATGAAATCTAGACAGACAGTCTAACTATTTCTATTCCAACAACTACTGAATATAAACCCCTACATTTACACATCTTTGACTTTTGAAAAATACAATACTTTGATTGGAATTTACTTTGCTTATTTGGTATTGATTACCAACGATATTTTTATTTAAATTAACCTCAGCAGTTTAGTTTAATAAAACTAGGTAACTCGTATTTTAAACTAAACCCAAATGAGAGTTTTAATATACACATTATGCTAGGAAGAATGTAACTAACATCTCCTTCATGTATCAAGGAAAAAATCATAATTACTTTAGGGGTTTTCATTATTTACCCATAGAATCGTGGAATAAAATGTACAAAGATACCCTTATAAGATACTCTCAGTATTGGTGGCGAGCAGTGAAACTGATAGATATCAACCGAATACGAAATACAATTACATCTGTTTATGATTTATTTTCCGAGAAAATTTCGACATTTATTTCCAACGCCGCAATTTATTAGCAAGTATGAAGTGTATGTTGTCTTGATGTATCGGTTAATATTCCTTATTTAAGAACAACATAGAATCATATTTTAAACGAATATTGTGGAATAAGAAGTAACAAAATACAATTACATCTGTGTATGATTTATTTTCCGAGAAAGTTTCGACATTTATTTCCTACGCCGCAATATATTAGCAAGTATGAAGTGTATGTTGTCTTGATGTATCGGTTAATATTCCTTATTTAAGAACAACATAGAATCATATTTTAAACGAATATTGTGGAATAAGAAGTAACAAAATACAATTACATCTGTGTATGATTTATTTTCCGAGAAAGTTTCGACATTTATTTCCTACGCCCCAATTTATTAGCAAGTATGAAGTGTACGTAGTCTTGATGTATCGGTTAGTATTCCTTATTTAAGAATAACATAGAATCATATTTTAAACGGGTATTGTGGAATAAGAAGAAACAAAATACAAATACACAGAGGCAATATTACAAATACAAAACTAACATAAAAAGTTATATAATAAAATAAACAACATTAAAATTACCATAATACAAATTGCGATTGATATATCATGATCATAATAATCAAAGTGTATGCAATGAAATTATAAAAATATTATTTGGTATAATGTAATTAGAAGTAAGTAATAACGAATAGCTAAACACAAATAAATATAGAAAAATAAATATATAATTAATGATGTAAGGCAGGTATCGATTTTAATGTAAAACTGAGAATTTAAATTATTGGTGCATTGAGAGAAGATACGTATTTTAAATAACTTTTAAACGGTATTTACAATTTAGTTTACATACTAAATATTTAAAAACTCAATAATATAATGTAGTTATTGAGATACCAAGTAATTTCAAATGATTATTTTCTAAAATACTGATACGACCTTCTAAATATATTTCGTTAGTAAAGTTGTTTCTAAAATCTTCACAATGATTCTACTTGACGTCTTCAGGGAAGCATCTAAGCCCTCATTTGCTTGAAGTCTTATTTAGGGCGCTTTGCAAATCTTTACAGAGTACTAAATAAGACTTCAAGTAATTGTGAGCTTCTAAAAACGCGGCAAGCAAAATTACAGTGACGAAGCAACGAATAGCAAACAAATACATTACCATGACTGACCACGTAATCTGTCAAAGGGGTTTATATATATTGGCTATACATCCAGTGTCTCATGACAAAGGGAAAACAGAAACCATTGTGAAACGTTTATTCTCATAAATAGTATTACAAAATACTCTTTTAGTAATCACACTAAAAGACATTTAGTAATCAGACATGTCTACAAAATAACAGAAAAGTATTGGACAATCAACAATAAGGGATGTTGTAATACAATAAGCAGTGTAAAAAACAAACAACTATGAATGGAATGTCGTAAAAACCTATTTATTAAGGAATTGTCTAGAGAAAAATATTAGAATACTTAAGACTTAGTCCCTCCTTCACTCACAAACTTCAGTTATTGCTTTAGGATGGACAACGCAAGTTAGAGCATCCACCACAAAATGTTTAAATATCAAGGCATAGATAAACATGAAAACAAACATTTCAGCAAAGCTTCTTTGTCTATCTACAGAGATTTACTATAAATAAGCGCTATTTATTTAGCCACACATCTGCCAAAATACTTATGGAATGAAGTTATGCAGTGTGATACTAGTTTGTAAGTAGAATGAAGTTATGTATTGTGATACTAGTTTGTAAGTAGTTTACTAAAAGAAAAAGTACCACAACATTTTTCATTGTAAATATAACAGAATATCTAAACATATTTGATACCCAACTTGGGCATAGCCTAAAGTCAAATCAAAGAAATAATCCTGCACACTACTTGTAGAACCTTTGAAACCCAAAAACTAAAACTTTATAATTGCTCAGAATTTAGTATTGGTTGAGAACGTCTATTGCTTGTAATCGAAAGAATCATTAAAACTAAAATGTAACATTGAACTATTATAAACCAGAAAAAATGCATAATACAAAAGTCTTCAACGTCCTTAAGAGAAAATAAAAGTGAGACTAAACTTGTATACCATGGTAGTTTTATTTAAGGGATAAAAAAACAGAAGTAAAATGCACTGAGTTATCACCTGGTATTAGGAACTTTTATTTTATTATTTTACCAAGAAAAATTCTAACTACTTACTAACCTAACTGTTTACTACATCTTTTGATAATTTCGTTGCGTTTCCATAAATTGCAAAGTACTGCCAACCTAACCTTAACATATGTAACTTTTAATCAGAAAGTTAACTCGTTATAGACAACAAAGCTATATTAATGGATATTTTAGTTCAAGACGTTTGAGAGCTGTAGAAACGATTATTATAGTTTGAGTGTTACTCTCGATATATAATGAAATTATTATAACATAAGATATTACACGTAAAAAAATTTTATTTATTTTAGTCCCACTAGATCTACACAAAGGGATCTACGGAGAGTTTAAAAAAGGGTACTTTGATCTAACCGTCTACAAGGGAATAAATCTTGTAAGCGCACTATACGCAACTGCATATATTTTACTACCGCACTGCAGGTGGTTGCTGTCATCTTTGTGCGAGGTAAACTATGGCAGGTAGGCCTACTATGCAGCACATCACTCACACTTGCTAGATACAGACTTTTATATATTAATTAGGTCGAATATTTAATAAAGGACGGCTAAATATTATTATTGAATTTTAAGTTTTGTTGTAATAAAGCGTATAATACAATAATACACCAAAGAATTAGGAATTTAACACGTTTTGTTGTATTAAAGCGTATAATACAATAATACACCAAAGAATAGGTGTCATTATCATCAGTGAGTGTTGCTACTACAAAACTTAACTTACAACTAACTGTAAGAGTTCTACTTAGAGTTGTAAGTTAGGTTTTATAGTAGCATCGTTCACTGATGATGATGACTTTGTCATTGAAACTGTCGTTTATGAGTCAGTAAAAGATTAGTTTGTGAGTTTTGTGTATATCTTTTAAATGTTTTAACATAACGTCATAAGCTAACCTCAAAGAATAGTTGTATCAATAAGTTATTTTCTTATAGGCCTATAAGAAAGGCCTTTGTTGTTTTTTCAACAAAAAGTCATCATCAGTGGGTTGTAAGATTATGAAACTACAGTATAATAATATCTAGTTTATGGTTTGTGAGTTTACAGTAACCGATGATGTATTTAACGTGAAACGCGTATAATAAAATTAAGTTTGTATAAATTGGTGTTCATTATTGATCTACTCGTTTGCATGTTAAAGCCGTGGCTGGAATTGAACATTAGTTACATAGCCATAGACAAGTAACACTAAGATAAACTAAACCAAACATACAATATTAAATCGGCGTAGTTGAATTTAAAATAAAAGACAGTTTAACGTTTCCAGTCTTTTCATCTACGAACTCTCAAGCAAGGACTATTAATAAATAATGCAATAAAGAGAAAACAAATTGGAAAAGTATCAGGTATATGCCACATAAGCGTTATTTAACAATAACAATAGAATATAGGTTAACACTCTTTTAAAACTATAGATTAGAATCTTCAGGGCTCTGAACCCCCTCCCTGTTATAATTCTCTCTGCCAATTATATTTGGTAAAGAGTGAAATGAAACTGAATATTGTTAGGTCAAACATCAGATAATTGTATTTCCTTTTTTATAAAAACATTCATATTATATATAAATAAATATATTTCACCCTACAACTAATAAGGCTGCAATCGCTCAGCGTTAACAATAACTCAGGCATTGTATTTCATATATCTTAAACAATTAGACAAAATTCATAACTTAGATTTAAAAAATCATTGTATTTATATATATATATATATATATATATATATATATATATATACATATATTATTAATATAAATAATAAACATTCTACAAAATACAATGACGTGTTTCAGTATATTACGTTTACCAGCTTTTATACATCTCGTCTGTAGGAAGCTTCAGTGTACTTATACACGCTCGATGAAAACCTCCTGTTTGGGCCTTCCCTACGCCCCCCTATTTGAGAAACTCCTTTTTAAAATATAATTACACAAAGTTTATAATTGTATTTTGTAAGAATAACACACTAAATAATTTTACTGAGACAGAGTTCCTTTGAGAAGATTGATTAAATGTTGTAGGCAGGCTCCGGTATTTAGAATGAGAAGAAAAGATGCAAGGAGGAAAATTAATTTCAAGAATATCAACGCATAACCTTTGTCCTTATTTCATAAAATGACCACAGATGACGGAAACAGATCTAACCTAAAAAATGCGTAACTGTTACACAATGACTATTACATTTTTAATCATAATACTTTGTAACAGAGACTACAGTGCGTCTTCATGAGGGAAATTGGGTTTACCGGATAATTACCTAAAAATCTGGAGTGGTTTGGAACCACTTATCGCTTCCCTTAGAGATAAAAACGATAGAAAAGTAGTTGAAGTGTTTTCAGGTCAATTCCTAATTCCTCTTCAGCTTTATGGGGCATTATCAAATGAAAGTTTCCTACGCTGTTAATAACAAAATGTATCATTTTGTTTGTAAAGGTTCACGAATTTGACCTTGAAAGAGAATTGATATTAATATTTGTAAAGCTTAAAGTCCAAAAAATAGTATTATTTAAAATAGAATATTTTAGAATTTATCGTGGACTTACCTCTGTTGATTCCTAACGCAAATCCTAACGCAAACCTATAACGAATACATTAGACCATAAGAAAATTCCTGATTAAATTGAGAAATAAAACATAACTTCTAAAACACTGCTCAAAAAATTAAAACATAAAAAAGAAAGGTTCAAGATAGTTAGTTTTAGAAAGTTATGGTATGATTGTGTTTCAGACACTGTTTTGCAAAGTTTAAAAACAACAAACTGCATTTTGTAACTCTGGGTTAGAGAATATTCGATATATAACATATAAGATACTGTAAGAAATTTGACTTTTGTCTACACTCTCCATAGAAAATGGACTCATGTAAACCATATCCGTTTATCATAATGTATGATATTTGCAATGTTCTAATGGCATTATTCTCTGCAATGTAAGTACAATAGGCAGGGTGAATATATAATCGATTAGATAAGGAAAGTTATAATGAAAAATATATATAAAATGTATATGAAAAATATTATTTGAGTTAATTTAAATTAATAACATTTCTTTGATATGTATTTTACTGTGAAGTGAAAGGTTAATTCTGGTCATTTAGTTATTATAAATTTTAAAAATAAAATATAAACTATTCTGTTATTGCGTCTATTTCGGTTTTTGTTTAAAATAATTCTATTTTTTTCTCTATAATATTTTATAGCTAACTTTATAATTAAATTTTGACCTATATTTTGATTGCAGACACAATAAAGAATTTTTTTTAAACCTTCTACATAAAATGTGAAACGTTTATCAAAACTAAATAAAGAAATTACAAACGAAATAAATCTAAATTATTTGAATAACAATTACAATAAAAGCCGTTTGAAGTAGTGAAATAAAATACGATAAATGATCCACGGTTACACTTTGCTTTTGTTGTAAGATAAATTACTTGCCTCCTTAATCTAACAATATAATGGAACAACAATGGTTGAAAAAAAAATTAAGATTTGGTTAAATTTAAATACTATTGAGATACAAATATAATTCATTAGTAGTTTAGATTGGATTGTGACACAAAGAAATAAAATTTTTAAATATATTTCTCAATAATCAGAAAAACAACATCATTATAGGAAAAAAAATATATGCGTGGTTTATTAAATCAATTTACATATTTTATAGACCCTAGTATAAAGTTTCAACTGAATTTTCTAACGAAAATAAAATAATTACTACTGAGGGACATTATTTATATAAATAACTATGTTAAAACTAAAACTGTATGCTATTGCCAGCAATATTTTTTAGCCTAATGTTAAAAGTAAAAAGTGACAACTCACAAGATCAGAATAAATAGCGACACAAACACATAGTAGGCACGTAAGAGCGAGTCATTTGTCGAACAGCCACAATAAACAGAGCGCGGTAGATTGTTTCCTCGTCGGGACAGAGTTATACTGGACACCTTAGGTGTTTGTCGAGAGCTACTTAGCCCTCCCCGCGCATGATCGCAGCCATTCCCCACCCTCTTTTATCTAGAAAAAATATTGTTAGCTTATAGTTATTCTCATCTTGGATTTAATAAAATTGATTCCCATATGTTTTTTTTAATATAATTTTAATAGTTAAATTTTATTTTCAGTTAACCACCTAAAGTAAAAAAGAAATGAAGTTTTTGTAGATTTTCAAGCATCAGCGTTTATGTAGGTTATGATACTTGACATCAAACAATTCTCATAAATGTTACAATTAATAATACGGATTTTAAAATTCACTTGAAAAGCAAAGGCCCAATTTCAAAGCGTATCGGTTTCTAAAAAAACATTCTCAAACTTATTTTCAAAAATAAATGCGTTTGATGGAAGTGGGAATGCTTATCCAAGAACTATTGAAAACAATATAGGATAAGCGATGATATAAAAATGTTATTTATTTTGTCGGAGCATCTGTGATTATTATTGTTATCATAAAACCTCGTTATTGTCCTGCTTCTTTGTGTAAAGTTGACACTAGAAAACTTAACTTATTTTACCGTCATAAAAACTAAAATTATAACTGTAATCGGTGATATTTTGTTTGTATATTTAGTGGCTTATACAATTTTATCTAAAAAAATGTAATCGCTGAAAATAAGGGATACTAGAAGGAGACCGTAAGAGAGTAGTAAGCCAAATTCTTAAACAAAAATGCTATTGTTTATATTGTTTCCCCTTTTCCTAAAAATATTCACTTTTAGTTTGATAAAAGTCTATGATAATATAGAATTTGAGCAGTGTAAAAAGGTATTTAAATATACTAATAATTTAATAATAGTTATATAGTACTCTCGTGTTGATGCGACGGTGTAGTAGAAAACCTACTCAAAGGAACATTTTAGTAGCATATTTTAAAATTCCTTTGTGTCATCATAATAGTTATAGTTTGAAAGACCCAATTACATTTTCAGCTCTAAGGTTATAAAGTAACCCCTTGATTACTTGCATTTTGTTTACTTAATTTAAACAAAAACTTTTTTTAAATACAAATTATTATTAATACTTTAAAGACTTAGCGGGTTAATTATTTACATTACCAATTGTAAACGATTTACCCTGAGCATTCTAGCTCTCTATCCAAATCATTCTAAAGAAAGGGATTACATTAAGGTTCTTGTTTAAAATTTTGTTTTTATAATATGTACTTCAACGATGACCCTATTATTTTAAAAATTACTCTTTAAAAACCTTCAACCATATTATTTTGAATTTAAAAAAAGTTAACATCTTTTTCAAACTATTTCATTAAACAATATTTGGTTGGATGCATATTGGTACCTTTTTGTATATTAACTGCTTTTATCAGATTACTTTTTAGAAAACACTAGTTTGAACATACCTTGGCTAACACTTAAACAACACTCAGTTTTAGTAGTCTAACACTAATTTTAGTTCTAATCTTAAAAATATAAATACAACCTACATTTAGACTTAAACATTTTCAACTGTTATTTAATTTTGAATATTTCATTTTTTCATTTCCAAGTTAGCCGTCTAACACATTATTTTGCAACCCTGATGCCCGTCTTCGATCAAGGGTACATCAGATCAGATTATTACTGGAGATGTCACGCTTGGTCAATTGAATCCCTCCCTTTCACTTTCAAAACAGATGGCTTTGGTTGCCAGTTTTTTAGTACATATCTCCAATATACTACAGACACTAATATTTTCCGAATTGGTTTTCATTACTTTTTCAGAAAATATTTTTCTTTTAAATTTCGGCCGATTTTACGTTACCTGAAACAAACAAATTTTAATGCGACATGCTACATTTTACCAAATATTTAACGTGTTACAATAACTGAGAAACACGGTGGAGTCGACCACCGACACATGATTAAGGGCTTGTAACGACAGAGGATATCAAAGATTTAGCACTTGGGTACGTTACTATTGCCAGGAGCCAGGTATACCCCAAGCGAATCATGAAATAGAGATGGGAAAATAATATAATGCCAATAACTAAGTGTTCTGCAATGTCAGACCTCTCCGAGATCCAATCACGAGCTTATTCATCATTTAGCCTATGATAAACTTACCACTTACAGCCTGTTACGAATTTCGCATAGTAATATTTGCATGTATAGAATCATTAATTTGACCAAAAGTACGCTATACACTAAATTTTAACGTAACTTTCTCTTATAACAATGCTCACATTTGAAGCAAACTTCACATTAATAACTATAACAAATTCTCAATACATACCAAAATAATGCAATTCCACTCTGTTATTTTATTAAATAGAACCGGTTCTACAACGATATTAGATAAATTAAGTTAGATAAAATGTCCTGTAAAATGCTTTCCTCTAAACATATTTTAACTTTATTGCAAAACATGTTTGTGTTTTGTAAATAAAAATGTATTGCTTCGATAAAGTCTGTAAGCGTCGGAAAATAGAGTAGCAACAGTTTAGTTTCAGTTCATAGCTTTTAGTTTTACTATATAGTACTAGACAGGAAATAAAGTTGCAACAGTTTAGCTTTAGTTCATAGCTTTTAGTTTTACTTTATAGTACTAGACAGGAAATGGAGCTGACACATAAACCTAAATCATGATATGTGTAGTTTACATATTAACAACTTCAACAACGTTTGTGGCTGTTATATTCCACGTTGTAAAAACGTTCACAATTTATGCTAGTAAAATTACTATTAAAATTAATTTTTGGCTGAAACGTTTTTCAGTCAATTTTTTGCTTCGTAAGTGAATTACATTTATGTATAGCTATATCGCATCGCTTTTGTTGATTGTACTTAATCGGTGAGTTTGTGTCTCGTTATTATTCTGATAGGTAATAAATTGGTTGGCATAACATAGAAAAAGAAGTTAAGCCAACTAAATGGTGTTACAAAAATGTACTAATATATCTGATATACAATCAAAATAATTTATTCTTTATTTTTGTGCTGTATGGAAATTAAAATGTAAAGTATTGGGCCAAAAAATAAAAATCCAAACTTAAAAGAAACTAGCTTTACCGTATTACTTATTTCATTCCTAAGAATATTACTAATAGTAAAAATTTTTTTCAGGCTTTAAATTTTATTTTAAATATCTTTTGGGAAACAAATTTTAGCAGTTTTCTCAAATAAATTTTGTTAAGGCCTCTATGTAGACCAAACTTTTTTCCGTATTTTATCTACTGCCCTTTGTTTATTTACGGAATATTCTTAAAAGGTTCTACTGCAAAAGGTAACCTTCAATACAAATCAAGCTTGTTAGTTTTTATTGTTCCAATAGCTTAAATTTTTCAGTGAGATTTGGATCTATGGCTTAGCTTATTTCCGTATGGCCACCATGTCCTTCACTTATACAAATTATGCTATATTTGAATAGACCAGTGTTTTCGTATTTAACTATCTTGTGCAGAATCTTCTACTTTAACAAAATCTAATCTGTTACTGAATAAAATATTCTATAAGTATATATATATATATGAATGTTTGTATGTATGTATGAGCCTTACTAAACCACTGATCTGATCGCCATGAAAGTTTAGGAAATCGTTGAGTACATTCCTGGAAAGGTTTCTGGCTACATAACAATTTTTTTCCAACATGTAATTTTTAATTACCTAAATAGCATAAAATATCTGATCTCTCTATCTGATCTTATCTTTATGACATTTCATGAATTCATTCCAAATTTTCATGGCTACAATCAACAATCTACAACTATTTTCTAACACATTTTAAACAATATAAAAAAAATATTTTATTAAATATTATTGAATAATGCACTTCAATAAATAACATTCAATTGAGAACTTTTATTACACACTTTTCTCGATCGACTTCTATAAGTTCAGCTATTATTGTGTTAATAAAGTACTAAATTAAATTTAGCTAATGTTAACACGCCATTCATTGACTTTTAGGCGATATTAAGTTCGTCAGGTCAGCTACTTTATTATATTTGTGGTTATACATTGTGGAACTTTTCTTTATTTAAAAAAGTTTTTGGTAATTCGTTTTCATTAATTATTAATAATTACGACCGTTCACAGACTAATTTAGGTAATAAACTGAAATTAGTTAAACATTCCACACAACCTTTTCATTATACAAATTATTTCTCTTACTGCTCTTACATAATTTAGTTTAGTGTAATATTATTTCTATAGGAAGGTCTTGGAACTTGGGCCCTCCTGATATTTGGACAAACAATGTTTTGGAATTTTGTATACAAAAGTTTATCCCGGCGATTATGTTGGAAGAATAGCTTTTGAGAAAAAAAATTTTTATGAAAATGTTTGTCTAAATAGAAAGGTCTTGGCATTAGGGTCCTCTAATAATATTTAGCAACAATTTCTTTTACATAAAAATTTTTAAAAAAATTTCAAAAACATGTTTTTAAACATTAATTGTCAAAAAACATGTTTTTAACAAATTTGCAAAATGAAATTTTCGTCCTAAGCTTATGAGGCGGGTCTAATTTACATGACGTTTCTATCTGGACAAATGTTCTCAAAATAATTTTTTCTCTCAATAAAATTTCTTCATAAATCATCGAAAAAATTGTTTTTTAACAAAAATTTGCAAAAATATTATTTTCCAAATCTTATAAAAAAACCCCAAATTCCAAGACATTTCTATTTGGACAAATAATTTTTTTTTGTTTCTCAAAATTATGATACATAAATTGTCAAGGAAATGGTAACAAAAAATTTGCAAAACAACATTTCTTGTCCAAATATAAGAAGGGCAAAAAGTTTCAAAAATGTTTTTTTCTCAAAAACAAAAACAAAATTAACAAAAATTTGCAAAACAAGATTTTTTGTGCAAATATTAGAAAGCTCCAAATTCAAAGAACTTTCTATTCGAAAAAAGTATTTCAAAAAAATTTCTTCATCCAAGACCCTATCTTTCATCATATGGTCGAGAAAAATGTTTTAACAAAAATTTGCAAAACCATTATTTGTCCAAATATGTTGACAAGTTTCAAGACTTTTCTATTTGGACAAAAATTTTCAAAATTTATTTTTCTCTAAAACATTTCTTTCTACATAAATCTTCGAGAAAATGTTTTAACAAATATTTTCAAACATTTGTTTGTCCCAAACTTATCAGAATGGGGCAAGTCCAAGACCTTTCTAATTGAACCATTTATTTGAAAAATATTTGTTTTTTCAAAAACATTTCTTTCTACATAAATCTTCGAGGAATATCTTTTGAAACAACAACAATAGTTGTCTAAATATTATCAAAAGAGCCCAAGTTCCAAAACCTTTCTATTTCGACAAATATTTCTAAAAATATCTTTATTCATAAACATTTCTTTCTTCATATATCGTCAGGCTCGTATCCAAGGGTCTCAAGAACTTTGGGTTAAAAATCGACAATATATTATTAAATTAGGATTTTCTATTAAATTAGACTTTTACTTAAGTTAATTCGTCTTTTATTGTAAATAAAAAATAAAATTTTAATTTTTAATTTGAAAATGTGAGGCGTTTCCTCGGCATACGCTCGTAAACGTCTATACGTTTTAACAACAGATAGCGCTAGTGAAGCTTAGTCTCGAACATATGATTTTCAATACATAATTTTGCAAGCGTAATATTTGCAGTTGAGTCCGGAATTGTTCGTGTTGGAAGAATAACTACATATATTAATTAATAAACCATTTTTATAATAATAGCTTATTATGAAATTAATAATATTCTCTAGCCATAAGTGTTATCGAAACTGGAATAATTATTTATTAAAAAGTCTAATTTGCAAGAATCTTTATCACGTTACCGATTTCTAACCCAAGCGTAAAAAGAACTTTTTCTGTTCTATGTTTTTACATACACGCATGCGCGCTTGCGCGCACACACACAACACATATTATATATATAAAATGCATCGATCACCCCCCCCCCAAAGTAAGTCGCTGGATACGCGCCTGATCGTCGAGAAATGTCTTTTAACAAAAATTTGCAAAAACATTATTTGTCCAAATATGATGCGAGGAGTCCAAGTTCCAAAACCTTTCTATTTGGACAATAATTTATTTATTTTTTTGTCTAAGACATTTCTGTGTACATAAATCGTCAAGATAAATGTTTCAACAAAAAATGGCATACAATTTTTATTTAATTCTCCATATTAACTCACACTCTCCCTATATATGTCTTGTACAAATTTTCAATCGTTTTAAATTAAGGTTCTATTCTTCCAAATTCAATCAAGTTCAAATAATTTGTTGTATAGTGGACGACAATTAATATTGATACAGTTTTTTCAAATAATTATTCATTAATTTAAATTTAAAAATTTAATGTCCCGGACGGATTCAAACTGTGAATCTACATCTTTAAAACCAAAACTTTAGCACTAAGCTAACTTCGTCAGACATTTTAAATAGTATTTACTATATGGAATTATAAGAAAAGGGTTCTTTGCAATAGTGAAGCTTTGCAAGAGGTGGATAGAATGGGAAGTTACAGACCACCATCAGCTTCTTAAATTATAAAGGAAATAAAGAAAGCAAATAAATAATAACAACAAAAATCACTGTCCAATACCATATAATCTACAGAGGAAAATAGAAAATTAAAGGGGAATTCACTTTATAATTTGCTACTTAATATTGTGATTCTGTCATATATATATATATATATATATATATATATATATATATATATATATATATATAAAATACGTTTTCTTGTTTAATAATTTAAAACAACATAGGTTTATTCAAATACAAGAATATTTATTAATTTATATTCAAAGATTTTCGTTGGTAAACTGTTTACCAACGAAAAGCTTTGAATATGAATTAATAAATATTCTTGTATTTGAATAACCTGTTGTTTTAAAAAAAAAAAAAATATATATATATATATATATATATATATATATATATATATATATATATATATATAGACTCGCTCTTCTACAGTTGTTGGGTTCACCTCGTCAATGCTGGATGAGATTCTAGCGAAACGTCGGAACTGCGAATTTATGGACTGCAAAATGAACGGATGTACTCCAGATAGTAACTATTCATCATATTTTTCCATCCATGAAGGAATACGTATCAGCATATATATATATATATATATATATATATATATATATATATATATATATATATATATATATATATATATATGTATATGTATGTATACATATATATATATATATAAATATATGTATATGAATGTATATAAATGTACGTATATATATATATATATATATATATATATATATATATATAATATTTTATAATATTTTTTATCATTTGTGATTATAAAATAAAAAGTAACTAAAATAAAATTTTTCTTTGTTGACCTCAATAGGAATTGACTTTGAAAAATTCATTTTCTGTATTACTTGTTTTGTCCTAAAATTATCAGAAGGGTTCAAGTTCCAACTTTCTGTTTGGAAAAAAATTTTGAACAAAATTTTTTTCTCAAAAACCTATTTTTCTTCATATATTGTCAAGAAAAATGTTTTAACAAAAATTTGCACAAAAATGTTTGGTTTGAAAAACTTATTAGAAGGATCCAAGTTTTGAGACATTTTTATTTGGACAAATATTTCAAAAAAAAAATTCTCAAAAACATTTCTTTCTAAATAAATTGAGGAAAATCGTTTTTAACAAAAATTTAAAAAGTAAGAAGACTGTTGGAACACACAAACATACTTGTTGTGTTTTACTTATATTTGAAAGAAATAAGTATGTTTTGTTTTATTGTGTCCAGGAGCCAGAAACAAAGATTGTTTTTAAGGTTAAACATTATCTGATATTATTTCATAAGTTTTTATACTGAAGAACTAGGCATTTTAATTTGCTCATTGTAATATATTTTGCTTTCTTCTACCTGACATTCTGACTACATCTGCATACAATTGTCACAATATCTTCCAAAATCCACTTCGTTTTGTGTGTCAAACCTGTTTAATAAATTATCAAAACTTCCTAAACAACTAAAACTAAGCAAATAAAATGCAGAAAATACAGAATGACTATTGTAATACCCTAAAGTGCAATAGAAGTAACCAGAGAATCATAGCTCTGTAACAGACTATTGTAATAAAACATAGCCTACATAATTGTGTTATAATAGGGTTCTGTATTTTAATGTATTGCTTTTGCCTTTTTGTAAACAACTGAATTTTTACTGTCAGTTGCTAGAATTCTCCTTGCTTGTTTGCTAATCCTGAATATTTTCGTTGCTTTATTAAATGACCTATGATGAAGACCTTACTTCATAAATAACGCCTGAACTAATTATATTGCTTCGTATCCATTATGTTTAAACTACAGTAAACTGACTTATAATTACAACTTAGATTCCTTGTCGCCTTGAATTCGTATCACTGATCCAACTTCTTCACAACTTCCAACAATCACTTACCAAATTATCATCTTATTTTTTAGTTTAAACGTCTTTTTCACCTAACGTAAATTTGGTTTCCTGGTTTTCAGATTACTGTATGGATGCTTATACATGTAGTATGGTTGTTTTCTGCTTTAATAGTTATACATTACAGGAATCTTCACTGTCATGAAGTTTTCATTGGTTTATGAAAATAAAAATTTGAGTTGTCAGATTTTAAGTTGTAACAGAATGTAGTATTTCAAAAGTGCTGCCTTCTCATCCTTGTAGAATTCCTTTCATTTCTATTGTTCTCAAGTTTATTCCCTGCCATTGTATTTAATAAGTGCAACAAAGGTGTTTTTAATTCTGAAAGAAATCACTTGAATTTGTGCATATAGTAATCTTTCCTTAATGCACAAAATTAAATTTTTGGTGTAAGAATGACAGTAAAACATTTTTGAATAATAGACGCCAAGCTATGAATACTGTTCTCTGAAGTAGATTTTTAGCCAGTTTTTCAATAGTGACTTCCATGTCCTAATTAAATACAAACATTAAGTTTTCATCTTTTTCAGTTACGTTACTTTGAAAATATATAAGTAAAACTGATTTAATGTGAAGATCTCTGAAGTTAGGTGAAAATAATTTCAAATAAACTTATATTTGTTGTACGGAATAACAGCTTTAAGGCTGAAATTCATTGATTTGAAAAAGGTAATTTTTATATGAACATAATGTAAACCTAATTAATATTGTAAACTATTATGGTTTTTTTTATTATAAGCTTTGTAAGGTGTTTGTGCACAAAAAAACATAATTGTGTAAGTTATTAGCTGTTGGTTAAATAAACTTTGTGTAACTGTCAGGATTCTGGTGGTATTTTTATTGTGTAGTGTTTTGGTGTTCAAGAAACCTCTTTTCCAACCTGACAGCATTAAAAAACTTGAATGATCTGTCCCATTCATAATTTTTAAGTAATTAAATAATTGCATTTTTTGCCATAAGCTTAGACAAGAAAAATTATACAACTATAAGAAAAATTAGCTGCTGCCTGACAACACATATAAATGATCATGTGTCGAAATGCCAACTAACAGTACCTCCACTCCACCCTCAATTCCTGATCATCTATCAACCTGAGATGGAAAACCTGCATCAAATATTCATCTAGGCTTTTGTTAAGTAAATAGGTCTGCAACTTATAACGGAACAATTCAAGACTCGAAGTAATGTACTATGTCTAGTATATGCAAACACCAAGATGTATTGAACCTGCTCAGTTTCTTTTTAACCATTTTAACTCATTTACAAAAACATTTTGCCGTTTTATAGCGTTCTCTTCCTAAACCACATTTCTCCAAACTTTTAATTAAATATTTTCAACCTTTCTAATGATTTTAAATAATGTCCTGTAGTTCCTGAAATCAGAGTAAAATGAGACTGTCCTATCTCTTTAGGCAACAAAAATTACAGCTTTATCCCTTTTTTATTTGAAAACAACGACACCCTACCATTTTAAACCAACATATGTGATCAGTCAAGACTATCCTATCCCAACTTCACCCAGTATATCCCCAAAATGGAATAAGATGATCATTACCTGCTTCTTTTCAATCATTTAACTCATTTTTTTTAACATGATGTTTTACCCCTTCTTTACCAAGTAAAAGAACACCCACCATTTTACATATCTCCACCCTACCCAATTAACGAAACTTTTTTTAATAAGTCCCATGAAAACCAAGATAAACAAAATCTGTCTCATTTATTTCAACCCTTAGGTCTTAAAAAAAAACTTAAATTATGCAGTAACAAAGTTGTTTTATTATTAATCACTGCTTTGCCTATCTTTGAGTTTATATTAGCACCATTAAGTTAGCAGTATCAAGTTACAATTGTCTTCAATTTCTTTCTATCATAATGAAAATCTGTGGCTCATATTAGGTGCAGCTAATGTTTACAGAGCCAGGAGACTATCAAATCTAACTTTATCATATTGTGTATCAGCAAAATATAATAAAACTTGCAGGTTTTGTGTTGCACATCTTGAGATTTTTTAAATTACTACTTTTAGTATCACTGGACAAAAAATCACTACTTATTGATATTTTTCAGCAGACATGTTTCGCACTAGATCAGGGCATTGTTCAATTCTGTGAGTCACTTTCAAGACTATTGCTCAAGTGTGTTTTATTGGTGTGAGCCTGTGGTGTATTGCTCTAAACGACAAAACACACTAACAAACAAATACTGTAGTTGACCACATAATTAACAACTACTTTATGAATAATAATACAACACAGAACACTAATATATTATAGACTCACACCAATACAACACATCTTAGCAACAGTTTTCTCTGTGACTCACGCCATTAAACAATGTGTTTGTTTAAGCACATTAGTTTGATTGCGATAGTTTGAGGAACAAATCTGCTGAAAAATATGAGTAAGTAATGATTTTTTGCCAATTGATACTGAAAGTACTGAAATATATTCAGCATCTTTAACATTTAAAGTTAGCAATTACCATTGCCACGAATTGTTCAAGTATTTGAACTTTATTTCGACATTATACATGTTAATAGTAATTATTTTAAAGGTAAAGAATTAAAACTGTAAGCTAATGTATTTTATCTCCATGCTGTATTTATTTTTAATGACGGGTAACCTTGCTCTCCAATAACTCCTGCAGTAACTTTAGCTAACTTGATACTCCATACAAGAAGAAACAACAAATTGTTCTGTAAAACAAATCTTTTGAACTTTATCTGCAAGTAAATACTATATTGACAACACATTTCCTTTTGCAAACTAAAACACGTTATAATGGCACACACAAAATAGAACATAGACATGCAATATCATTAAGTTTTGGAGAGGGAAAATGGAATATAATTTTGTATTTAGAGAGTATTGTGCGAGATATGTCTATCAGATAAAAGAATTGATTTAGCTTGTATGCATTTTTCTCCTACATCTTGCTATGTGTTTGTAGAATACTTTACATTTTCTATCTTTACATATGAGAATCTGTTATAAGTGGAAAACCTAGTAGCATTAAGTGTTAAAAAGGTCTGTTCTAGGTAAACATGTAAGTACCAAGTCTTTATAAGGTACTAAGGTCTAATTTTAGTTTTTCTCTAGTATTGTAGGGGTCTATAAAGAGGTTTTTCAAATCTTCCTTTTATGAAGTAAATATTTATATGCTCATCTATTCTGCAAATGCCCCAACAATTAAATTTTTCCTGGACTAGAAAACGCAGAAATCTTGTAAAACATTTGCTTGTCTAGATTTATCAAAATTTTCTTACACCAAATAGTTTTATTGCCCTTTGTTTTTATTAATTTCTATTTTTCTCTGGTAAAGGGTTATATGCCTATTCCACCTTTAGAGCTGTAAGAGTCTCTTATAGATACAAGCCAATATTTTTTTAAAGTACTAAACCAATAATCCAGATATTTTCAGGAATTAACTTCTCTCCAGTAGCCAGTTGTGCTACAAAATACGACATTGGAAAATTAGAAAATTTATGATGAGGTTTAATCTTTCTTTAAGACAATTGGAGTTTTAAAAGTGTATGTAAAACATTTTTTTTTTTAATTAAACATATATAGGCCTAACAAAAAATTTTAAACAAGTTGTATAAGAAACAAATAAGTTGGAGGTGATTTTCTTAGTCAAAACCAATTTCAGACACCTTCCTTCCCAGTGTTTTATATTTACTGTATTTATAACTTTGATATAATATTATGCGAGCCAGTTTTATGTGTTATTTTACTTTCAATAGGACAACCAGTTGTGTGAGTGATAAATCAATAGAAATAAACTCTTCAAATATAACATAACCATTTGTCTCAAAATAATTCACATTTGTCATTTAAACTATAATATCATTTTTGGATCTTCATCAATGTTTCTAATGCGCTGATCAAATAACATCAGATTGGCAAAGTCTTAGTGTCTAAAATGACATAGTTGTCTTTGGGTCTAAGATTTACTTCTGCAAAATCAAAATCTAAAATTAAAAAGAGTTGATATTTTTTCTGTTAAGAAGGATTTCCTTCAAATATTATTGATTTATGAAAGAATGATCTAACAGTATTTTTAGCACCCATATTTACCTTATAAAAGTGGGATTTTAACCATTTATTTTTAAACAAGAGTAGAGTAAGCACACTTATTAAGCCTTAATTAATACTCCTTTGGAATGTTTGTGTCCCATTGTCCTGTTAACTCCACCACAACTGCAAACATCAAAGTTGCTTGTTGCAATCATCTTTAATTCACTGATTAAACTATAATTAAATGATTCCTAACTAAGTGAATACGTAAGTACTTACTTGCTTATGCGTTTCAAAAACAATCGTTTCATTCACAAAGCAAAGCTTCAACTCACTGGTAGAGGCTTTGCTTCGTAAAAGGAACGATTGTTTTCGAAACGAGTAAGAAAGTAACCTCTTACATATTCACTTTGTTAAGTATCTTTTAATTATAGTCCATATTTCAGTTGACATAACAGTTATATCTGTGCAATGAATTGTAATGATCAGGTCTAGAGAGAATTTTATAACACTTGTTTCCCATTCTTGTAAACTTTTCTTGATGATGTTTTTATTATTTTGCATACCTGGTATTCACACTTGGAAAAGTTAACCACAACAAAACTGATCAAAGTTAAAGCCAACTCCCAAAAAAAATTAACAATTAGAGTTAAAAATACCACACAAAGAAAGTAATTAGTTCAAGTTAATTAAAAAGCAACTGATTAAAATTAATTTTTCACTTTAAAAAGCTAACACTTAGAAAATTGTAGTTAATTCAAAAGCATAGGGAATTGTGTTTTTTTGTATTATAATATCTTATATATATATATATATATATATATATATATATATATATAATTAGTAAATCACTTTTATATTAGTTTATGACTATCCGAGCTTTAAATTTTTTAAATTTGTAAAATCTTACTGAGACAGGGCGTTTTCGATTGCTCTGTGGCAATCTTCATCAGTGAGAAGGCAATGCATTTTATAAAGAATTATATATAATTATGAGGAACAATGCATTGTTAACAGTATCTCCAAATACATGTAAGTGAAACATTAAAAAATAGTGGTGATGCAGCACAAAAATATTGATAACGACCAAAGATTATGTTAGTAAAATATAAAATTGAACAATTATATTAAAATAAAAACAGTTTATTGGTTGAAATGTATAACTTATGTTTAAAGTTGCTTGTTGTAATCTTCTTGAATTCACAAAATAAATTATAGGTAGATATTGCATAACAGTTGAGTAGCCGGTTGGTTTCATCAATGAAATGATTATTCCAAAATGATTCAGAAAGTAATTTCAAAAGTATTCACTCAGTTACACAATAATTACTTATAACTTATATTTAATATTAGCTAATGTTAAGCATCCCCTAAAACGAGATACAATTTTTAACATACTCAATAAATTAATCTTTAGATGTAAAGAGATAAAATCTATTGCCATTAAAATGTAAAATGAAAATCCAATAGAAATAATTTCTGTCCTAATTTTACCACCTTCGAAACGCATATGAAATTGCACAATAATGAAGAAGTATTTCTTAATAGCCTTTTGAATAAAAAAATAGTTTAATTATATTTAAATAAAAAAATATACTTACTAAAAGAAAAATTGTATATTGAAGTATAATTTGAAAATCAAATCGATTTTATTAAAACTAGGGGAAAGTGGGGGAAATGTGCGCAGCGGGTAAACGTGCGCACCAATAAAACTCAAATTTCTTATAGAAGTAGCGAGCTCCAGTAGGTGCTACTATCTGTCGTAGACAGTACTATCTAAGACCAGTGGACACGGTGGCGCCATTGTCTTTGTGTTCCGAGTGCAGTTAGTGAATGTCTATAAGAGAGGTTATCTTCTTATTTTTGATCGCCACAAATATTAAAGGTATGTACATTATTCCTCTTTAACTCAACTCTTATATATATGTCATTAAAGTGTGTACTTTTGTGAATGTTTTAAACGTATAAGGTCCTAAAAACTATTTGCAATATTCGAGAAATTGGTAAAAATAATTGGACAATGAGGTTTGGGTATCTGTGCTCAGAGGTGCGCACGCTTCCCCCACATGCAATTCAGTGCTAAGAGTATTACATTTACAATTTCCGTTTATTATTCTTTTTAGATGCCGAGAAAATACACAAGAAAGACAGAAATACAGTCATACTCGCAAGAAACATTGAACAATGCTATTAATGCTGTTCGGATTGACAACAGAAAAATAAGAGAGGTTGGGAGAAGTTTTGGTATCCCGGAGTCAACCTTACGGAAGCAACTTATTTTGAGTAAACCATCTATAGAACCCCTCGGGCGTAGACTTACGTTTTCCACACAAATCAAAATAGATTTAAAGGACTATATTCTAAAACTTTGTAACTTGTTTTATGGTAACACAGAAAGAGTTGAGGCGTCTTGTGTATAAATATGCGGTGGCAAACCAAATAAAAAATTATTTCAATAAAGATTTAGGCCTTGCTGGCAAAGACTGGCTCTACTGTTTCTTAAAAAGATACCCGGAAATTAAACTACGCCAGCCAGAAGGGACTAGTTTAAATAGAATTACTGGATTCAATAAGGTAGAAGTGGACAAATTCTTTTCTAATATCGAAGAAATGATGAAAAACCATTAATTCCCTCCACATAGAATTTACAATGAAGATGAAACGGGCATAACAACAGTACAGAAAAAATGTACAAAAGTTTATGGATCAAAAGGAGCCAAAAAGGTCGGAACTGCAATATCGACTGAGAGGGGCAGAAACATTACAGCTCTTTTTGCTATGAATGCTGCAGGGAGTTCCATCCCACCAATGTTTGTTTATCCGATTCTATCCTCCTTATTTTAGACAACCATAACAGTCATGTATCTTTAGAAATCTATAAATATTGCAGAGACAATTTCATTCATGTGGTTTCACTTCCACCCCATACCTCACACCGTCTTCAACCGCTTGATCTAACGCTTTTCGGCCCTTTAAAGACAGCACTTTATAGAGAGTATGATCTCTCCACATGACTAAAACTGGCCATACAAAAATTACAGAATATGATGTTGCTGAACTTGTAAACAAAGGATTTATGAAAGCTGCAACTATGAGAAATGCTGTGTCTGGAAGACCTCAGCTGGAATAGTGCCCTTGGATCCACAAAGGTTGACTTTACACCAGCAAACATGTTAGAAAAACAAGAAATTATTGTAGAAAGCACTTCAACAACCCCTCAATCTACAAATAAATTTAATAACTCAAACAACTCAAATATTCTTGAAAATAGTGCCGACCAGCCACCAAATTCCAACATCAACAGTCCACTAACCAATGAAAATATTTATAAAAATTCTCATCCATGCAGTTCTAAATAAAATTTGTTCATCAAATTTGCACCTATTCCTAAACAAAACAAGCCTAAGGTTATCCCTAATGCTAAGAAACAGGCCAAACTTGAAAAACAACATTCACAAATTTTAACATCAGCCCCAATGAAATCAAAACTCGAAGAGGCTGATCCAAAAAGAAAAATAAAGGTGGAGAAGAAAAATCAACAAGAACTTAAAAAAGCTGCCCGTTGTTTAAGTTTTAAAAATGATTCAAGCAAAGTTAAATTGAAAGAAATGAGGAAGAAAAAATTTACAAGAAAGATAAATCATAAGAACAGAAACCCTTGGTCTGATGATTCTTCTGTGGATTCAGATGTTGACATGAAAATGCTCTGTCAAGATGATGAAATGGACGACATTGACTTATATACGATTATTGATCCAAATGCTGTTGAAAAAAATAGTAATGGTGTTTGTTCAGTGTGCAATGAAGTTGGGAAGGATAAAGAGCTGTGGTATCGATGTGTCCATTGCGGTAACTGGAGCCATGCAGACTGTACTGGGTGGGACACTCCCAAAAACTATATTTGTGACAGTTGTCTTGTAGTAAATTCCTAATGTAAGGTCTATATATTATAAATGTTATTTTACAAGATTGCCTAGCTAAAGACTCATGTTTTAAATTGTTCTGAAAGTAATAATTTGTTTAATAAATTTACTCTTTTTTACACTTTCAATGTCTTTTTTTAACCTTATGTTGCACTAACTGCGCACAGTTACCCAAGGATATGCGCATGGCTACCCCAAGGGTAGGGTAACCATATGCAAGTGCATTCATGTGTATTTTTAGTTATATGTCTTAAATGGATAGATGTATTGAAATGAATTATTTTCTCCAAAAACTGAATTAGGTAAGGAAGGCAATAACACTTAAAGCAGAATTTTATATCATGAGTCATAAATTTCACGTCAAATTTCCCTTAAATGCGCACAGTTCCCCCACTCTCCCCTATATATTCCATAGTAACAATAAAAAACAAGACAAAATTACTTTCACATACCTATTTCCCCCCCCCTTTTGGTAAGCCTGTAAAAGTGTAACAATTTGATATTTTTAAACTGCTAAAATGTAAAAAATAATTTTCCAATAACGAAAACATAATTTATCTAATGTAAAGTAATTAATTAAGTTTCACCAACGTAACGGATTAAACAATTCAAGAGTGTAATATTTAATATTAAATTTTATAGTAGGCCTACAAATAAAACGATAAAATTAAAATGCTATCGCGTATTAACAATATTTTGTATATGGAAGTCCTAGTTGTTTGTTTAAAGTCCATTACAATGTGTGACAATGTTTATTTGGGGTAAATAAACTCCTCGGCTACGTTTATTGTTCTCGGCCACGTGCTACAGATCCACATTCCGTTGTTTTAGCCACCAGGCGCAATGACGTGATCCACGCATGCGCGTATCACGGGAATTCTCGGCAGGACGCAGCGTCTGCCAACTGTGCCGTATTAAGTGGTCGTATTGTGATTGCTACAGTTGTTTACTGTTTACGTGAGTGACCTTTGTTTGTACTGTAAGAATAATTTATTGTTTATGATTTCGTGAATAATAATTTTAGTTACTGTATTTATTACTTTTAATAGATATTAGTTATAGGCTAAACATGACAAATCCAAACGATCCTGGCTTTGATTCTTGTGTTAGTGAAGTAATGAATGCCTCTTCAACTTCGTTTGCGATTAAGAGTGAACCCGATGACATAGACGTGGATGATGTTATTGTAGACAATCATAGTAAAAGTGAGGCAGTAAGTGTTTATGAAGAAAGTGTTTATATGCCAAGTGTAGGCAATACTCAGAACAAGGCAGCAGGTGAGTACACCCGTACTAACTTGCAACAAGTGAATGGTGATGATGAATGGGTAGATGTTACATATAACGATGTAGGTCCTGAAGATACAATTCCTATTTATAATATAAATGAGGGGCCTATCTTACCAAAATCATTTGATGATTCTACTAGACCAATAGAATATTTTCTTCTGTATTTCAATGATGATTTGTTGAATCATATATGCAATGAAACCAATCGCTTTGCCAACAGAAGAAAACGTGAAGCGATTTCACCAAGAGCCAGGGTTAAAAAATGGAATAATATTTTATTACCTGACCTGAAAGCTTTTATTGGGACCATTATAAACATGGGACTTATACCCTTGCCTAGCATTGAAGCTTACTTTACAACAAAATGGACAAAAAAAATACCTTTTTTTCGAGATGTATTTTCAAAAGATATTTTTTTGAATATGTTTTGGAATATTCATTTTAACCACGTTAAAGGCCATGTAGCAAGAAAGAAAGGATTTCTGATTAGCCCAGTAGTAGACCACATGAAAAATATGTGTAAAATGTTCTTCTCTCCCAGTCATTTTGTTGCAATTGATGAAAGCACTATCTCGTTTAAAGGTAGAGTTAAATTTAGAGTATACAACCCTCAAAAACCTGTAAAGTTTGGGCTGAAAATCTTTGTTGTCTCTGATTGTAGCAATGGCTACATTTATGATTTCATACCTTACTTCGGAAAAGAAGTATTGATCTCGAACACAAATTTATTAAAAACCACCCAAATAGTGAAAGTGTTGAGTGAGTCAGTAATTTTACAAGATGTAACTTCACCAAAATATGGACTTCATGTGTACACTGACAGCTATTACACCAGCCCAGAGCTTGCATTGGAGTTGCAGAAGAGTAACTGTTTTATTACTGGAACAGTATTGCCTACGAGGTCTGGAATGCCCAAGAAACTAAAACTGAAATGTAAAAATATGAAAAAAGGTGATATGAAATCTTACAGAAAAGGGAATGTGTTGGTTTTGTGTTGGAAAGACAAACAAGTCGTTACTATGCTAAGCACAAGAAGTAAAGGAGACATGACTACATTGAGAGAAGTCCCAAATAAGTGGCCAGGTAAACCCCCAGTCCAAATACCTGATGTTGTAATGGATTACACAAAAAACGTGGGAGCACTTGATAGGTCAGACCACTTTATTTCCTCATACCAGTTCCTAGGGAGAACTAAAAAGTGGTATAGAAAAATGTTTTTTTGGCTTCTGGAAGTGGCTATTGTTAACTCCTACATATTGTACAAGAATGTACAAACACAGTACAACAAAAAGCCAATGACCCATGAACAGTTTAGAAATAGCTTGGTGAATGATCTGGTTGAAGAAAGAGTTGCAGAGCAAAAGAAAAGGAAACCAGGACGGAAACCACAGGGACCTCCTGCAGAAAGATTTGAGGGTCGCCACTTCTTATCAAAGAGAGAACGAGGAACAAGATGTGTCATGTGTTTGAAAAAGGGACTTAGGAAAGAAACAATTTACTTTTGTAAAACTTGTGTGTTTAACCCAAGCTTGCATCCAGATGAGTGTTTTGAACTTTTTCATACACAGATATAATTTTAAAACAGAGACATGAGTTATTGTTTAAAATTTGATATATATTATATTTTGGCTCCTTTCTATTTAGTAATATTAGTAAGTATTGTAATATGACAAATGTAATTGTTTATTTTAAATGGATTTATTGATATCTTGAATTAGCTATATATGTTTACATCTATAAATTTTTAATGAATAATCTGTATTAATATAAAAATTTATAAAAATAAGTAGTTTTTAATTGTTTTTGTTCAAATACATATATAAGAACTCAGAATTAAATGGAACTTTAAACATTTTGCAAAAAAAGTTTTTTTACCTAATACCACGTAATCTGTTAGTTGCCCTTTATATGTTCAGCATACTAAGGATTAATTGTTCCTGTGTATGTACAGGAGCCATATGTGTAACTTTACAAAAATATCTTTTACCTGTTACAAATGCTGAGGTGTCATAATATAGGAAATATATATCTTGTCTTTATACAGTATAACTACTTCTTTCATCTTATCTGATGTTTGTGATGGATGTTCAAGAGGATATATTGGCTGGGCTCCATTGCTTTGGAGGATTTTTTTTCAAATAAGCAATGGCAACATTTCTTCTGAATCCAAGCTAGAGCAAGACCTATCCCTGTATACAATTCATGCACTTACAATCGCCATGTCAAACATTTACTCAAATAAACACCAGTACACTTTTTATCACAAATAGAAAGGTTATACTTTCCAACTAGCCAATCGGGGTGGTCTATTTCACTCATGTATTTGTTGCAGAATTTTATAACATTTGGTTGTGAAACAGACACCTTCTGCCTTGACGCCCTACTCCACTGTGATGCATGATGCAGGGGATAAACAGTGTCAAAATGTATCCCAACTGTGAAACACTTGTTGTCATTCTGCTCCACAAACAGAATTTCACCTGTATCAAATGTGCCCCTTGGCTCTTTGAACAAATCCTTCAAAAGACATTTCCATAGATGCTTTTGCCTTAAAAAGACATGATCAAATGAATCATCAAACACAAAACATGAAATCTAAGAACCAATGAGCTATCAAACAAATTGCAGAAATCATACGCACTATATAAACCCATTATGTGGCGAGATAAACTGTGCCTCAATGTCCCAGCGTCCTATAAAAAAGGCAGCAAGATTCAAAGGCACCCCACACAAAGATAAAACATGATCACAGTCTCGGTCCATCAAATATAGATTTGTGAATCATAAAAAATATGAATATTTGTTGATTCCATAATAAATATAAGTAAGTGCTACTATAGGCAAGTTTGTAAATATTTATAAGTGTTCAATAAATATGCTACCACTCACAATTATTAAAATTTTATTATCATACACGTTTCAATGACAATATGTCATCATCTTCTGTGATGCTATACAATTTAAACTTAATTGAAAAAACTAAACATAAACTATATTTAACATAACCTGTATCATAATAAATATGTACTGTAAACATTTCGCTTTTGCAATATAATGTTCATTATAAAAAATATGAAAACTATGCTGAGTATCAGGCTCAAAATAATACTTCAAATGAAAATGTTCTAAGATACTTGAAAAGGGACATTCAACGAAAAAGTAGCTAATATACTATCATCATTTGTTGATTCCATCTTCGCCTGAGCTACTAGTAATCCCGTTGTCAAAGGACAAAGGGACACATCTCCCGAAACGGCTGTCCTCAACAAGCAAAGTAAGTGCTACTATAGGCAAGTATAAAACATTTAAAAGTGTTTAGTAATATACTATATTAAATATAGTATCTTCTTCGGTAAGTAATAACCTAAAAACAATAATAGTAAAAAAATAATTTGACATTAAACAAAAATAAACAACATTTTAAAAAGTTAAAATTAAAAATTAGATTCAAAAAATTAAAATATCCCATTGAGGTTATAATTGAGGTAAAAAAAAACAAAGAAAAGTTATGGAAAGAGAAAAAATCACATGGATATACTAACAGCAGTAAATTCATTCTTTAAATTGAAAAAATGTTTAGAATTGACTGAAAGTTAAATATAACATTTTTTAAAACAATTTATTATAAACAAAACTTATGAAATTCCTATTAGCTGATACTCTCCTGATATATATCTTGTACAGATATTCAATCGTTATAAAAAACGTTTTTATTCATCCAATCAAGTTCAAATAAATATTTTCAACCTATAGTGGATGACAATTGATGTTAATACAGTTTTTCAAATATTTATTCAATAATTAAACTATAAAATTTGTGGTATCCAGCCACATTCGAACTGAGAATCTTCATGTTTGAAGTCTAGCTTGCCTTGACACTGCATTAACTTTCCAATACCTAGAAATATATTTTTCAGAGATATAAATGAATTTCTTCTCCCCCATCTGGTTGTCCTCGAAACCTCCATTGTGCAACTTTAAATTGTTGCCATGGTTACCACACAAAATATCATAACACCAAATTAAACTTGTTTTTGTTAGCTTCAGTAGAAGTTTACTTAATTTTTTTAAATATTACTTGGGGAAAATTGAATTTGAATATACGAGTAAGTAAGAAAGAAAATATACAATTAAATCTACACAAAATAAATATAATCAATTTTAAGAATGAAACCATTATATATATTCAAATTTGGAACGATTAATATAAAGAGTATAAAACCGTTTTTAGTATCATTTGGTAATAACAAAAATTATGAATGACAAGGAATCGATATTTATAATTACATCTAAATTAAAGTAAAAATGTATAAGGAAGTACCATCATGGTAAGCTGGCATGTCACTAGAATACACTCTGTTTGTAAGCCTCGCTTACATTTTATATGCAATAATCCATTCAGATTGTTTTAAACAGGTACAAACATAATTATTCATTAATCACTTAAACAATAGTTTATGACCATCCGAGCTTTAAATTTTGTAAATTTGTTAAAACTCACTGAGACAGAACGTTTTCAATCGCTATGTGGCAAACTATGTGGCAACTATAATAACAAACTTTTGGTATAGGTGTTTTCACTCAAATGTGTAAAACAAACATTATAAAATGTATGTTATTGCATTAGGTAGGACTAGGTAAAGAAAAAGATGGGTTCTGAACCAGACCTTACTATTATAAAGTTAGAATACATATGTATCAAAAAAAATATTACAATAGATAGTTTTAATAAAAGCAAATACTGAATTTGACATTACAAATCATTAGTATAATACCATAGAATATTTACGCCTTAGGAGGTTATAGAAAAGGACACAATAGTCTGCATGAATCATTGTTTATTAGTATAAAAATGTGTACATTAGAAAAACAGATTATTACATTAGCTAACTTCTTCGATCAGAGAGTATCTCTTGTGTCAGCATTCTGAAGAAATTAAACTGTAACTCAACTAAACTCAGGACTAGTGAGGCAGCATTTTGGACCAAAATATCATCAAGACTACTCAACTAGGGCCACTAGTGAGACAGCATTCTGGAACAATAAAGCTTCAAGTCTATTCAGTTTGGAAGCAATTAGTGCAGCTCCATCCTAGACCAATGGAGCTTCATCATACTCAACCAGTGGAGTTTCAGGTACTCAGCATTTAATGCAACACCATATTGTACCAATAGAACCTTAATTCTTCAGTTTAGAGGCAATGCTGCACTATCCTGGACCAATGGAGCTTCAAATCTACTCAGTTTGGGAGCATTTATGCTGCAACATCCTGGACCAATGGAGCTTTTAATCTACTCCGATTTGGAGTATTTAGTGCTGCACCATCCAAGACCACTGGAGCTTCAAATCTATTCAGATTGAGAGAATTTGGTGCTGCACAATTAAGGACCAATGGCTCTTCAAGTCTACTCAGTTTGAGAGCATTTAGTGCAGCACCATCCAGGACCAATGGATCTTTAAGTCTACACAATTTGGGAGCATTTAGTGCAAAACTATCCTGGACCAATGGAGCTTAAAAGTATACAGTTTGGGAACATCTAGTGCAGCATCATTGTTTACCAATGGAGCTTCAAGACTACACACTTTTGGATCATCTAGTGCAGTAGTATTCATGACCAACCTAATTTTACATATATGCATACTTATAACCATCTCGTGCAGCACGAGCCTGAACCAATGGAGCTACAAGACTACACAGTTTAGTCTACTCCGTTTTAGAGCATTTAGTGCAGCACCATTCCAGACTAATGGAGCTTAAAGTCTACTCAGTTTAGAAACATTTAGTGCAGCATCATCTTGGTCCAATGGATTTTCAAGGCAGCTTAGTTTGGCCGCATTTCGTGCACCAGAAACCAGAACCAATTGAACTTCAAGACTCTCAGCTTGGGAGCACTTAGATCGTCAGCATTCCTTACCCAAGTAGCTTCAAGTCTACATAGCTGGGAAGCATTTAGTGCAGCACCCTCATGGATCAAACAAAGGAGCTTGAAGTTGACTCAGTTTGGAAGCATTTAGTGTAGCACCATCATTTATTAAAGGAGCTTCAAGTCTACATAGCTTGGAAGCATTTAGTGCAGCACCATCATGGACCAAAGGAGCTTCAAGCACCATCTTGGACCAATGGAGCTTCAAGTCGGCTCAGTTTGGATGCATTTCATGCACCAGAAACCAGAACCAATTGAACTTCAAGACTCTCAGCTTGGGAGCACTTAGATCATCAGCATTGCTTACCCAAGTAGCTTCAAGTGTACATAGCTTGGAAGCAATTAGTGCAGCACCATCATGGACCATAGGAGCTTCAAGTTGACTCTGTTTAGTATACCAGATATCTGAATCAATAGAACATCAAAACTACTTAGCTTAGGAGCACTTAATGCATCAGCGGACTTCACCCGACCAAGTAGCATCAAGACTACTCTACTTGAGCGCATCTAGTGCAATAGCATTCTGGACCAATCTAGTTTAGGGTGAGAGCAATGTTATAAGCATCTGGTGCAGCACCAACCTGGAGCAAAGGAACTTCAAGTCTACTGACTTTGGGAACATTAAGTGGAGCATCATCCTGAACCACTGGAGCTTCAATTCTGCACAGTTTGGGAGCGTTTAATTTAACACCATCCTGGACTAATGAAGCTTCATAATCCTCGGCCAAATGGAGTTTAAGGTCTATTTAGTTTGGGAAAATATAGTAAAGAAACATCCTTGACCAATAAAGCTTAAAGTCAAATCAGCTTGGGAGCATCTAGTGTAGCAGTATTCTGAACTAGTGGAGAGTCTATTCGACTCATTTGGGAAGCATTTAGTGCACCAGAAATCTGAATCAATAAAGCTTCAAGACTAATAAGTTCGAGAGCATTTAGTGCAGCACCATAATAGACCAATAGAGCTTTAAGTCTACTCATCTTGAGAGCATCTAGTGCAATAGCCTTCTCGACCAATCTAATTTAGGGTCTAAGCATTCCTATTAGCATTTACTGCATTACCATCCTGGACCAATGGAGCTTCAAATCTACTTAGTATGGGAGTATTTATTGCAGCACCACCCTGGACCCTGGACGAATAGAGCGTCAAGCCTATTCAGCTTGGAATCATTTAAGGCAGCAGATATCTGAACTGATGGAGCTTCAATCCTTCTCAGCTTGAGAGCATCTAAAGCACCAAGTTTCTGAATCAATAGACGTTATAATCAACTCACCTTGTAGAATCAAGCGTAAAATTATTTTGGATCAATAGAGCTTCAAGTCTACTCAGTTTGGAAGCATTTAGTGCAGCACCATCCACCAATAAAGCTTCAAGGCTACGCAGTTTGGGAGCATCTAGTGCAATAGTATTCATGACCAATCTAATTTTACATGTACATACGTACATAAGTAGGGATCGGATTACATGCAACATAAAAAGCTCCTAATATTCATGCAAAAATGTATGCAAAATGCTTAAAATGTGCATGAGCACCTTATTATACGAATGTAATATAATAATAAATTAATAATTAATTAATAATTTTTTTAGATATTTTATTTCTAAATCAACATAATAATCAAATCAAAATCACTTAATCAGTATTTTTATTATCTATGTATTAATTATTACCTGGATTAAAACATTCTACATTTTGCTACTATTGTAAACATAAACGATCAGGTACTGTACTAAATTTTTGATAGTAAAGTTGTGTCTTCGATCGCTCAAAATATTTTTATAAGCAGAAAAGGTCCGTTCTACGTCAACTGAAGTAACTGGGCAGTATTTGAATTTGGGTGCTATTTTGGAACTTATTAATTCTGGCTAAAACTCACCCTTTCCATTTATAATACTATTAGTTTGACATAATGGTTCAAAGCGTGGGTTACTGTTCAAAATGTTTTCAAACTTTTCTTTAAGTTTACTCGGGAATACCTCAGACAATGAGGAGTTCAGTAGACGGATTCAATCCATTAACTGAAAAGATTCATTCACTGCCAAACCTTGAGTTTCAAGCTTTTTAATACTTGCAGATATATAGGAAAATTGAGTGGTAATGACAGCAATGTTTTTTTTTTTAATACTGGAATCATTAAATGCTTCTTTGCACTGACAAACTGCCAAAGCCTCTGCACTATCGAACTCATTTGCTACACCTTTGATAGACTCAAAATGTTCATTGTAAAACAAGAAAGTTTTGACCGACGTACCCCAATGAGTTACCTCTGGTTCGGGAGGTAAAGGCACATTTGGTCGTTTCTCTTTGTGGGCCTTGTTGTAAGAAGGTCCCTTAAGAAACACTTTCTTTGTTGATGAGATAAATTTTTTTATATTCCCAAACATGGATCGTACTTCTTCAGCGAGGCAATGTGCTCCGTGAGCAAAGCAAGCTAAATGGATCAAATTGGGATCTGCAGAAGATTCTGAAAATATTTTTTTAATACCATCATTCACAAATCTGGCGATCGTAGAATGGTTTTCTCTTCTAGTTATTTGCAGGCCACCAAATAGGAAGAAGAAGTCTCTAGTTTTAATACATCAACAATTAAATTTGCCATATAATGGCTACAAGTATCTGTAGTTTCGTCAGTTGAAACCCAAATAATGTTGTCCTTGACTTCATTGCAAAATTTTTCCATAACATGTAGGTAAATTGTCGGTATGTAATTTTTGCGTAATGTTCATCTGGTATATTTTTATTTAGTTAAGTTTGCTAGCACAAGATCGCGGTCATTCAAGAGCGGTGAGAATACTACACTGTATCGAAATGACTTCCAAACCTTGACATTTGCATTAAATATGCATTATCAATACTTATTAGTTAAAATATGGAAAAACGGTAAAAAGTGGCTAAATAAGCAAATGCATATGCAACAGGCAAATGCATATAATCCAGTGATTACTTATAAGCATCTCATGCAGCACCAACCTGGACCAATGGAGCTTCAAGACTACACATTTTAAGAGTATTTAGTGCAGCACCATTCTGGACCAATAGAACATCAAAGCTACACAGTTTCGGAGCATCTAGTGCAAAATCATTCTTGACCAATTTAATTTTTTATCTATGCATACTTATAAGCTTTTAGTGCACTACCATATTAGACTAATGGAGCATCAAGTATACACAATTTGGAATTATTAAGTGTACCACCATCCTGGACCAATTTAGCTTCAAGGCTACACAGTTAAAAGCATTTTGTGCAGCACCAACATAGCCCAATGGAGCTTCAAGTCGACTCAGTTTGTACGTATTTCCTACACCAGAAATTAGAGCCAATTGAACTTCAAGACTCTCAGCTTGGGAGTATTTAGTGCACCAGCATTCTTTACCCAAGTAACTTCAAGTCTACTTAGCTTAGAAGCATTTAGTGCAGCACCATCACAAACCAAAGGAGCTTCAAGTCAACTCATTTTCGAAGCATTTAGTCCACCAGATATCTAAACCACTAGAACTTCAAGAGTACTAACCTTAGAAGCACTTAGTGCATGATCATACTTTACTCAACCAAATAGCATCAAGACTACTCAATTTGAGAACATCTAGTGCAATAGCATTCTGTACCAATCTAATTTAGGGTCTACGCATCCTCATAAGTATTTATTGCAGAACCATCCTGGACCAAAGGAACTTCAAGTCTACAATGTATGGAAGCATTTACTGCAGCAGCATTATGGACCATTTTAGCTTCAAGTCTACTCAGTTAGGAGCATTTAGTGCATCACCATCCTGTACCAATGGAGCTTCAGGTCTTCTCAGTTTGGGAGCATCTGGTGCTAAACCATTTTGGACCAATGAATATTCAAGTTTAGTCCGTTTGGGAGCATTTAGTGAAGCTCTATCCTAGACCAATGGTGCTTCAAGTCTACACAGCTTGGAAGCATTTACTGCAGTAACATCCTGGACCAATAGTGCTTCAATTCTACTTGTATTGGAAGTTTTTACTGCAGCACCGTCCTGGACTAATTGAGCTTTGTAATCTTTAACCAATGGAGTTTCAGGTCTATTTAGTTTGGGAAAATATAGTAAAGAATCATCCTGGATCAATAGAGCTAAAAGTCTAATCAGCTTGGGAGCATCTAGTGCAGCAGTATTCTGAGCTATTGGAGAGTCTAGTCAACTCAGTTAAAAAGCATTTACAACACCAGAAATCTGAATCAATAAAGCTTCAAGACTAATCAGTTTGTTGGCATAAGGTACAGCACTATCATGGACTATTGGAGCTTCAAGGCTACTTCACTTGGGACCATTTTCGGCAGCACCATCATGGACTAATGGAGCTTTAAGTTGACTCAGTTTGGAAGAATTTAGTACGACATTCAAGGTTACTCAACTTGAGAGCATCTAGTGCAATAGCATTCTGGACCAATCTAATTCAGGGTCTAAGCATTCCTATTAGCATCTACTGCAGTACCAACGTGGACCAATGGAGCTTCAAATCATCTTAGTATTGGTGGATTTAAGCCAGCAGTA
Source organism: Prosapia bicincta (assembly GCA_036971475.1). NCBI lineage: Eukaryota > Metazoa > Arthropoda > Insecta > Hemiptera > Cercopidae > Prosapia > Prosapia bicincta. The sequence continues at coordinate 334,260,506 of JBAIZL010000001.1, read as the reverse complement.
ATCTGACCCAATGGAGCTTCAAACCTTCTCAGCTTGAGAGCATCTAATGCACCATGTTTCTGAATGAATAAACCATCTAATCTACTCAACTTGAAAGCATCTGGTGTAGCATTATTTTGAATCAATGGAGCTTTAAGTCTACTCAGCTTGGGAGCATTTAGTGCCTCACAATCGTGGACCGATATATCTTCAAATATACACAGTTTGGTAGCATTTAGTGTGGCACCATCCTAGAACAATGGTGCTTCAAATCTACTGAAATTGGGAGTATTTAGTGCTGCTCCATCCTAGACCAACAGTTCTTCAAGTCTACTCAATTTGGGAACATTTAGTGCTGCAACATCTTGGACCAATGGAGCCTAAAATCTATTTAGATTGAGAGCATTTAATGTTGCAACATTCTGGACCAATGAAGTTTCAAATCTCCTGAGTTTGGGAGCATTTTGTGCACCACCATTCAGGACCAATTTAGCTTTAATTCTACTCAGGTTTGGAGCATCTAGTGCACCATGTTTCTGAGCCAATAGACCACCTAGTTTACTCAACTTGAAAGCATCTGGTGCAGCAATAATTTGGACCAATAGAGCATTTAGTCTACTCAACTTGGGAGCATCTAGTGCAGCAGCGTTCTGAACCAATGGATCAGTAAATCTAGTCTTCTTGGGAAGCAGAGTTCAGGACCAATTGAACTTCTAGTCTACTCAATTTGGGAGCATTTAGTGCTGCACCATCCTTGAACAATTAATCTTCTAGTCTACTCAGTTTGAGCGCATTTACTTCAGCACCATTCTGAACCAATGGAGCTTAAGACTACACACTTTGGGAAAATCTGGTGCTGCACATTCTAGACCAATGGAGCTGCAAGACTATGCAGTTTTTGAACATCTAGTGCACTAGAATTCTTGACCAATGGAGCATGTACCAATGATATTTTACATATACACATACTCATGCAGCACTATTCAGGACCAATGAAGCTCCAAGTCTATTCAATTTGGGAGAAAATTTACTGCAGCACCATCCTGAGCCAATGGAGCTTCAAGTATAGTCAGTTTGGAAGCATTTTCTGCATGACCATTCAGGATCAATGGAGCTCAAGTCTACTTAGTTGGGGACCTTGTAGTGCAGCACCATCCTGGAAAAATGGAGCTTCAAGTTTACACAGTTTGAAAGCATTTAAAATAGTAGTATCCTGGACCAATGGAGCTTAAATTCTACAACGTTTGGAAGAATAAACTGCATATGGACTAGTGGAGCTTTGTAATCCACGACCAATGGCGTTTTAGGCCTATTGTTGGGAAAATATAGCAAAGAATCTTCCTGGACCAATAGAAATTAAAGTCTAATCAGCTTGGGAGCATCTAGTGCAGCAGTATTCTGAACTAATGGAGAGTCTAGTCAACTCAGTTAAGAAACATTTAGTCCACCAGAAATCTGAATCAATAAAAGCTCATAACTAATCGGTTTGTTAGCATTTACTGCAACACCATCGTGGACCAATAGAGCTTTAAGTCAACTCAGTTTAAAAGCTTTTAGTGCGGAAGAAATCTGAACCAAAAGACGTTCAAGACTACTAAACTTGAAAGCATTTAGTGCTTTAGTGCAATAGCATTCTGGAACAATCTAATATAGGATCTACACATCCTTATAAACCTCTCTTGCAGCTCCATCCTGGACCAATGGAGCTTCAAATCTACACGCTTTGGGAGCATTTAGTCCAAAACTATCCTGGACCAATGGAGCTTCAAGTCTACTCCGTTTGCAAGCATCTACTGCAGCACCATCCAGAACCAATGGCTCTTCAATTCTACACAATTTGGAAGCAGTTACTGCAGCACCATCCTGAACCAGTGGGCTTCAATTCTACACAGTTTGGAAGCATTTACCACAGCAGAATCCTGGGAAAACAGAGCTTCAAATCTACACAGTTTGGAAGCATTTACTGTAGCACCATTCAGGACCAGTGGAGATTCAAGTCTACTCTGTTAGGGAGCATCTAGTGCAGCACCATTCTGGACTGATGGAGCTTCAAATCTACACAGTTTGGAAGCAGTTACTGTAGCACCATCCAGGACCAATGGAGATTCAAGTCTACTCTGTTTGGGAGCATCTAGTGCAGCATTATCCTGGACCAATGGAGCTTCAAGTCTACACAATTTAGGAGCATATAGTGCAAAACTATCCTGGATCAATGAAGCTTCAAGTCTACACAGTTTGGAAGCAGTTACTGCAGCACAATCCTGGACCAGTAGAGCTTCAAGTCTACTCAGTTTGTAAGTATTTACCACACCACCATCCTGGACCAATGGAGCATCATGTCTACTCCGTTTGGGAGCATCTAGTGCAGCACCATCCAGGACCAATGAAGCTCCAAGTCTACACAGGTTGGAAGCATTTACTGCAGCACCATTCTGGACCAATGGAGCTTCAAGTCTACTCAGTTTGGGAGCATCTATTCCACCACTTTCCTGACCAATGGAGCTTCATGTCTACTCCGTTTGGGAGCATCTATTGCAGCATCATCCTGGACCAGTAGAGCTTCAAGTCTACTCAGTTTAGAAGTATTTACTACATCACCGTCCTCGACCAATGGAGCTCAAAATCTATTCTTTTTGGGAATCAGCATTTTGGACCAATAGACTATCAAATATACTCAGCTTGAGAGCATCTAGTGTAACCACATTCTGGACCAATCTAATTTTATATCCACACATTCCTATAAGCATCTATTACAGCACCACTCTGGACCAATGGTGCTTCAAGTCTACTCAGCTTGTTAGCATTTAGTTCACCAGCAAATTTAGTTCTGAACAAATTTTGCTTAATGACTATTATAGCTAGAAATCATTTTCTGCACAATGTTTCTGTTCCAACAGGCCATCTAGTGAACTCTGTTTGATTTAGCACAGCGAATTCTTGATTTATAGTTTTGTGATTTTCCTTCAGCAGATAGACTTTTACCTTTCCCTGACCATATTGTGAACATATATCACATAGGAATTCACTAATGTACTGTTTGTCATACTCTAAATATTTGCAGAGAAGCCATCTCTGTGTCTTTTGGCTACATGACTTATTGGAAGACACTTGTTAAAAGCATCAACTGCCCCTTTAGTTGAGTTATAGAACTCAACAATTGTTATTTTCCTGTAGGTTCTGCTTTTAGTCTGTGTTTATGAGTATTGGAGATCAGGTATAAAACATCAGCCTTTTTGGCTTAGTATGAAACTCATATAAGTGCATTGCCATTAGTGAACAATACTGGATCAATTTTCCTTGTTTTCAGTTCTTGCATTTCTGGAAGGATTTCTTTTTTATCACTTCCTTATGAACTGCACATAACCACAGCGGTTAATTAATAGTTTCTCAACAAGCCCATTGTCAATGGGATGGATGTAAAAAAAATTAGCCATGGTTACATTTCTATTTGTGCCATGGATAGATTTTGTCAGTTCTATTATAAAATAGGCCACCCGATGACAGGCCAGATGTGTTTGAAGACTTCCCCAAGTATTTTATACTGTCAATTAGATACTTCGTTTTACACCACACAGCATAACTATATTTAGTCCGTCTTTACTTGGTTTGAAATGGGCTTCGGCCTCTGGGAAAAACAGACTCCCGATATTCATAAACAGTTATACAAAGAAAACGTAACGTAACCTCAAAACAAATAACACTTACAAGTCAAATGCCTACGAGGGATCAGTTAGGCCAGAAGATTGAGAGGAGGAGGAGACATCCCTCCTGCCCCACTCTATCATACCAAAGCACGAATTCCTGGAATCTTGCATCCTCTGACAGACGAATGACTATAAATCTAGGGTTAAAGAAGGTAGTTGTAACAACATCTGACACTGGTAGTTTGTCTGTATTGTAGTGTTTACTACATTGCTGAAGAGGCATGCTATTTTTATGTAGATAGTTATCTACAGGCAAATAGATTATTGCATGAACCTATGCTGTTTGATTTTTTTTTCTACCATCGAAGGAAAGATGGTTGTTTGGTAAAGGATCTGTTCACCATCTTGTTTCATCTCCAATAACATATTAAATACACAATTATTCAATATATTCCAGAGGCTTTTAACATGTATTTTCTCAACATAACATTAATATATGATATATATAATTGTATCACCATAGTCTTCATGGAACATATTGGACAGTTTTTTGTGACAAAGTATCTTCTGCATCAAGATTCACAAGCAACATAACAGATTATTTACAAAACTAATATTATTGTATTAGAGTTTTTCAGGGTAACAAAATTGGTTTTGCTTTAGGATTTACTGTTATATTGTTAGAGTACACTTACAAAAGTAAGATTAATGTATAGGCTTATGAAAAAGGAAAATAGTACTGTATTAGGATTTGCTACTATAATATTAAGATAGTTCTTTAAAAAAGTAAGTTTATTGTATTAGGCAGTGTCAGGAAAACTAAATAGTGGGTTATGCATTGGGATTCACTAGTATAATATTAGAGTATATTTACAAAAGTAAGTTTATTGTGTTAGGCACTTTCAGGGAAACTAGGCTAAATAGTGGGTTATGCATAAGGATGCACTAATGTGATGTTGAAAAATATTTACAAAAGTAGGTTTATTTGCAGTTTTTGTGTTGTACATCTTGAGGTTTTTTTATATAAATTACACTTTTAGTATCACTTGACAAAAATACCACTACTTACTGATCTCTATCAGCAGAAGCGTTTCACACTAGGTCAGTGCATTTTTCAATGCTGTGAGCAATGGACAAGACAGCTACTCAGGTGTGCTGCAATGGTGTGAGTTTGTGGAGTATTGGTGTTCTGTGGTGTATTATTCTTCATAGAGTAGTTCTTAATTATGTTTTCGTATGTGGTATTTGATTGCGAGTTTGTTTTGTTCTTTAGAATGTGTTGGGGATGAATTTTGTGGTTTTTGTATGTCTCATAGTTTTTTGTTGTGTTTAGTTTGTTGCTTTTTTTATGTAGAGAAGCATTTTTAGATTGATGTCTATATTGGTTTATGTGTGTAGTTTGTTCTGTATGTGTATGGCAAAGTTTGATTTGGGTTGTGCATGTTTTATCTCTTTTATGTGTTCCTTGTATCAGTTGGTAAAGTTTTTCCCTGTTTGACCTATGTAAAGGCTGGGCCAGTCGAGATCTTGTATACTCCTGCCCTGTCATGTTTGTTCTGGAGTGTTTTTATAGTGTGTAGGTATTCTTTAGTTGTAGATCTAGGATTTAGTCTGTTCTTTAGTTGTTGTGAGAGTTTGTTCTATTGTTCTGTTTCCAGAGTGAAGTTTATATTATTGTGTAATTTGTTTATGTATTTGTGGAAGCTGTTCATCTGTCTTATGTTGCCATTGTATAGGATGAATTAGGATGTCACATATCTGTAACTATATATTATTTTGAGACCTTATTTGTTGTTGGTTGAGGTTCTGTAAAACATTTCTGACAATATCCTTGAAATGAGGGATCCCTTGGGTAGGCCTTTGTTTTGAATATATTTATTTGTTGCTGTATGTGAATTAATTCTGAGAAGTGATTGTTTCTGTTAGTGTTATTATGTCATTGGTTACTTTGTCTCATGAGTCGTTTTCTATTATCATTTGCTTCAGTATGTGTACTGTTTCTTTTACTGATATGCTGGTGTATAAGTTGGTTATGTCAAATGAAGCTAGTGTGGAGTATTGTGGTATGTCTGTTTTTTTTATTTTTGTGTAAGATCTATGTTGCTGTTAGGTTGTTGTGGTTATGAAATCTGATATTATTTGTTACTATTTTGTTGTCTGTAAGTCTGTCTCATGCGTAACCTATTAGGAAAATTCCCCTTTAATTTGGAATATTATTTGGAACTGTTATGGACTCACTTTACAACACTCATAGGTTTGAGGCACCAGCCGCTATTGGTTGGGTATATATTAAAATGGCAAATGTTTGCAAAGAATCGTTTCTTTTTATAAGAAATGAATAGATGTACAATATTTTAATCAGTTAAATAAAGTAAAGTGAGAGTAATACAGTAAGGTAATGAAAACGTTTAGAGATACTAAAATAATTTAACATATAAATTGATAGACTGGAGTGGTTGACCTGGGTAGAACGTAATAACCTAGCATATGTTGTATTAATATCTGTGATGATGAAGTGAAAATGAAATTAATTCAAAGAAAAACATGCAGGGGAAGCATAGAAATCTTCTAAAACGTTATTTACATTATTACTAAGTGGTGAAAGTCCCCTTTGACATTTATTCATTTTACAACAATGGAAAACTTTAAAAAATTATGTATGCACTAAATCTACATAATTTACTATATCAAAAGGACTTTAACTTTTAATATGTGTGTTATGGGAATTTCAACCAACTACTGTCCTAGCATTATTGTAGACCAAGCCATCATTTATTGAAAGTCATAATGCTTTCATATAGTGACTTTCCTGACATTGTAGTGGAGAGAACCTTAAAACATTACAGAGTAATATAAAGAGGAGGAAATTTGATGTTTGATGTGATCAATTTCTTCTAAAGCTTTTAAAGAAACTTATAAACTACAGCTGCAAAATAGCTTTATGCACATACAGTGGTATCTTCTCAGCTCCATACAATCATAACTAAGTCATATTGATTTATAAAACATTTTCTTGTGGAGATATGTTAACAATAGTGAATATTTATTACATTTGTTTTCTTGAAGAGATCATGGTATCCTATTAAACCTTTATATTTTGAAAATGGGAAAACTTTTGTTTATATCTTTATATAGTTTCTTATAGAGTCTATTTCAATAGTATATATATTAACTAATTTCTTTTAATAATTTATTATTTATAATTATTTCTGAGCTGTTATATGGCATTATAAATAATAAGAACTCATGAATTTTATAGTCCATTACGTTTGATGAATCTTATTAATCACTTAAACAATAGTTTATGACTATCCGAACTTTGAATTTAGTAAATTTGTTAAAACCTACTGAGACAGAACGTTTTCGATCGCTATGTGCCGATCTTCATCAGTGTCTTCTGCTTGGAGATGTTGGGTCAAGCGGTGATGGTTTTAAAGGTAGGTTTTTGATAGTATCAAAGAGTATGTGTGTTTTGTATTGTGTTTGTTCATTTAATATGTTTGTACTTTGTATTTTTGTGTGTCTGTAAATTTCATATTGTTCTAGTGTGTTGAGATGTGGTCCTTTTTTGTTAATGTGTAGAATTTCTAGGTTATGGTAAATGTCCGTGTATTTGTGTCCTGTATCTTTTATGTGGTTGTAGAATGTTGAGTTCTGTTTGTGTTCTTCGACTCTTTGTTTAAAGCTGCGACTTGTTTTGTCCAATGTAGAATTTGTTACATTCGTCGCAGTTCAGTTTGTATACGCCTGGTGCTTGTAGTTTATCCTTGTTGTTGGTGTTGTGTTGTATTTTGTATTGTAACTTGTTATTAGTTTTGTATGCTATTTTGTATCCTATTTTTTGAAATTTGCGGGCTATTTTTTTTATGAACGGTAATGTGATGTATTTGTTTTCCCTGTCTGTAGTGTTAGTTTTAGTGTTTTTTTTTTTGTATTTTGTACCATAGTTTGTCTATTATTGTGGTGTTGTATCCATTTGTGTAGGCTAAATATTTAATTGTGTCTACTTACGAAAACCTACCTTTAAAACCGTCACCGCTTGACCCAACATCTCCAAGCAGAAGACACTGATGAAGATCGGCACATAGCGATCGAAAACGTTCTGTCTCAGTAAGTTTTAACAAATTTACTAAGTTCAAAGTTCAAATAGTCATAAACTATTGTTTAAGTGATTAATAAGAACTATTGTGATGTTTTAATTACAAGATATTTGTTCAATTGTATGAGGTATATCAATAAATTAAATTCCGTCTAACAGGTGTAAGAAAATAAATATGAAAATAAGAAAATATTATTTTTAAATATTCTTTATTCCTTAACCTATTTTTCTACATAAGTACTTTTACTTTGCAAAGATCTATCTTACCTCAGCAGAAGATTTTGTAACCAAAGATTCTCGCCTGTGAATTGAACCAAGTGAAAAAATAGTTTTTTTCATGTCATCATTTTTTAATTTTTGCTAGCAAAGTCAGATTTCAGGCACAAAAAAGGTAGCAGGTCTGGATTGTAGGGAAGGTGGTTCATTTTTACCAGCCAAAATCTTGTAAACTGTAAAAACTGTTGAGTTAGATTAACAGTCTAGGAGAACAATGCTGTTAGTAAACATTCCACGACATTTATCCCATATTATGTGATACAGCTTACGAAGCACCTCATAGTAAGCATTTAGGCATAAGCTACTGACTCTTGTTCCCAGTAACTATACTGCTAAGGAAGATGTCACTGTCCACTCACCAGATGCATAGCCTTGCCAAATTTGTATTACTAGTGGATCAGTATGGCCTCTTCTTAGTCTTATATTTAAATCTACTTTTACTTATCAATCACCTTACAAGGCAGTGTAAAGGGTAGCTACTTCTTTATGATTTTTATAGTGAGTAGTTCTAATTCGAGGAAGCTACCCCGATCACACGATGCCATAACCTTGCAACGATCATAATTTCAGTGAATCATTATACATTTTCTTTAGTCCAAATATTTCCAAATTTAAAATGTAACTAGACAAAATATGTTTAGCATTATTACTTTTATAAGCTAATAAATAGACCCTATATAGTCATAAAGCCATATGTAAGGTACTGTGTTTTTTTAACTTAAATAAACACATATAATTTAAAATATTTTCATGAAAAGATAAACCCAAAACTAAAAAAATCTACAAAGAGTAGATTAGAATTACATAATAATCTCAACACTCTTATTTTCTCAGCTGGAGTATTAAAAATTCTTTAATAAAACATTAATTTTTTACAACTAAAGGTTTATATATTTACATATGTCTGGAAAAGGTAAGGAATATAGCACACTTTATTAGATCTAACACACACAATGTTTTGTATTTTCTCTCCCTTTTTATAGTCAACTCCTTTTTATATATAAAACATGTAAGCACAAAAGCTAACAAAATACCAGTGTAAACTTCAATAACTATTCAAAATCAGGCAGTGAATGATGCACAAACTCCATTGTGAGTTCCTTCACTAGACACATGTTAAGGCTGGTTTCAAAACAGCTAATTTTTGTTCTCTGACTTATGACCTGTTAAGGGTTTATAAGTTCTAAAATTCCCACTTGTTACTTTTTAAAACTACCCACCCAAAACAATAACATATAAAATAAAAGATAGTATGACACTTGCAGTTTTTTTGTTGAATGTCTTGAGGTTTTTTATTATTAATTACTTGTTGATTACACTTGGGTAAAACCATCACTTAGTGATATTTTTCAGTATATGTGTTTCACACTTGGTCAGTGCATTGTAAAATGATGTGTTACTTAACTCCAACAATGCCATTAAAAACTCGAACCTAACCCACCTAAAGCCCTGTTTGCCATATTTATTGAGTTTTCCAAAATTATAATGCCTAACCTCCTATTTTCCTATACAATTTGTTGGTAGTACTTCAAGAGTGATGCATGTTTAAAGTTTTGTTTGTAATGGGTTTAAATATTGCTACAAAATCATGTATATTTCCTAAACCATACAAGGTATATAGCTCAGTATGTTACACTTTGTGCCCCTGTACCTACTGAATGTAATAGTGTATAGGGAACACGTTTTAAAAGGTTTTGCATTTCTACCTACAGTGAGTGTAGTCTACTCACGAGGAGTAGTAAAGCCAAAACGAAGAACTTTGGTTACCTTATATTCTAAAATTCTGAATAAGATTTAAAACAATAGAACAATTACAGAAATTAACGTACTCTCATATTTATAATAACAACATTAAGATATAGAATAGTGGTAATAAAGCGAAGTTGTTAATATGTATTAGAAACAACCAGGTTAAAATATGAAATTCATAATATTTGTACAGTATAGTTAAAATATGCAATATTTTCAATCACCTATTATTGTGTTTCTATCTCCTGTTATTAACTTTTCATTTATAAACAGTTTCTTCTAGTTTCAGTTTAAAATTTAATGTCAGACGTGACTTGCAATGCATACAAAAATTTATACTTCAACATTTGAATAAACATTTGAATGGGGCGATCGCCCCCCCCCAACCTTCAACAACTTTGGGTTAAATATCGACAATATATTATTAAATTAGGACGATGATTTTGAGCAATCACTAAGTCACATTTCCAAAAAGTATGCTTACTTCTTGACGATTGCTTGAAAAAAAGCTGGAATCAGAATTGGAATCTTGGTATTTCCAATGGGATCGGGTGTCAACAACTGGTGCTTTGTCAGCTCTGGATTTAATAAAAACATATGTTCAAGAAGACTATCCTGTTATTCATTTTTTACTACGAATCTTAATCACGATTTCTAATGCAAGCGTAGAAAGAACTTTTTCTAGTTTAAGAAGATTGAAAACATGGCTAAGATCAACCATGGAAGAGGACCGCTTGACAGGATTAGCATTGCTTAATATCAATCGAGAAAAGAAAATTGATATAGATTCTGTTATTGATCTTTACGCAAGAAAACGCAAACATCGACTAGAGTTTATTATTTAACTACGAACTATTAGTTTTAGTATGAATTTAATTTTTATTTGATATATGTTTCTATTGTTAAATAAATAATACTTAATAAATTAAAATCATTAAATATTTTCAAATTTTAAGCATTTTTGTTACATGTTTTTACACACACGCACGTGCACACACACACACGCATATTATATATATATATATATATATATATATATATATATATATATAATGCATCGATCGCCCCCCCCCTAAAGCAAGTCGCCTGGAATAAAATATCCTTATACACACCGCCATAGGAGGATTAAATGTCGAGATTATTGTTCCCCAAAATAGAATTTAGAATGTCCTCCCTTATAAGGAATTATGACAAATAACCCTCCTAGGGCCATTGACACTGTGCATACTTACAATGTATATAAATTTAAAAGATTTTCCTGGTGCAGTTGTCTATATACTGACTATGGTTACTTCTGTTGCTGCCTGGTTTCCTTGGGAAGAGTCCACAGTCACCAGTTAAACAGGCTTCCCTTACTGGTGCCTTTACGGCACCTTTCGGTTCGACTCTCGCTATACGACTCTCCTAAACTTAATTTTAATTTTAAAAGATACCGGAAAATTCAGGTTTGTGAGAATCATCTGTTATAAACGGTTCGCTGCTGAGTGCTGCTCCCCCGCGGCAACCATTGAAACTAATAACTATTTTGCCTCGTTTACGTGAATCGACTGTTTGGCGGTAATATAAAAAACCTTACAATTGAAATTGTACCGAAACGTATTAGAAAAACTATTAAAAGAAGCAAAAAGAGTAAGCTATTTCGTTGTATGTCTATGTAAAAATTACGATCCTAAATTTTATGAATATAATAAGTAAAGGATAAAGCTGTTGACATAGAAAAACTTTATCTAATACTAAATGGTCATTGGCAGGAAATTAAAACAAAGAAATGTAAATCATAAGAAAATATTGTATTTATTCAAATGTTTTAGGTTATTGGTAATATAATTTAAAAGAAATTAATGCAAACACATGTTTTTCCTCATTTTAATATTTCAATAAATATAAAATTGAAACTATTGTTAAGCTATTTATCATTTAACAATAAATATTTAAAATATTTATAGAACATTTTACAGAATTAGGCCTACTTATTAGAATACTCATAGAATATTTCACAAGTAAAATATTTAAAATTTATGTGTATTTCAATTATTATAGGAAGTAGTTTTCTTACCTAAGTAATGTATTTTAGGTATATTAATGACAAATAGACCAATTTTTAAAACGTATTTAATGAAAACATTTACGGAGCAATATAAATATTATAGGTTGGGTGTTGTATTTCATTTTAATTTTTCAATGAAATGATATTGCCTTAATTAGATCTCTTTTCCTCTTCCTTTTTCACCAGTGCTTAGCACATTTAGGGTAGTTTATACTTGAGCGTGCGACGTACTGATTGTGGTTACTGTATGCGCGGCCTAACTTGCTTTACAATATAGAAATATTCAGATTACGTTTGCAGTTTAATCCAAACGTTTATATTGGGAACTTCAGGTTTCAGCCTTATGTTCCTATAAATGTTGTCCTCGCCCATTCTTTTCTGAAGCTTTATTTAAACATACTTTAGTATACAAATCTACAACCAGCAATTCCTAATAAATGTTTTCAAAGTTGTTCGCCAGATGGCAGAGCTGTGACGGTAAACTTGAAGCTCTTGCTAGATGCACAAGATTAATATTGCTTCACACTGACTTTAAAGTAGCTTTCATCAAACAACATCTACACTCATTTCCTCACTGGGTAGGTACAATCCCCCCCCCCACGACACACACAAATGACCGCTGACCCTACTGACCGCCTACCTCTAACCCCAATATACAAATAAAATGTAGGCTATATACTAGTATTAATATGCTTCACAGTTATGCTTCAGGTGACGCAGGGACACATCCCCAGGGTCGCAACGTAGCCCCAACGGTATTACTAATCATGCCCTGCATGCCATTTTAGTTTCGAGTAGGCGCGGAAGAAGTGGCGCATATCATTCCTCCCATAGCCTTACTAACAAGGAGTTTGTAATACCCATCTTTATTTCTTAGAATAAAGGTATTCCAGCCCCCAGTATTCCTACATGATCCGTTTTTTCCTGGCAGGGCTTCTTTCTTGCCAAGTTTTTTCTTCCCGCTCTTAACGCAACACTAACCATACTGCTTCGTTTCACTATCTTCTGATTCTCCATGGAAAGAGCTTATCAGCTTGGTACATGGGCAATCGATCCTGTTTCCTTCACTCGCGGTAGGGAAACTAACCGCATGCACATGTGAGACGGGGGCAGCTCGATAGAGGTTGGCTGCCACGAGGCCGGTTTCTGAGGGCCCAGATCCGGGTTAGAAAAAATTCTTAACACTTTCGTCTCCTACGATAACCTTTGTCTTTGTAAATTGTTTATTCCCAAAGTAACTGTCCCCAACTAAGAAATACTTTTACCGCCAAAACCCGCTAACAAACATCAAATCTAAAATTGTTTATTCCTAAATTAATATTCCCCAAACTAAGAAATACCTTTACCGCCAAAACCCGCTAACAAACATCAAATCTAAAATTGTTTATTCCTAAATTAATATTCCCCAAACTAAGAAATACCTTTACCGCCAAAACCCGCTAACAAACATTAATTCTAAAATTGTTTATTCTTAAATGAATTATCCCCAAACTAAGAAATACCTTTACCGCCAAGACCCGCTAACAAACATTAAGTCTAAAATTGTTTATTCCTAAATTAATATTCCCCAAACTAAGAAATACCTTTACCGCCAAAACCCGCTAACAAACATCAAATCTAAAATTGTTTATTCCTAAATTAATATTCCCCAAACTAAGAAATACCTTTACCGCCAAAACCCGCTAACAAACATTAATTCTAAAATTGTTTATTCTTAAATGAATTATCCCCAAACTAAGAAATACCTTTACCGCCAAGACCCGCTAACAAACATTAAGTCTAAAATGGTGTATTCCTTAATTAACAATCCCCAAATTAAGAAATACCTTTACCGCCAAAACCCGCTAACAAACATTAATTCTAAAATTGTTTATTCTTAAATGAATTATCCCCAAACTAAGAAATACCTTTACCGCCAAACCCGCTTACAAACATTGAGTCTAAAATGGTGTATTCCTAAATTAACAATCCCCAAATTAAGAAATACCTTTACCGCCAAACCCGCTTACAAACATTGAGTCTAAAATGGTGTATTCCTAAATTAACAATCCCCAAACTAAGAAATACCTTTACCGCCAAAACCCGCTAACAAACATTAAGTCTAAAATGGTGTATTCCTAAATTAACAATCCCTAAACTAAGAAATACCTTTACCGCCAAAAAAACTGTTTATTCTTAAATGAACTATCCCCAAACTAAGAAATACCTTTACCGCCAAAACCCGCTAACAAACATTAAGTCTAAAATGGTGTATTCCTAAATTAACAATCCCCAAATTAAGAAATACCTTTACCCCCAAACCCGCTTACAAACATTGAGTCTAAAATGGTGTATTCCTAAATTAATATCCCCCAAACTAAGAAATACTTTTACCGCCAAAACCCGCTAACAAACATTAAGTCTAAAATGGTGTATTCCTAAATTAACAATCCCCAAATTAAGAAATACCTTTACCGCCAAAACCCGCTAACAAACATTGATTCTAAAATTGTTTATTCCTAAACTAACAATATCCATAACCTAAAAGTCTCAACCTAGAGCCAATAATTAGTAGTAACTTTTTGTATCTAGACCGCTAGGATGTATAAGTTACGTTCTTAAACAGGGTAATGGAATTGTGCTATTAATAATGATTTTATTACAACATATCAATAAATAGTTTTATTTATATGAAATTTCACATACAGTCTACATTTATTCCCATTCTAATCATACAAAACAAAGAAGGTAACATCGTATCACACCATTTTATTAAGTCTTTCTACTAAGCAAGAAACCAAACAAAAACTTACAGCATTATGCCCAAAACAAAAATATCCTTAAAAGCTACAGAATTTCATAAAAACTAAACATCCCTTACAACATATCAGTACAATAGGGATGAAGTGATTTACAGGTTACTTCAGTCCTTGGTAACTACTTACGTTTAGAGAAGGGTAGAGAAGTAGTTGCTTGTTTAGTATGGTGTTTAAAAACATTGTTGAACTTTGAATCCATTGTAAATACTAATGTTGAAATAGTACAAAATGTTAGATTGTCAGAGTGGACATAGATGAAAACAAAAGTTTGGGATTTGTCATCACGGAAAATAGTAGTCACAGATCCTATATTATTAACATCTCTCGTTATTCATAATTATATTTAAATACTTTTCATCAGTTTCATAAAAAAACGTATACGGTGTAACTATATATTATTATCATCAGAAACGGGTTGTTAATAAATGTTTAAAGATATATACACACAAAACAATATTCAGAACTTGACATTATTTCTATTACTATACAAAAACTAATATTATTCTGAAGTAACATTTAAATACACTTGTCATTGCACAATGCTCAGTCATATTTAATAAATTAAAAGTTTGGTAATGTAAATACATCTATATTAATTATAAATTATAATCGTTTATTTATAATTAAAAATTAAAAACTTGTTGCTGTTCATGACGTGTTGGTTGTTTATTACTTATTACACTTTGATATTACTTGCGACCAGACGTTTTGTTAACTATAAGTTGTTAAATTTATAAGGTGTAAGTTAACAATTTAACAACTTATAGTTAACAAAAAGTCTGGTCGCAATTAATATCAAAGTGTAATAAATATAATTAAAACTATATACTAATGGATGGATAACTCTATTGAAAAATCCAATTTTTATTTTCCAGACTTTAAAATATAAAAAATAATACTTTTTTTTAAAAAAAACACGGTTATTACATTTTAATTACATTAAATTAGTGATTCACGCTATTAACAAAAATAGCCATTCAAAAGTCAAACAAAACTATTGGAACTTTGTTTTTTTCGACACTAATGCAACTTTAATAACAGTAGGCTATGTATTATTACATCCTAGTGCCGAATTAAATATACAAACTGGTTGATATAATGTTTTATTCTTTTCTACTGCATAAAACGGTCTTATTATATAAATCTATTTCATCCCTAATTTATTAAATAATTTGTATGTCCCATATTTATTCTCCTAATACGTCTTTACTACTTTAATTGCTACGGTATGAAATCTTGATCTCGTTGCCCGTATGATGAATCAGCTGACTGGCTGATTAACTAATCCCAGAAGGCAAAGCAATGTAAGGCATTGACTGATAAGGATAAGACTGCCTTTTGATTGGTCTGTAGCTCCTCCCACTCCACCAGCAACAACTGTCAATATTGTGAATCGTTGAAACATTGTGAAACCTGGCACTCCAGGTTTTTGGTTTAATGAAAACACAAAAACACCTAGTTTTTATTTTTAATAAATCTGAAGGATTTTTTAAAAACTTTTTAGCTACCTATATATTAAATTCTATATAGGTGTATATATGTATGTATATATATATATATATATATATATATATACACGGACACATTATTTATATATACACCATTATTTAATTTTTTATGTAATGGGGTGGAGTCAATTTTTATTATTTTAGAGGAAAGTGGTAATTTTGTTATTTTTAATGTAAAGCATAATTTATGTTTCACATTATATTATAATATATCATAGGTACCTATATTATAGGTATAGCAGTTATTGTTTAATTACTTAGTTCAATTTTTGAGTAAAGTAGGTAAGTACTTCTTTTATTTTAAGATCTTAGTTACCAAAGTAATTTAAACAATACCTACCCTGTCAGCTAAATATTAATAATTCTAACAAATGATGTAGCTGAAATCATAAACATTTGATGTCTACGTACAAGTACATGTTATAATATTTTGGCAGTAGTTAAATTCTCCAATTTTTAAATAATAATATAAACATTCCATTTATTTGAGGCCCATGTAATTTATTTTGAGGGTTGCATGTCTGAGGACGAAATAATTTTTTCTAAAGGGTCTACAAATTTGACAGTTGTTATTGTTGAAGTGGGAGTAACTACAGACCAATCAAAAGACAGTATTTGCCTTACATTGCTTCACCTTCTGGGATCAGTTATTATGCTGGCTGGCTCTATCTATCGGAGTTGCAGTAGTTCATTTCATTTGTCATTATGTTACAAGCTAACTTTTATTAGTATAAATTAAGTTTTAAAACGCATTAAATAATATAATATGCATTAGTATCTTCTTGCATAAACTTTCTACTTAAAATTTAGTCCACATTAAAAAAATTATGAAATATAAATAGTTAGAATACCTGAGTAACTAAACACTTTGAAAACAAACAGGAGTTAAAAATATAGTTGTATGAATTTAAATATAGGCAGTTATATTTTATACTTAGTTTTAATATTCCCACCAAAAATATTTGTATGGAAAAATTTTATAATGTAATTTTTATACTGTAATTAATTTTATTTACTTTTAATAAATTATGTACTTTATTGATTTGTTTCCGAACTTTTATATGAAGGAGGGATTTTCTTGTAACAGGTAATGAAATTATAATTTGTTGAAAATTATATGGAATATAACTTGATATATTTTGAAAAAAAATATTAATTCATTTTAATTTTACTAAATAAAAGTATAAGTAAATTATTCTTTAGATATTTCTCGAAATAGCAATTTAGGAATTGCTAAGCATTGAAAACTATTTTCCAATAACTTAATGACATAATATTTGCACTTGTAACAAACACGAATATGACTGGACCTTATCACTTACCTTCAACCCTATCTTCTAATCTGGTCCAAATAACTTCTTTTGTTATTTTGTAATTTATTATTTATGTTGACTTCCACTGCCTTATCAAACTCTTCGTCTACATCGTCATCGGCAAATTTGATTTCACTGTCGTCTTCGTCTAGTAAGTCGTAATACTCACTATCGCCGCTAGGGGATTTTTCAACTTTCGTTTCCTTCTCTTTGATTCTGTAAGCTTGATGAACTTTTACAGGCGAATCGGGAACTAGCTTGTCTACCATTTTCAGATGAATATCTTCCGCAAAACGAACTTCGTCAGGTTTTTTCATATTACTGTTCTGTTCCTTTTTCCGATTATCTTCGTAAGGCTGACCCTCGTTCTCGGTGTCGTTTTCGCTTTTGGCATTCACCGGCGTTCTGCTTCCTGAGTCAGTCTCGGTGGTTGCCAAGGAGAACTCCGTTGTCACTTCCAAGCTCTTCAATTCGTCGTTGAAAACGAGTTTTGTTTTGTTGTCGATCACGGAAAATTCTTTTAGTTCTGTCTCGTCTGCGTCCGAGAAGCCAATGAGTTGATCATCTTCGTCGTCTCCCCACTGTCCTGGAGCGAACGGAGGAATCCACACGCAGAAAGCTGGATCCATGCCAAGGAAAGAGCCGGGCACAGCGGTGTTGTTGGAGACGTTGTAGTCATAGTAATCCATCTCTAGATCGGTGTCGTTGCCCGTGAGACTGTATTCCGAGCCGGCCAAAAGTTTCTCCCGGTTGCGTTTCTCCTTGCTCTCCTTAGGGTTGATACCACGGACACTGGAAGCAGGAGACGAGGCAGCCTGAGATAAAAACATTGAAATATTTTAGGGAAAAGCTCAAAAGTTTTTTGTAAATTTAAAGTTTATAGTTATGTTCTATACAAGTAGGCTACATAATATGTTTAATAATATAAAGACATGGCATTAATACTACAGTATCCGCTACACTCCACCAGCATAAAACCGGCTTGTGTCTACTTTAGCGAGCTAAGCAAATAGTGTGTAAAGTGAAAGAATAATTAGAATTACCTGGCCAAGCTTATTTTGGAAAAATTTATTTTTAATTTCATGCAACGCAACATATCATATACAAATACGTTTTAGCTAATCTTTAGTGTAGGTTAATATACTGTTTCGTTTTCTTAAGGCCTCTTCAGTTGATAACGTTTTTATAAGAGGTCAATTATTTGAATCTAAACTTTGTATACAGTGTATATATATATGTATATATATATATACATATATATATATATATATATATAATTAAAAATATTTCAAAAACCAGAATACCTTTAATGAATATATTTATTCAAAGCTTTTCGCCGGTAAAATAGTACCAGTGTATATATATATATATAATTAATAAATTTAAAATATTTCAAAAACCAGAATAGTTTTAATGAATATATTTATTCAAAGCTTTTCGCCGGTAAAATAGTACCAGCATCTTCAGGAAAAAAAAAATTTTCCGGAAAATGCTGGTACTATTTTATTGGCGAAAAGCTCTGAATAAATGTATTCATTAAAAGTATTCTTGTTTTTGAAATATTTTTAATTTATTAACTATATTACAAGAAAACTTATCACCATATTTAATATATATATATATATATATATATATATATATATATATATATATATATATATATATATATATGATGAAACGCTACTATCCGGAGTACATCCGTTCATTCTGCAGTCCATAAATTCGCAGCTCCGACGTTTCGCTAGAATCTCATCCAGCATTGACGAGGTGAACCCAACAACAGTAGAAGAGCGAGTCTACTTCTTCGCTCTTCTACTGTTGTTGGGTTCACCTCGTCAATGCTGGATGAGATTCTAGCGAAACGTCGGAGCTGCGAATTTATGGACTGCAGAATGAACGGATGTACTCCGGATAGTAGCGTTTCATCATATTTTTCCATCCGTGAAGGAATACGTATCAGCATATATATATATATATATATATATATATATATATATATATGTATGTGTGTGTGTGTGTTTGTTTGTTTGTGTGTGTATGTGTGTGTGTGTGTGTGTGTGTGTGTGTGTGTGTGTGTGTGTGTGTGTGTGTGTGTGTTTTGTGTGTGTGTGTGTGTGTGTGTGTATGTATGTGTGTGTGTGTGTGTGTGTGTGTGTGTGTGCGCGCGCGCGCCTGCGCGTGTAAATAAACAAAAGGTGATAACCATCAATAAACCAAGGCACACAGAAGGAAATCCCGAATCACTTTCAATGTTCAGGTATGGTGTAATCATCTGAAAAACTATATTTGATTTATCTGAATTATGGAAGCAAAAATGAATGCATCATTTTCCAATAATATCAGTTTTCTTTCAAATAAAATATTAAACATTTTCCCACGGAAAGGGTTTACAGTTTAGAAGAGAAATAACTTGCACAGCGGGTAATGGGAGCCGTGTATAAGTTAGAGCTTTTAAGTGTATTTTACGCAATATCGAATTTTCTTTTGTCCAAGATGGCGCAAATTGTATTAAATGTTTCATTGTATCTCTCAACTACCTGACCAATTTAATCGTATTTTTAGTGTTTAAAACAAAACACGGTTGATATCCATTCAAACAGTTCTTATCTCTTTAAAAGAAACTTATAGGTAAATATAAATAAGTTAATGCTAGTAAAATAAGCAATTAGTGGTGTTCTACCGTTGTCAATGACGATGAAACACTGGAACTGATGCTGGGGTGTGGGCCTTTATGTTTTTGTTTCTGCGATGGTTGTACAGTGACGCCATCGGGCGGCCTAGATGCGTCTCCGTCCGCGACCTCTGGTCCTTCAGCTACTGGGCTCACCGGTGACTTGAATCTTGTAACAGGTACAACCTTTATTAATTACACATAGTTAACAGCTCAAAGAATGAACTAGGTTTTTTTATTTTATAATATTAAACATTCTATTCTAGTCAACATTTTGTTAACTATGATTTTAATATGACACCTATTTTTTCTTGAATTTTGTAGTCCATTACATTCGGTGAATCTTATTAATCACTTAAACCATTGTTTATGACTATCCGAACTTTATATTTAGTAAATTTGTTAAAACTTACTAAGACAGAACGTTTTCGATCGCTATGTGCCGATCTTCTGCTTGGAGATGTTGGGTGACGGTTTTTAAGATTGGTTTTCGATAGTATCAAAGAGTATGTGTGATTTGTATTGTGTTTGTTCGTTTATTATGTTTGTACTTTGTACTTTTGTGTGTTTGTAAATTTCATATTGTTCTAGTGTGTTGAGATGTGGTGTTTTTTTGTTGATGTGTATTATTTCTAGGTTATGGTAAATGTCTGTGTATTTGTGTCCTGTTTCTTTTATGTGATTGTAAAATGCTGAGTTGGTGTTCTGTTTGTTCCTTGACTCTTTATATGAAGCTTCCACCTGTTTGCCCAATGTTTATCTTTTTATAAGAAAAACCTCAAGATATACAAAACAAAAACTGGAAATAATTATGAGTTTATTAACTACAAAAAGATCCGGCTGGCAAACAGAGTAATTTATTCAAGTCCTAATTGGGCAAACTATGGAGAATTAGGGTACTCTATAGCCCTACGATGAAGGAAACTGGTACATCGATGGGCATCTTCCGAGTAAATATATGAGGTACTTGAAGTCTGAGAGGTCTTACAAATTACAAACAATGATAAATTATTGAAAATTTATAGAAAATTTTACCTACAAAATATAATATACAAAATGTTAATAAAAATATAGAATATCAGTCGACTGGCAAACAACCTTCGTCTTACAGGCGCATGCGCTGAGTAGCCCTGACTCGCGAGAAGCAATTGTGGTAGGTTTTCCACGTACCAAGCTGATAAGCTAATTCCATGGAGGTTCAGTTAATTAAAACTGTACGGTATCACGCTTAGAGCCGGATGAAAAAAAACTGACTAGAAAGAAACCCTGCCAGGAGAAGCCCCGTGATAGGAACCCTGGGGATACCCCTACTGTCAGGGATAATGAGGGGTATTGTCTTACTAGTACTTTGTTAGTTAGGTATGTTGAGCGTGGGATGCACTTCTTCTTCTGCAGTCCACGCGATACTAAAATTACATGTTAGGCAAAATTTGTAATTCCGTTGGGGCCAGCTGCAACACCCGGGATGTCCCCCTGCAGAGCGACTACTCCCTATTGGAGCAAGCTGATCTACTAGGGAGAATAATTCGCCCCCGTACTCGCGGGTTTATCTACACTTTCATTCAGCCCCCACTCAACCTCTACCCGATTGTCCGACTAGTATTCGGATCTGTAGGTTTTATGGTTGGAATTAAGAAACGTCGAATTGAATAGTAAACTAAAGTAACTATTAGACCCTACCTATAATGTCTGTGCAATACATTGTATTTAATTGATGTTTTTTTTCAATTAGGGGTGTTAGGGATAATTTTTCTGGGTTACTGGTCACTGCAGACCACACGTAAACACAAAAACAGAAGAAGCAGCGGAGATCGCTACAAGCAGTGCGTCATTTCTGACTATTTGTCATGGGATCTGATTATTTTCGTTTTTATTGTACCTTGTCTTCCTGTGCAACTTAAATGCTATTGCTTAATGTATATTTCTTTCCTGCATTCCTAAACTTATATTTATTGTTTAAATAAGGATATATGTAATACTAGAGTTAAATATTATTTCGCAATAACTATTGATAGATGTTCAAACCTGTCTTTGTCTTTCAGCTGAGTCATGGCTGGAAGTGGTAGAAAAGGTTAGGTTCTGTACTAAACAATATGAATTTATTCGAGAAAATGAAAACACGAATCTCTGATGGTTATGAGGAAGCGAACCTAGGTTTACAGGAGCAGTAGGTTTCACGCATGTCTTACTTTCCGTTTCTGCTTTATTAAGAGAGATGTATAAGTGACTGGTCCCTAACGATAAAAGAAATCAAGTTGCCACTGCATACCATAAGCTCGTGGAAAAGTTATCTACAAAATGCAGCTACTCTTTAGAAGGGCAAGGAGACGAGACAAGAGCTTGCTACTACTCGCATAGATTTCGTGCAGACTGAATCTATTCTTTATTATAACTCGTAGAAAAGCTTGTTTGTGTAATTCTTCCAAATGATTTTGTAAACTATTCTAATTGTCATTATTTGGAATCATTTATTTACATTATTTAAATAACTAGTTTTTCAGAAAGGAAAACAATCTGTTTGATTAAATACTTTGAAGAAATTTAAAAACTAAATGTAGCCCAACAACTGTAAATAGGCCTATATTCACCAAAATAGTCCTAAAAATTTAAATAAAAATTAGTTTGCAATATATTAAAGAATATAATATATTATTGCGAGTGTTTATAATACATATTTCCCACGAGTTTCGTAAAAGTATCACAGCAAATATATTTGTATTTATTCTCTTTTAGAATGCGAATCATATTTTTCTTCCCAATACTAAATTCTTCTCACGCGACATCGAGCATCAACTTGACAGACAATTTCGGAGTGATTCGAGAAAATCTTAGACAATTGCTATAGTATTTACCTTTCCGTATAACTTACATACTCGTATGTTTGTATTTATATCGTTAAAATAACAGTTGTAAATATACCTACAACATTTATACTGGGACAATGTAATACAAATACATAAAATTGCACTTACTTTCTCTGTTTCAGACTGAGGTGTATCTTAGGAGTATCAGATGACGGTTTGCAGAACCTTTGGGTGCCTACTTCCAAGCTGGTCGGCCGCGCCTCCGTGTCCGAATCGCGTTCTGTTTTAGACAGATTGCTCTTAGCATCGTGAGTGACTCCTCCAAGCACATTCTCTGCGCACTCTCCTTTCCTTTATTAAACAGAATGTGTTATTATTAACCCACATTACGTTATCTCATTTATTTCTACAAAACAAAAAGCTCAATTCAATATTGAGTCTTTAATGATCATAAAATAATGCATTCCAAACTAAATTAATGAAATTAAAAATACGTGACAATAAAAGAATACCTTTTATAAATATATAATATTGGTATACCTAATATAAGTCAAAACACAATTTTATTTAACTGTAATTAAATGATACTTAACTAAGTGAATACGTAAGGGCTTACTTGCTAACGCGTTTAGAAACAATCGTTCCTTTTTCTACTCAAGTAGAGGCTTTGATTCGTAATAAAAGGAACAATTGTTTCGAAACGCTTCAGAAAGTAAGCCTTTACGATCCACTTATATAAGTAATATTAAATTGTAGTTTAATCAGTGAATTCAAGATGATTACAACAAACAACAATTTTATTTGTTTGTTATTCCAGACACCATTAAAATAAATACAAATTGTTCTTTATATATATATATATATATATATATATATATATATATATATATATATATATTGTGTATATACATAATACATATACACAGTAAAAATAAAAATAATTTAGGATATAGCAACATCCAACAATATCTTTTAAATTAAAAAAACCTCTGAGCAACACAGTTTCGCGACAAAACATCATTTAAAATCACAAAAATCAGTGGCAAGCTTGGAGAGCAGTTTTCAGCTTTAGCCACAGTATCTAAATCCAGCTGTAGATGTCGACAGTGAATTCAGCAGTTATATACAACGGTGAAGAGCTGCTGTAAGCTTCAGCCACAGTATTTTAACCTAGCTGTAGCTGTCGCACAGTGACTACTGCAGTTATCTACAACGGTGAAGAGCTGCTGTAAGCTTCAGCCACAGTATTGTAACCTAGCTGTAGCTGTCGCACAGCGACTATAGCAGTCATGTGCAACAGTGCAGAGCAGTCGTGAGCTTCAGTTATGTGCAATGGTTCACGTTCTACATCTTAAGACTACTACAATAGTATGGATCCTGTGACTGCGAGATGCGGTTTATTGTGAAACTATCTACAGTTAGCCTAACGATATCACAAGCAAACATTTAAAAAAATCACTCCATGACCCGTGCTTCAGTTTTATTTTAAATGTACTTTTATTATTTATTCTTTAAAATCACAACAATATTAACGCCTATTACGATCAGAATACTCATTTAAAAAAATAGTTTTTTTAAATATCTGTAGAAATATAGGTTTAAACATAGCTTTATTACCAGTACAAAGGTATTACTGTTATATATATATATATATATATATATATATATATATATATATATATATATATATATATATATATATATAAATGTGAGGATTGTGCTCAACTAACCTTATCGACTCTATAGAGTCTTCGTATTCATCAGAGTCGTCTTCGTTGTCGTCCTCAGGAAGGCGGCTGTGTTTGTGAGATCGAAATTTGCGCAGGGAAATGACTTCAGAGAGGAGCGTGGAGCTAGATCCTACCCTGCTTCTAGCTGGGAGCAACGTCCCGTTGGATCCAGACCCTATAACACGGCAGGTTGGCATTACACAGACTTGAGTATGACCAAATAGTTTTTACGTCAGTGCACTGTACTGGGAATGTGTTTCTCCTACTCACCAGAATATTCAGTGACGCTGTCCAGCTCTTCGGCGGCTGCAGCCAGCTGGTACTTGCGGTACTTGTGCACGTACTGCGCCCCTAGACAGGTAGTTGCCAACAGGAGGAAGATGATGAACATCACCACTGCGACATGTGCTAGAGCTAAGCGAGCCAATGCGTTTGGAGCCTTCACTAGGGGCGCTATACTGTGGGCACTGGTGTTAGCTAGGCGGCTACCTATCCAACAACCACATTAAAATTATGTATAAAAAGGTGTAACTTTTCAGATGGTGCAGGCTATGAAAGAAAAATCAAAATCTCAGTTTCAGATGCCACGCTTTTCATGGAACTATGGTGGCCTCGACAACCGGCAACGTATTTCATGACTGTTTCTTTCAAGTAACTGGAAATGTCTTGTTGGCGAATTGATATGATGTTAAACACGCAGTTCGAAGCAGTGTGACGATAAAGCGTGGTTTTGTAAGTGCTTCATGTGACACCTGGGAAGGATCACATAATTTGACGAAACGTATTTCATCTGAAATGTGCTTTTATTATAGAAATCAAATTGATAGAAATAAAATATTTGTATTACAAAAATAGGAGGAAATATTTCGAACACTGAAAATAGTTTTTGTTTACTCAACACCAATAAAGTAATGTTTTCCTTTAACAAACTAGTCAACGTTTCGTTTATTGCCACACCAGCCTTAAACTAAAATGTTTTTCTATTTAGAATTAGAATACTAAACGCGTAAATCAAGCGTTTCTATATTGTTATAGCTTTTTTTCTTAATTATTTTTTTTTATTTATCATTTTGTTTGTATCCCAAACAACACCATTTTCACAACCTTTTAATCAAATCCTTAATATAGAGCCCTGAACTGCGGTAAGCAACACATATAGTGTAATATAGAGTTTTGAGGTGTGGTTACCAACTTATATAAATTAATATAGAGCCTTGGGGTGTGGTAAACAACATATATAGTGTAATATAGAGCCTTGAGGTGTGGTAAACAAGTTATATAGTGTAATATAAAGCCTTGAGGTGTGGTAAGCCAGTTATATAGTGTAATATAAAGCCTTGCGGTGTGGTATACAAGTTATATAGTGTAATATAGACCCTTGAGGTGTGGTAAACAACATATATAGTGTAATATAGAGCCTTGAGGTGTGGTAAACAAGTTATATAGTGTAATATAAAGCCTTGAGGTGTGGTAAACAAGTTATATAGTGTAATATAAAGCCTTGAGGTGTGGTAAACAAGTTATATAGTGTAATATAGAGCCTTGAGGTGTGGTAAACAACATATATAGTGTAATATAGAGTCTTGAGGTGTAGTAAATAACTTATATAGTGTAATATAAAGCCTTGAGGTATGGTAAACAACATATATAGTGTAATATAGAGCTTTGAGGTTTGGTAAACAACTTATATAGTGTAATATAGAGCCTAGAGGTGTAGTAAACACCTTATATAGTGTAATATAAAGCCTTGAGGTGTGGTTACCAACTTATATACATTTATATAGAGCCTTGAGGTATGGTAAACAACATATATAGTGTAATATAGAGCCTAGAGGTGTAGTAAACACCTTATATAGTGTAAAATAGAGCCTAGAGGTGTAGTAAACACCTTATATAGTGTAATATAAAGCCTTGAGGTGTGGTTACCAACTTATATACATTTATATAGAGCTTTGAGGTTTGGTAGACAACTTATATAGTGTAATATAGAGCCTAGAGGTGTAGTAAACACCATATATAGTGTAATATAAAGCCTTGAGGTGTGGTAAACAAGTTATATAGTGTAATATAAAGCCTTGAGGTGTGGTAAACAAGTTATATAGTGTAATATAGAACCTTGAGGTGTGGTAAACACCATATATAGTGTAATATAGAGTCTTGAGGTGTAGTAAATAACTTATATAGTGTAATATAAAGCCTTGAGGTATGGTAAACAACATATATAGTGTAATATAGAGTCTTGAGGGGTAGTAAATAACTTATATAGTGTAATATAAAGCCTTGAGGTGTGGTAAACAACATATATAGTGTAATATAGAACTTTGAGGTTTGGTAAACAACTTATATAATGTAATATAGAGCCTAGAGGTGTGGTAAACACCTTATATAGTGTAATATAAAGCCTTGAGGTGTGGTTACCAACCGTACATTTCCCTTTACATTTATATAGAGTCTTGAGGTATGGTAAACAACATATATAGTGTAATATAGAGCCTTGAGGTGTGGTAAACAACATATATAGTGCAATATAGAGCCTTGAGGTTTGGTAAACAATATATATTTAGTGTAATATAGAGCCTTGAGGTGTGCTAAACAACCTATATAGTGTAATATAGAGCCTTGAGGTGTGATAAACAATATATATAGTGTAATATAGAGCCTTGAGGTGTGCTAAAGAACTTATATAGTGTAAAATATAGCATTGAGGTGTGGTTACCAACTTATGTAGTGTAGTATAACACGTCTCTGCTACTCTACAGAAATAGTATTGATGCTAGGGTCACATAATTGGAATGCAGAGAAGCACGGTTCGAATATGACTCAGTGAAAAGAGTTAAGAATGGCTAATGAGTTAAGGAAGGGTTAGGAACGAGTTAGGGAAGGGTTAGGACAGAGATTTTATAGGCAAGGTCCGGGGTTGAAGGACTAATTGTGGCTCAAGTAACCATTTCACGTTGTAGATAATCATGTGTCTGAGTATCGTATTTATATTGTCAGTTGTATTCAGATAGTTCAACAAATTACTTGAGGCAAATAAAACTATAGCAATATGTATTAGCTTAAGCAAAACACCAGCAGCTAATGCACTCAATCAGTTTGTATTGCGCAAATAGACCCCATTTACAATACTAATGCGACACAATTTGTCCATCTCGCTTCACCGCAGCACATGAAATATTCACCCTCATTTTGATGTAGCAACTTAGATTTATTCCTGACATAACTTCTACCTTAAAGTTAATTCATGATAACTTGTACATTAAAGTTAATAACAGAAGCGTTTTAGAGTTTGTAGACTATTTGTAAATGCTATATGGAGGCATTAATTCAAAATAACATTTTCAAACCCTTTACAGAATAAATGTGAATTTCAGTTTTTTCATTAAATACAAATAAAATTTTATATTATTTAGCTTGGATTGGTTGCATCCATGGTCCTTTTACGCTGATATATAAAAATAATCTTAAAAAACGTGTCATTCTCCAGATGAACTGATATTTTAACATTCCTTACAAATGATGATTCTGATAAGATCTCTTTTCGAAACATGTTATTTTTGTTTTCCTTACATTTCCCTTTAAAACAAAAAGACTGAGATGGTCACCAAATGTCACGATAAATGTAATGCTCTACATAATTGGTTAAATTTCCATGTAAAAATTCATTGACAAATATTATTATCAGTTAACTCTACTAATGAAAAAATTGAAAAAGGACATCAATTTAATATTAACATCCAACACGAGAATTATTTTCACTTAGGCTATGAATTTACGATTCACAAATGATAAGCATATCTATATAGTCCGGATCCTTCAGCTATGAGTTTTTATTCATAGAATATATATAGGAGTGTGTGTTCATACCTTATATATATATATATAAAATACATTTTCTTGTTTAATAATTTAAAACAACATAGGTTATTCAAATACAAGAATATTTAGGATATAAAATAATAAATATTCTTGTATTTGAATAACCTATGTTGCTTTAAAATATATATATATATATATATATATATATATATATATATATATAAATATATATATATATATATATATATATATATATATATATATATATATACATGCAAGCTAGTGTGAGTGTGTGTGTTTGTGTATGGGTTGTTACTGTGTGTGCGCGTTAAAAACACAATTATGATATACTTTTTTCGTAGATGGTTTATTTTTATTATGTGTAAAAGGTAAACTAATAAATTTCGACATTTATAATTATTCATGTTTTACAAAGTATAAATTATAGGAGGACAGTATAGGGATGTAGAATACCAAATTTAAACACATGGAATTTGGAGCCGATTATTTACATAGTGAGTTTAGTGTTCAGGCTGTTTATTTCAAATGTTTATGTATAAAATCTATGCATATAGTCTTGAAAAAATTATTTAAAGTATGAAAACAATTAAAAATGTAGCCAATATTTATAAATAATGTTATTTGTTTTTCTTAAAAAAATAAAAATTGTTCATTCCCGAAATACTTAATTTATGAGTTCATCTTATTTTAATAGAAGAAATTGAAGCAAGTATTATAAACAGTACCGCCAACACAGGTAGCTGGAGGTAGGTGGAGCTTTCATGGAACTGTGACTCTTGGTTTGGCTACGGCCGTGTCTTCCATGGAGCTCGGCGTACCGCCAACACATCATGAGGTAGGTGGAGCTTTCATGGAACTGTGGCACTTGGTTTGGCTACGGCCGTGTCTTCCATGGAGCTCGGCGTACCGCCAACACATCATGAGGTAGGTGGAGCTTTCATGGAACTGTGACTCTTGGTTTGGCTACGGCCGTGTCTTCCATGGAGGTCGGCGTACCGCCAACACAACATGAGGTAGGTGGAGCTTTCATGGAACTGTGACTCTTGGTTTGGCTACGGCCGTGTCTTCCATGGAGCTCGGCGTACCGCCAACACATCATGAGGTAGGTGGAGCTTTCATGGAACTGTGGCACTTGGTTTGGCTACGGCCGTGTCTTCCATGGAGCTCGGCGTACCGCCAACACATCATGAGGTAGGTGGAGCTTTCATGGAACTGTGACTCTTGGTTTGGCTACGACCGTGTCTTCCATGGAGGTCGGCGTACCGCCAACACAACATGAGGTAGGTGGAGCTTTCATGGAACTGTGACTCTTGGTTTGGCTACGGCCGTGTCTTCCATGGAGGTCGGCGTACCGCCAACACATCATGAGGTAGGTGGAGCTTTCATGGAACTGTGACTCTTGGTTTGGCTACGGCCGTGTCTTCCATGGAGGTCGGCGTACCGCCAACACATCATGAGGTAGGTGGAGCTTTCATGGAACTGTGACGCTTGGTTTGGCTACGGCCGGGTCTTCCATGGAGCTCGGCGTACCGCCAACACATCATGAGGTAGGTGGAGCTGTCATGGAACTGTGACTCTTGGTTTGGCTACGGCCGTGTCTTCCATAGAGCTCGGCGTACCGCCAACACAACATGAGGTAGGTGGAGCTTTCATGAAACTGTGACACTTGGTTTGGCTACGGCCGTGTCTTCCATGGAGCTCGGCGTACCGCTAACACATCATGAGGTAGGTGGAGCTTTCATGGAACTGTGACACTTGGTTTGGCTAAGGCCGTGTCTTCCATGGAGGTTGGCGTGTGCGAGACATGGATTGCCTAATGGTGAGTTTACCATTTGGCTCTGTGTGTGCGACACTTGGATTGGTAACGGGCGGGTCATATATGGGGCTCTGCGTGTCGGGTGGGTTTTCTCTAGGGTTCGACGTGTGCGACACTTGGATTTTTGTACGCGGGTCATCTATGGGGCTTGGCATGTGCGACACTTGGATTCTTTACGGACGGGTTATGCATGGGGGTCGGCATGTGCGACACTTGGATTTTTTAAGGTCGGGTCATGCATGGGGGTTGGCATGTGCGACACTTGGATTGATTACAGGCAGGTCATCCATGGAGCTCGGCGAGTGCGACTCTTAGACTGGCAATGGTTTTCTAAGTGTAAACTGCACCTCGAGGCATTACATAAGTCCAAGTATCAAGCTACTACTACTCCTAATTCTTTAGGAAACAATTAGCAGAACATAAAAAGGACAGTGTTTTTAAGCGACTATTTCTACTGGAACATTACACGAGCTGTGCGTTATCATGATAAGGGATTAAATTGTAGACTACTTACAAAACTTATATATATATATATATTTGTTGTATATATATATATATATATATATATATATATATATATATATAGCTCCAGTTTTCTTTGAAGTATTTCTAAATGATTAAAATATAATATAAACCATGTAAAGGTAAAGATAATAGTTACCTAGTTGTTGAGCGTGTGCCAGGAATCCACCCCAGCATTCTTCCCCCGACGCAACGTTACCATCGGAGAAGAACTCTAAGAGTATGTGAGGTCCTGACGAAGTGATAGAAGCCAGGTGAAGAGGCGCTCCGGTTAGCTGGGCCAGCAATGCGGAGGAGAGGGAATCTCCATCTCGGATTTTGAGCCATTGGGAACTGCACGGGAGTCGGAACTGCTCCATGGACATGTGGATCGTATGCGCCTCGTCAGACTGTGAAACGGAGAAGAACGTATTAGTGCAGATTTATATGCGGAGAAGTTTGTAATTAAGGATATTTATTGTAGTTCGAATGTGTTACCAGTGTGTTACTGCTTCATTTGTCTTTACGATGTGTTTCCTTGATGACGACCAATTGTAGAAAATAAAAAGTGAAACAAACTTTTTAATAAATATCTTGTAACTTTATGATACAACAACTAACACCAATAAAAACATATTACTAACTACAAAGTAATTGACCAGGAAAACTTCAAGTACGGTAGTAATTCTAAAATGTGTTAATTACTAGCTTTATTATAGTTTTAAAATTATTAATATGAATAATACGAGTATTTTCAATTGATTTTCCATACTATAGGACTAATATTTCTTATGAAATAAAAATAAACGGATACCATTTAAAAATGTATATATATATATATATATATATATATATATATATATATATATAAATATATATATATATATATATATATATATATATATATATATATATATATATATATATATATAAATCTGCTGACATATTCACCTGAATGAGCCAAAATGAACGTCCTGGGCAACTTTGTGTTGACGACGCAACCAGCCTTCTAGGTTTGGTGTAACCCAAATGAACCACACATCCACACCTACAACCCGGGCCCACTTCCGCCTTGACCTCGGGCCTCTCCGCAGGAACATCAGCTCCTCCTGAATCTTGGTAGAAAGGACAATCGAAGCTCACCGCGACGCCACACCTCTCTGTCTCCAACGTCGGTCCCTGAAAGCGAATACGATACATTATTTTAAATTTTAATAATTACCTGTTACTAATACGTGGTTGCCAAAACATTTTGAAAGAATTTCACTACAATAAATTATTTCCCGATTTCTAGCCAGTTAGAACTGTAAATTAATTCAAAATGGACTAAAATTTTATAAAAACTATATGAAATAAACTATTTAAATATTCGATTTTATTTTCACACAACATTTTTAATTAGAAAATAGCAACAAAAATATATTTCAATAACAATATTCGTTCTAAATAGACTCAATTACTTACCGCAATTATAATAAAGTACGTTTCTAAGAAAACTTACTGAAATGAAACGTCTTTTAATTCACTGGATGGTATAGTATAAGTAAAGAAGATCCTTAGTGCGATAGAAAATGTTTTGCAACATTAAGTTCAATCCCAGGTTAAGCAGGTCATTTCCTTGCTTATTAAGAACGTTTCGCCGATTATCAAGGATATTAAAATCTTCGGTAAATGTAAAGTATATTACTGGAGATTTTGTAATCTCATCAAACGAATATCAAACATTTTTAAAAACTAAAATCAGTGTCACGTAAATAGATTACTTAAATCTATGTATATATACATATATATATATATATATATATATATATATATATATATATATATATATATTAAAACGACATAGGTTATTCAAATACAAGAATATTTATTAATTTGTATCCAAAGCTTTTCGTTGGCAAACAGTACCAACAGTATAAATAAAAATGAAGTCCATATTGTATTATTATTATTATTGCAAATTAAATTATTATTTTGTTTATTAAAAATAGTATAATTAAGTTTGTCAACAGTTTTCTTTTTATAACCGTTTTCTAATGCAATTTGATAAATTATGTTGTTTTCTCTTATTTTATTTTCTTCATTCATGGGTATTTATAGGCCATGAAATAAAAAATATCACCAAATTATTTAAAAATACAAATATCAAAATTGCATACAAAACTAATAACAAAATAATAAACATAATAAATAACAATAATAAAACAATTAATATGCATGAAAAAGGTGGTGTTTATAAATTAGAATGCGAAAATTGTAATAAAGCTTATATAGGTCAAACCAAGAAAAAATTAAAAGAAAGATATAAAGAACATTTAAATGCCTATATTAATCCAGAAATATATAAATCAAATTTCGCAAATCATTGTATTAATAATAAGCATCAATTTCCAAATATAGAAAATATGAGACTTATAAAAGAAATTAATAAGGAATTAAGAATGAATATATATGAAGCATTCGAAATATATAAACACAATAATAATAACAAATTAATAAAAGAACAAATACAAATACATTCTAAATTTGATACTATATTCAATGTCTATAATGTTACAGCAACAAAATAATTTTGGCAATTTGTATAAATTTAGCAACAATTCTATTTCTAATTAAACATATGTTTTAGGCCTATAGCTTACATTATTGTAATTTTCATTCCTGATGATGTTGGTACTGTTTGCCAACGAAAAGCTTTGGATATAAAATAATAAATATTCTTGTATTTGAATAACCTGTGTTGTTTTAAGTTATTAAACAAGAAAACGTATTTTATATTTATATATATATATATATATATATATATATATATATATATATATAAGGAAATAACCAGTGAATGTGCGAATTGTATAATTCTGTATAAGCATAATATTTAAATTATGAATCTTCTTCTTGTATAAAAGTTTATTTCAAGCCTACCTCTATTATTCATATTACCTGACAAAACTTTGCGCCGTACCGAGGCGGTGGAGAGTCACACAGTCTGTACCTATTCCTTGTGCCTCCGCTGCAGGTGGTTGAGCATCTCGTCCAAGGAGTCCACGGTCCCCAACCTCCACTGTCGGATTCTAACAAACAGTTACATTGCTACTAATAAAAAACGTCATCTTCACCAAACTTCAAATTATAAATTAACAGACAAGTAGCGCTACGTAATTTTACTATAAAGAAATGTTTTAATTTAAGACGCACTCAGGTAAACCGTCTGTACTCAATACAGACCCTAAATTTGAAACGACGCGAATATAATTGCATTGCCCCAACAATGTAATTTATTTGCCACTATCTTATCACTAATATAATAATACCTGGGTAGCAATATAATGTGACTCTAATTGTAGTATTGTAATGAAAAAAGTACTTGTTCTTTGCTAAGACTAAATATAATACTAATTAATTTACCATAGTACTGTTAAAGTACTGGCACTGTAGTACGAATTAACTGTAGGAGTAGTACTATGGTACTATTAAAGTAGCAGCTCTAGATTGTCTTAGGAATACTTATGAGATTACGGTATTTGTAGTTGGACATGTCAAGTGAAGGGATACGAAAAGAAATAATTGGCGAATCTGGAAGTCCTTCAATAGCACGTCACAACTCGTAAACTTATTAAGATTAGGTATAATACATAACAATTATTGTGAGAATAGTACACATTCCCCTTAGCTTATAAAGGCGCCTCACAAATAATCCCTTTAGAATACAGAAAATACTATAAAATATTTGTTTATATTGTTATGCAAAATTTATATTCTGAATATTTTTTTAATATTTCAGTTAACCTAATAATGTATTTGGTACAGCCATTATTACTAAATCTGAAACATTTCTTTGTGACTCTAATTTATAATAAAAAGATAAAAATATTACTTAAGAATGTGTTTTTATTACTCAGTTACATCATATTATACTGAATTATTATTAGTATTATATTATTTGAATTCGATAAAAATTTATTGATTATATTTATTTTAAATAGTTTTCAAGTTATAAATTCTGAAATTTATAAAATACCAAATTTATTTTATAAATTGTACTTTAAACTATATAAATTGTAAAAATTTACTTCCATTTAAATTTATAAGTTTGTAAAAAGATATTCTTTTAATAAACCTTTGACAAAACTTTATAAAAATAAAACTCTTTTACCATATTTTTTTGTAAAAGTAAATTCAAGCTTTTAAATTTAAAATGTGTCTCTTGTTAGAGTTTAAGGTACGATTGTCTCCAACTTTAATGATAAAGTAGAAACTTATAAATGATTGCATCATATTTGTGCACTGGCACGAAGCTTATATTCGATTATATTTACCACTTCATTTGTTTAACAGATATAGAATACACTTTCGATTAGTCCAATAATAATTCACTTTTATTGAAATCAGTATTGGCACATATGAAAATTTTGCGTAATGTCAAAAAAAGATATTTTTGTCGATAAACTCTTGAATTTTCTTCAAATTGCCCTCTAAAATCTTTGGCAAA
Source organism: Prosapia bicincta (assembly GCA_036971475.1). NCBI lineage: Eukaryota > Metazoa > Arthropoda > Insecta > Hemiptera > Cercopidae > Prosapia > Prosapia bicincta. The sequence goes on along the minus strand of JBAIZL010000001.1, from coordinate 334,225,242 downwards.
TTCTCATAAACTTTGGGGCAACTTTAAAATCACTGCGCTCAAAAACATTGTTTCAAATCATTCTTTCATGTAGGAATCAAACAAGAGTTAATTTTTTTTTTTTTTTTTTTTTTAATAAATAAAACCTCTAAACCACAAGTTAGTGGTTGTAAAACCTCTAACCACAAGAGTTAGTTGTATTTTTTAAATACCTCTGAAGATGATTGCTGGGCAATCGAAATGTACATAAGGTTTAAATAAATGTTACTTGTGGTTTAGAGGTTTTATTTATTTAAAAATAAACATTACGCCACAGTTGCTTCATACAGTTATAAGAGTTAAAATGATTGGCAATCTACAGAACCAAGGAGCCAGTAGACCCTAACATAATTCGACCCAGAATGGGTCGTTTTATGAAACATTGGTTAAAACTATTATATATTTTTAATGTAAGTCTGTTTAGTTATTAAATTTTATTCAAATATCAAAAGTAAATATAATTAAATACAAATAATGTATTACAAATTATATTATTTTAAGATCAACTGCTTACATTAATAAAAATAATGTATAATTTTAATTAAATTTTAAAATTATCAATTTTTGTATATAATCCAATTGAATTTTAATTGAATGCAACTAAAATACTTTGACTTCCGATCGGTTAGATCCGTGCAAATCAATAGCGGAAAGGGGATTTGCTAAAAGTTTTATTGGCTACGGTAAAAGCTCAACTAAAAGTTATCAATCTAAAAGTACACACATCAGTTCTCCATTTTCTAAGAATTGTACCTAAGTAAATTTTATACCTCTTAGGTTACAAGAGGATAAGTGTACTTGGTTTTACGTTGACACTATAGATATCTCTCAACAAATGTCCCATAGAAATTTAATGGAACTTTGATTTTCCCATAATATTAAAGTTTTAAGTCGGCACAAGCTTCAATTATGAACTTGTATTGCTAGGTTTATATTGTGTTTACCATGTCTACGGAGTATTAAATACTATGTTTTTATTTATCTAATTTGTTAGAATGTGATGATAGGATTTAAAGTATGTTGTAGAAACAACACAATGTAGGCACGCAACTCACCGTGCACGGGGAGCGTCGGCACGCAGTCCATCCTGACGTCAGACACGGCTCCAGTTATCGCCTGGCTCACGTACACAAAGCAATACTCAATGTACTTCTCCGTAAACAGCTCACAGTCGAAGCTCAGAGCGTGGTGACCCCTGGCCACCTTTTGTTCGGACACGTAGTGCAGCGACGTTGGAGGCGCCAAGGCGGCGACATCTGCCCGTAGTCGTCCGAATACCCGCACCCTGTCACCGTTCTCCAGAATGCAGCCTGGATACTGGAAGAGAACATTTACTCCGCCATGTCCGTCGCAAGGGAAGATACTACGGGCGTGTACATTGAAAACGAACTTGTCACTCCAAATTGCCTGAAATAAATATGTATCAATTTACAGTATTTATTCACTTAACACTGATATTAGTTAATGAATTATCATGTACAATGTTATACATTCTTATACAGAACTAATATAGTCAGGTTTAGAATTGTTTTTCAGTTCAAATTTAATACTGTCCTTTAAAAATTTATTTGTACTGTTATTAACTGTGTAAAAAATATCTTCAATAAGCATTTAAAGATGAAAACTATGAAATTTTGAAAAAAAAACATATTAAAGTAAAACCTAAAGATACCAAAAGACAAAACCAACTCCTAAAAATAATAAAAACAATAAATATAAGCCCAATTAATTATTGGACGGTGAGTGAAACTAAAGTCGATTTAAGTGTGTGTTTTATTATAACAACTCACATGAGTATATTTAATATTAATAGCGTCAAATCAGACATTAAAACCGATTTTTTATCGAATAAAACTTAAGAAAAGTAATATTCACAAAACTATTATCTAGATCAATTATATATAGGCCTACTTCAATACAGAAGACTTTAAAAAACATAAAAACATTCATAAAATAACCATGATAATCGTTCGAAAGGTTTTGTGTGTCACTTTAGGTGGAAGATTAAATAATTTGGCTAATTTATGCGGGAAACTAGATTTTTCAAATTTGTAGAGATGCAGTCAAAGATAATTGGCTTCAAGTATGTAAAATAAGGTTGAGGATAAACTGAAAATACATACATGCTTCGGAAACGCTGTGAATAAATGAAAAAAAAACACGTTTAGAATAGAAGAAAGAATAATGAAGTGATTCAAGCTAAACTTGATTCGTCCAGCGAACCATAACGCGAGTATATTATGGATGTAGGACTACCTAACGTTTGGGATTATCTGTCCGCCAGTGTTTCAAATACGGTTCAAAACTAGGACTGTTGTATCGCAAGTCCACTGTGTAAGGACCTTCTATAGTTCACTGCAAAAATCAAGCAGGTGGAGAGAAATCAGCGTTGTCACAGGCTCGTGAAAGGGGCACAGAACAGCACGTATTGTGTTATCGTACAAGTCTTATTTACAAGAAAAGTGTACATATTATATGCTTAATATAATTGTTACTTTGAAATAGTGTCAATTGTAGCTAAGAAGTGGGAGAAACAAGTCACGGACAGGCGATAGTGACAAGAGGCAACAGCGAAGTAGGCAACAGTGTTTGCTCAGGGTTGCCAATTAGTGCTTAGGGGTAGGCGACTTTCGGCCATACCTCGCGAAGCCGATTCCATACGTGGCAACAGCGAACTAGGCAACAGTGTTTGCTCAGGGTTGCCAATTAGTGCTTAGGGGTAGGCGACTTTCGGCCATACCTCGCGAAGCCGATTCCATACGTGGCAACAGCGAACTAGGCAACAGTGTTTGCTCAGGGTTGCCAATTAGTGCTTAGGGGTAGGCGACTTTCGGCCATACCTCGCGAAGCCGATTCCATACGTGGCAACAGCGAACTAGGCAACAGTGTTTGCTCAGGGTTGCCAATTAGTGCTTAGAGGTAGGCGACTTTCGGCCATACCTCGCGAAGCCGATTCCATACGTGGCAACAGCGAACTAGGCAACAGTGTTTGCTCAGGGTTGCCAATTAGTGCTTAGAGGTAGGCGACTTTCGGCCATACCTCGCGAAGCCGATTCCATACGTGGCAACAGCGTCAAACAAGCCCCCGCCCAGTGGGCATTAATACCACCGCTATTCCTAAATAGGCAGAATACAAACTCAGAGTCTATAGAAATATGTTTTGGAATGTAGCTTGCAGCCCTTAAAACTATCATGGCAGTTGATCCTGGTAATTATCACAAAAAACTTGTCAAACAAAAAGTTCGAAAATCCATAGCCACCGATCGAAATCAGATTCTAATAAGCAAACTCATTAAACAAATATTCTTTGAGCTTAGCTTGTAAGGTTATGTTAAAAACAAATAAAAACATACACAAAACTCACAAATTATTCATTTATTTACTCATACGCGTTTCAATGACCAAGTCATCATCATCAGTGAGTTTTACTACTAGAAACTCTAACTTACTACTAGGGTGAAAGCAAGGTTACACTTCCGTATTTATACAGTAGGTGTTACCACGCCCACTTGTCAAAACAACAGTTACTAACCCTACTTTAAACATGATACAACAAATAGAAATTTTGTACCTAACTCAATAATTACAATAAAATTTGTAACATCCAACATAATTACATATAAACAAAATAGATAATTAATATTACACATTATTATTATGTCAAAATATTTAACCTAAAAGTTACAATAAATTTTATTATTTTTTCCCCTTTTGTTACGCTAATTACAATAATATAGAATTTGGAATAGGGCCTGACTCGTTGTTTACAATATTATTTTTATTCCTAATAATATACAAAGTTTCCCATGCTCCTTAAATCTGAGAAGCACGTTATTAGGGGATTTAAAAGGGAAAAATGGGTAAAAATAACACACCATCCACCTGTCTAATAAAATTAGAAAATCTCTAGGAAAATATAGTAATTTGAATGTTACAATTGCCACTCCAAATAACCTAAAGAAGTTATTAGGGAACCATAAAGATGCCATCCAAATGAAGAAAAGTCAGGAATCTACTGCTTGAAATGTAGCGAGTGTCCTCTGAAATATATAGGCCAAACAAAAAGAAATAATAAAACTAGGGCTAAAGAACATTTTCCCCACATTAAATATAATAGACCAGAAAAATCTGCGATGGCGAAGCATTGTTTAGAGGAAGAGCACGAATTTAAAGTAGACCATGTAACCTTGTTAAAAAACGTTGTTAAGTGTAGTGAATTGGATGCATGGGAAACTTTGTATATTAATAGGAATAAAAATAATATTGTAAACAACGAGTCAGGCCCTATTCCAAATTCTATATTATTGTAATTAGCGTAACAAAAGGGGAAAAATAATAAAATTTATTGTAACTTTTAGGTTAAATATTTTGACATAATAATAATGTGCAATATTAATTATCTATTTTGTTTATATGTAATTATGTTGTATGTTACAAATTTTATTGTAATTATTGAGTTAGGTACAAAATTTCTATTTGTTGTATCATGTTTAAAGTAGGGTTAGTAACTGTTGTTTTGACAAGTGGGCGTGGTAACACCTACTGTATAAATACGGAAGTGTAACCTTACAGCCATGCTAGATTGAACATGAGGCTCTCAAGAACAAAAATCTTGTTCACTCCTGCTCTATGTAGAGTAACTGATACATTTCCAAACCAACCAAATAAGTCTTTGTTTTCGATACCTTTATACTTTGGTCCGTGGTCGTGGCAGCTATTGGAGTACCTACAGGATGCATTGAAGGTCTGAGCATCAGGAGGTAATGCCCGGCAAGGCCGAAAGAGTTGCACTTTATAACTATTTCTCTCAGGGAAGGATAACCCCTTATCTGTTCTGAATATACAACCTGAAACATTTCTTCAGTTAGTTTTATAAACTAGATAGGTGCACTCCAAATACAAAAACTTGTTTAAACACATAATATTCTTACCAACTATAGGTGTTATAGCAATATTATAAATATATTTGTCTCTTCAAGATACAACCCAATATAATTCTAACTAAACTGTTTCATGAAATGTGTTCAAATTTGTTGAACAAATTATCCAAGTACAATTTGAATAATTACTCATCATGTAAAATAAACAGTAAAATACAAATCTAATAATAAATTAATGTATTAAAATATGATTTTTAATAATGTTGAGTCTAGTTTCTCTGCATGTGATGTGTTTTTAAATTGTTTACCATTTGTATTATAATTTATGTCTTTTTATAGGTAAATTATGAAATATTGTTTATATATATATATATTTAAAATGTTTTACTATTATTATTTATTTTATAAATCATCTATTTCTAATACATTAGATATTTCATGTTCCATTTAAATTGACGTTAATTTAAAACTTTAAAACGAATCCTTCGTTGACGATAGAAGTGATTCCAGTTTCGATAGAAAAGAAGATATTCAAAGAATCTCTGTCCAATCCAACAGTGAGAAGTGTAGCTTCTTATTTGCGTTTGTAAACCGAGAATGAGTTGTTGAATGCAGCAAAAAAAAGAAAGTGTTAAGAACGATGAGCTCAGCACATAGGCAATTCCCACCTGTCTGCGGTCAAGCTTGCATCCGGTTGGCGAAGTGCGCTTAATCCCAACGGAACGGAAGTGCCATAGACGGATCGTATTTCTTTCATACTGTAGATAGAACTGTTGTCCTTGGAATTGTCCCAATGTAATGACGCAATGAGTCTGCCTAAAAGTTCTTCGTGCTTTTGCACATAGGATTTCATAGTTTTCTAGGTGTTCACTTGTTGGTTGTCTCTTGAATATGTTTAATGCTTTTAGTCTCAAACAAAGGATTTCAGTGCACTTATCATTCCCTCACCGAACAGATGGTCGCCGTCTGGATGAGGTCTTCAGAATAGATTTCTCAGCAGCATTCAATAAGTACATTCAGTTTTAGTAAATTTATTTAACATGTCATCAACAGGAGTCAGGTAATCCATGTTCAGTGATGCATCGTTGGAGAAGTTGGCCTTTTTAAGAATTCAACGGGGATGTCTTAGACAACAGGTGAGGAGTCGCATAAAGAGATTTCAATGGTAATGAGATCGTTGCTATGGAGATCAGGTAATACTGAACTTGGCAATCTTATAGCCAAAGCAGGACTCTACATTGAAAAGTCAACAGCTGTTCATTCGCCTCGTAGACGCTGCTAAATGTGTCGGAAAACCGTCATTTAGCAGGTATAAATCCAGTTCCTATCTGATACTTTCAACCAGATGCCCTTATGAGTTGCATAAGTCACACCCAATGGAAAGGAGGGATACTGAGATCACCCTCCAATAAAAACGGAGTCGGTAACTGAATGATAAGGTCTACTAGTTCTCTCTGTTGCAGGTTGTTACTTGGTGGAAAGCAGACGCAAAAGAGAGTTAGCTTGTTGGGAACAGCTGTTTGAATGGCTAGTGCTCGTAACGGAGCTATTAAGTTTAGAGAAACGTCATCGATACAGTTGCGGACTAAGATGGCTACGAGATGTTTAGCTCGATTTTCTGTAACGAAATCCAATTTAAAAACTGATTATTCCCTCAGGAAAATATTTTGCGATTTATGAAGATCCTTCTCTTGAACGCAGATGACCATTGGAGATACATTTCTCACAATTACTTTAAGACCCTCACTGTGGCTTCTAATGACGTTAACGTTTCCCTGTATCACTAAGTGTTAACTATGGATTAATGTGATGCAGATTAATCCAAAGGAATCACCTGGCTGTCATTGATGTCTGAGACGACAAGTCTGAGACGTTAAAAAATGTCTCAGACAATTATTCCTCAGGTTCCACTACGACTATGTTAGTGGGAGAAACCGATGCAATTGTTGACTTAGGAAGTAGGGTCCTTCCTCCTTGGGAGTTTTGTAGTTTGCACCTGATTTTGAATGCATATTTTTCCATTTGTTGATTCCATCTTCGCGTGAGCTACTAGTAATCACTAAACACTTTTAAATGTTTTAAACTTGCCTTACTTACTTAGTAGTAAGTGCTACTATAGGCAAGTTTAAAACATTTAAAAGTGTTTGGTATATTTTTTATAGAGGTGGGCAATTGGTTTTTTTGTTCTTAGCCACTAATAGTAAAGAGTTATTGCTTTTAATTGTAGCTGCAATGACTTACTTCGTGCACAAAGCTCTCGAGAGAAGGTACTTGGTACAGGGAGTGAGTCCAGGGTTTAAGCATTATTTTGGCTTTAAGTGAATCTGAAAATTTAGTTACTATACGAGTAACTAACTAACCTGAGTTAGGGCTTCAGTTTTCTTATTACGCTCGACGCAATCCAAACATGACTTTCCAATTTGTGTAGCTGTGGCGTGCGACTTGCCTTAAAGTTACGGAGAAGATGACTACTCTTTTGACTTGGGAAAAGGAGTGACAGGGCAATTGCCAGCACAATTGGGATATTTCGGAGCATTATGCTTTTACAGCATGCCTTTCAGTTCCTCGCTGACTGCATACATCTGGTTTTGTGCACGGTATGCTCACGTGCTCGAATCGTTGTCATTTATAGCAACGCTAAGGGCTCGACAGTTAGGACCTGTCAAAAAAGCCGTTTGTAACCTGCATGGATATATTCGGAGATAGAGGGTCTCCCGAATGTAAGAATAATAGAATCTGTTGAAAACTTCTGTCTCTTTCCTTTTTCAAGTTATATCTCTGTTTCATCTGTGATAGAAATAAAGTCTAGTGTAACTGAGCCATTAGTAAAGGTTTTTCTAACACATACAACCTGCATACAGTATGACTAACCTGTTTGCGAGTAGAATTGGTGCAGTTTACCGGGGAATGGCCACAGTAGATGACGTCAAACCACGTCTCGGGGACCATAGACCCGATCGCGGGTGGGCAGCTGGTAGCGCGAAAGGACACTTTGGCGGTAACGGGCTTCTCTGGATATGTTTGGATTAGCTTGGGCTCCACGCTTATGGACGCTTCGGGCCATCGGACATCGAGCGTCACTATATCGTCATTTTCCTGCAACAACAGAAAGACCTGTTTCAGTTATGTATAATTTTATGTAGCAAACTAACACAAGAAAAGGAGCATATGTTTAAAGCGGGCAATATTTCTACCCAAAACTGAATTTTAGACGCAGCTAATATTTTAATAGTTTAAATAGGTTACTATTTATTAGGAATATACTGTTAATGAATTTAATAATAAATACACAAAAACCTCTTAACCACAAACTTTCTTTATTTTACCCTTATGTACATTTCAGTTACAAAGTAACCATCCTCAGAGGGATACCATACAAAGACTAACCACAAACTTTCTTTATTTTACCCTTATGTATATTACAGTTACAAAGTAACCATTATCAGAGGGATAACATACAAAGACATACAAAGAGTCTTTGTATGGTATCCCTCTGAGGATGGTTACTTTGTAACTGAAATGTACATAAGGGTAAAATAAAGAAAGTTTGTGGTTAAGAGGTTTTTGTGTATTTATTATTAGTTTAAATGGGGTAACTTAATTTGAGCGACTTGAATACAACATTTAATTAATTATGAATTATACATATCAGTCATCACCATCGTATAAAAATACCATCACATAAAAGTGCTTAAAAGAAAATGAGTTTAGTCATTTTATTTTTACAGTTTTATCAGTATACACTAAATATATAGGCAGTATATACAAATTACATCCTGTTTTATATCTTTTTTCTACTTTCGTGATATTGTTTTTGTTCGGTTCTTGTTATATTTTATCTGATTTTTCCATATTTTTCTCCTTATTGAAATATGGAGGAAACGCAGAGCCTCGTATGATTATCCTATTTCATTATGATAGGTTTAAGTTTTTTCACATTAAATGTGCATTTTATTGTTTCATATTTTTAACATTTTTATTGTGCTATACTCTAGGGAAGTGTTCTTAGACGTGCTTGATTCTTATTTTGAAAGTATCTGTAGGGGTCCCTGTTCCATAGCATTTTCATCGAGGGTCATTTTATCCAAATTTAGTCTCTAAACCCTCAGCCAAGAAATTTCTCGATGTTGCAAATTGGGTATATTTTCCGATTACTCTTGTTTCTCCTACTTAAAGCCGTAATACAGGGAGACCGAAAAAACGGACGCTTTTAAAATTAACATTAGACCTAATCATCTATTATGTTGTTAATTTTAACTTATGTTACATTAACTTATATTACATTAAAATATTTATGCATACTTGCCATTTACGCCGAACATAAAAATGTGAAAGAAAAGAAATTGGCGACCTTGGAGGTCACGGGCTATCACGGGAAACTCGAAATGATCCTTCCTGGAAACATGGGACGCACTACGGCCATTGCATCTTTAGATCTGTAGCCCCATCTTGCTTGAAATAGACATGGTTTGTCTTGAGTAAACGGAACCATTCAAATGAAAATGAGCCTCATCACCCACGATGATTATTGCATTTTCTTCTTCTTCAAGCAACACTTGCATACAAACAGCAAAATCCTGTCTTTGGTTGTAATCTCGTTTCTTTAACATCTGAGTCACGCACATCTTGTATGGATGAAATAATAAATCTTTTGCAAAATGTTTCGCAGTTTCACTAGTTGGGTCTAATTACGCGAGAATATTCTTGCCGGCCGACTTGGTCTAGGAATCAAATCTCGTGTAACCACTTCAATGTTTTCAATCTTAACCACTAGCAGACTTATTTCAACCAGGAGCTTTTTTTAGAATAGTTCCCGCTGTCCTCATGTTGTTCCCCCTTGAGAACAATCGTCTTCCGGCTGGAAACGATATCATAACGTTCAAGTTGAAAGTGAACGCAAAAAAGCCGCTTCGTAGCTGTGTTAGACTTAATATTCCCACATCGCAACGTAAGCAAACATACGGTGTTGTACCGTCCTCTGCTTCATAAATAATGAAATAGCATCATGTGCAGAGGTCTGCGATCGCAGTCCCTCTCCAAACAACGCCTGCCGTGTGTGTACTAGTTATTTGCAAAACATCCGGTTTTTTTGGATCACCCGTATTTATGCAGTCGTACCTATTTCTGGGCTATGACAATTTTTGTATTTTATATAGCGGCTCCATTTACTAAACACACATAGGAAACCGGATTTACTCTATTCTACTGCTTTTGTTTCCAAAAAGCATTATCGATTGTAAAATTATATTTATTTTTCGATTGAAACGTTTTTTAATGTTACATTATTTAGCATAGACAAGTTTTATAGTGTATTTTTCTAACAGTTAGCACATTCTTACATGAAATATCGATTTTCTAAAATCAGTATCAGTGAAACATTCGTAGTAAAAGGTTTCTTAGAGCTCATTCTATTCAAAACAAAACGGCGGATATTACAAACGAAACAAGAATATAAGTAACGATATTTCACTTCACAAAGAGATCTTCTATTAGTAGGGAACCATGCAACAAAAAGAGATTGATTTTGAATCTTAATATTAGTTCTAAAGTATTTGTAATAGATACATTTATTAATTTTATGATTTTTGATGAATTTATGACACAGTATGAAATTTCAATTACTTAGCTACTTGAAACTATCATAGTTTGTGTAAGACAAAATGTAAAGAGGCAGGTGGTGATACCACAGGTGCAGACAGGGTGGACTACCTGGTATAGTCCCGCTTGCATCTGTGTAGTGGTGGTGTCTTGTGTGACTACATCGTCATCGTACGTGGGCAGGCTGTCCGTGACTAGTCTGAAGCCGAACGTGCCTCCTCTGGCGATGACGCCGCAAGGGAATATCGACTTTAGTACAGAGCTGGAGACGTTGTTATTGTATGAGCCCAGGACCGTGGCGGAGCCCATGACCTTGTAGTGCGTCGTGCCCGACTCGTACTCCAACAGTTGCACTCTGGACGGCGACGTTACCCCCAGCACGTCCACTTCCAGGTCGCCCGCGAGGGCCGTGTACTGCTTCGGAAGCAGTATCTCTTCGCATAGGCACATTTTTGTCTCTGAAATATTGAAATTATTTTAATATTAGAGCTTCAACAACAACGTTGTTTACTTATGCAACATTAACTTGGAGAGTTGTGAATTGTTTGTGTGAATATATTACGGGCAAGGAGAGTGTTTGTTAGATCCTGGGGGGGGGGGGGGTTAAACGCATAAAGCGGTAAGTCTGTTTTGAAATGGGGAGCGCCTGCATTCAATATTATCAGGAGCTTCGGACACTGTCAATAGCTAAAACAACTCGAAATTTGATGGAAAACCTCGAGCGGTTTGTTTCGTAAATGTTTTTGTTGTTGAAATGTTTTTCCTCTATGTATATATATATATATATATATATATATATATATATATATATATATATATATATATATATATATATATATGTGTGTGTGTGTGTGTGTGTGTCTGTGTGTTGTGTGTGTGTGTGTGTGTGTGTGTGTGTGTGTGTGTGTGTGTGTGTGTGTGTGTGTGTGTGTGTGTGTGTGTGTGTGTGTGTGTGTGTGTGTGTGTGTGTGTGTGTGTGTGTATGTGTGTTGCAACGGACAGTTTGCCCGTGCAATCTACAGAAATTAAAATATTTATAAATTTGAATTTCACAAAGAAAATCGTGTCTACAAAGAAAATATTAAACGTTTTATATTAAAATTTAAGTAAAGCAAAGCATATAATTACAGAGAGAAAAAGCCAAAAGTTTATAGTCAGTAATAAAAAATTTTAATTAACGAATCAATTTGATAAACCAGGAATGTAGTGACGACAATTAAGTGAAATGAAAAAACTAAAAAATACTACTAGTGAACCAGACCACCTACAACCACCATTGGCATTTCTAAATAACGAGCAAAGTGTAAAAAACTAAGTAGTGCAATAATAAACCATAAAACTTTATTAAGACAAAAATTAGAGCAAAATTAAATAAAATGGACATTTAGAAATTAAAAGAACGATAAGGGGTCTTCAGGCAAGATGAATCATGCAACCGAGTAAACAGACTTCAACAAGAAAACTTACCGATAAAGACGTATGATCAAGCAGCTGGAGGGGGAAGTTAAGAGCAGGAATAAAAACTGTAACGCACGGCGTTGTCGTGGAGTCAGAAAAAAAAATTTAAGAAGTGCCGAAGGAAACTATTCCGGTTTTCAGCTAGACAAAACAGTCGACGGGTCAGATGGCTGCTACAGGAACTTTTCTATAGTAATTTTTATAACGCTAGTTATAAATCGGGATTCGGCAATCGGGATTCTCTACGACTTACCAGGGCTCTCTAAGAACTCCAAACGATCCAAGGAGAAGAAAGAAGACATCCGCCTCAACAAGATCCAAGGACCAGTAATCAAGAATGACAGGAAGTGGCGACTTGGAAAAGTCATTTTTTTAAAGTAAAATTTATTATTTAAAATTTTAATCAACTTTTCCGAAATAACTAAGTTAAATTTTTATTAATAACGAGATAAACAATGGCTTCACTCTTAGTAAACTGGTTAAATAGTATTTAAAAAAGTAAAACA
>JBAIZL010000001.1:334110282-334207782 GCA_036971475.1 Prosapia bicincta | reverse complement strand
CATTTTTCAGTAGTCAAGCTAGCGTAAAAACTAAAACAAAATTACTGTTTGGTACAGATTATATAATTAGTAGCCTACTAGTAAAAGATATACATTCTTGAAAATCCTGACATAGTGACCAGTTTTAAGCCTAAGAAATTACTTGTTGAATATACAGTATAACTTAAACGTGTTTAAAAATAGTTTATATAGGCCACATAAAAGACGTAACGGTATGATTTGTTCTTACTTTTATAAATAGTTAATTGTAGTCTTACATAATTTAAAATAATTTCGTTTCAATTTATATAGTAATTTGTCATTACGTCTTGAATATGTGTTGTTTAGTTTTATTTACAAAGTAACAAAGAAAAATCTAGATGGAAAATGAATAACTTCAACAATGAAAAATTAAAGGATTGAAAAGGTCTTGGTGATAACTTCAATAATACGCACGACTATTATTAAAAAGGAAGAATAAATAGTTCTTTCCAACGTTCGACTTTATTTCAAAGACATTAATGAAGTAATTCAATTCCAATAATTACTTTTCAGTTTCACAATTTTCACTGATAAAAGGAAATTAATTTTCTAATAAAGAGTTTCTTCTACAAAAGCCATGGATCAGACTAAAAGGGTCTTGCTTGATTACGCTAAAATGTAAACGTTACTTGAAAGGTTGATTGTGACGAATATTCGATAACGAATACTCCTTCCTGTGTGGTAATATTTTATTACTTTATTGTAGAAACTCTATTGAGAAACGTCTGAGTATTGAGAAACCTCAGGTCCGAACACAGTGCTTAATATTTAGCCCCTACTTTAAAACTCCTATCTTTAAGAAATGGAGGTAATTCTTCCCTTCTTCATTTGTCTTGTCTTGCTAGAACCGTCAAAAAATCAAAACCATTTCCTCCATATTGCAAATTGGCTTGATTAAAGGGCAATTTGGTTAGGAAGCGATCTAGTGGATTATGCCTCCATCGCTCTAGGTTGTAATACTAAAACCATTGGGTAATTCTGTTAAAGCACTTGTCTCGGGGACTTTTAGTCCTTCGGTGAACAACGGATACATAAAATGAGGCCATTATTGTAGCACTGGTCTCGTACATCTTATGGAAACTTTCGCCGACGACACGGCTATCTTGTCCGTTGCACAAAATGAGCCAGACGCAACAGTTACCATGGGCAGCGTCAGTAACTGGACCAGACAATGGTGCATAAGGCTTAATGAAAACAAGTCAGTTCATATTATATTTACCAATAAGGCAGATAGAAAAACTTAATCAATAGCTAGCTCCTCCGTTATGACAATGAAGCGGTATAGGCTACCTAGAACGATAAACCTAATCGGAAATCCGGGGCAGAAGTCTTGTAACTCTTGGCTCAGTATTCTGAGTTGAACCCCTACAATAAATGGCTGGTGTATAAGCAAGTGCTCAAGATCGTATGAACTTACGGATTCCAACCTTAGGAATGTGCTAAGAGCAGCAATTCAAAATAGGTTATCGAACACTTTCAAAATAAAGGGTTACGAGCAATTGTTGAGTTCTCTCAACTCAGCCATATAGAGACACCTCGAGAAGGAGAGCGTGAGAGGAGGCCCCTGCTTTACGACTTCGATCGTCTGCAACAACACAGGAACGCTACACCTCTACGGCTAGCTCACAGAGTGCAAGTGCGCGGACGTAAGTCGACTAAGCCTTTGGAACTTTATCAAAGGCAACATTAACTGCACACCACCACCAGTACTAGAGTACCAAGTCGGTGTCGTGCTCTGGAACAAGCCTGGCATCTCAACTGACCTCAGAAAACACGCTTCTAGATAGGACTGTCCTAGCTCCAGCAAAATAATAATAAAATAATGTTTTCATAATAAATAATTATCTGCACAAACAAAACAATGTATTGAGAATGTTAATCAGCGATAGCCTTACATATACATACCTGTGACTGAGGCCAACAGGAAAGCAGCCCAGCAAAGTAGCACCGTATTCATAGTGCGCTCATCTCGCACTAGGCTGCGCTGCCGCTCTCACATCCTACCGGTGCTCATTATCTGGAACAAATGTTACTATTCACAAAATGTCCACTTGTTTGAATTATTTCGATTGCTATTTCATGAATATCATTAAACTTCACGCTTTCAAGGCAACACACTTGGTCAGCTCTTCAACGTAGTAAAAGAAGTAATCAAGGAGTTGTTTAGGCTATAACATATATGGCTATATGTTTAGGCTATATATATAACTCAAGACACACAACAGAATATGTTTTTGTTACCAATCGTGTTTCGGCAACATTTTCAAGCTGCCTTTTTCAGTGTAAAACATTCGTGCAGTGTAAAAAATGAGTGAATATTTTTCAATGAGGAAGACAACTTCCCGAAACATCTTTGTTAAAATCTTTGTTGTTGTGAGTAATTAATTTTATATACTGTTGTTTATAAACAGTTTGTAGATTTACCTCACAAGTTATTTTTGGCTCAGATATTAACTATTGTTGAAACTGATTTTGTTACTTGACAGAAACTGGTTGATTCTGCTGGAAATATTTCGACAACTTATACCAAGTCTTAGTAGCAACTATCCACTCATGTTTCGTAACTGGTTTATTTTATGAAAGCGAGTAAGCCACGATCATTGCTATCATAGTCTTCCTATTACGGTCAAAGACTTTATAAATTTTAATTAAATATTTTTAGGTAACATTATTATTTTTTTGAACATTTACTCCTTTTACAACCTTTTTAAGAAATATCGAAATATTGTTGCTGTTCATGACGAGCTGGTTGTAAATTACAAATTACACTTTTACTATTGCTGACCAGACATTTGTTAACTAAAAGTTGTTAATTGTTAACTTACACTTGGAGGAAACGTTTTCGTCTTACGACTTCTTCAGCCTCGTATTTTTGCCGCTAGGAATGCTGCTGTTGTGCTTCCTCGGTACCATCTTTTTGAAAGTTAGAAGTGATGTGATCGAAAAGTATGTGTGATCTGTGCCATGTTTGTTCATTTAAGATGTCATTTTTATGTGTGTTGCTATGTCTATATATTTCAAACTGTTCTAGTGTGTTTAATTTATGGCCTTTGTTGCATGTGTGGTGGATGCTTATGTTATTTTCCATACTTTTACATGAGTGTTTAGTGTCCATGAGATTATTTGCGAAGGTGGATTCAATAATAGTGTGCAGTGCCCTTTTGTGTTCTTTATATCTTTCGGCAAAAGATCTGCCTGTTTGTCCAATATAGAACATGCAGTTGTTGCATTTTAGTTTGTATACTCCTGGGTTATTGTATGTGTTGGTATTGTTATTAATGCTGTGTTTGATAGCTGTTTGGCTTTTATTTGTTGTTCTGAAAGCTACATTGTATTCTGCTTTTTTGAATTGGTGCGCTATCTTATTTGTGAGTTTGTTTATGTATGTGAGGGTGATGAATTTGTTTGTGTTCGTGTTTTTGTTGTTACTATTTTTGTTGAGTATTTTTCTGCGTAGTTTGTCTATTAAATAATTGTCATATCCATTTTTGTGAGCTAAATACTTGATTGTGTTTAGTTCCTCTGTGTAGTTAGTTGTGGACATAGGTATTTTATTTAGTCTGTGTAGTAAATGTTTGAATGCTGCGTGTTTATGTTGTATTGGGTGGTTCGATGAATGGTGTATCAATGTGTCTGTCATGGTTGGCTTGCGGTATATATTGAATTCATGTTTGTTTTGATTTTTTGTTATGGTGATGTCTAAGAAATTCAATGTTTTGTTGTTTTCAACTTCTGCAGTGAACTGGATATTTTTGTGTATTTTGTTTATATGTGTTTGGAGTTGTTGGCATTGTCTTATGTTTCCTCGGTATAGTATTATAACGTCATCTACATATCTGTGCCAATATATTATCTTATCTGCGGGTTTGTTGTTATTTATGATATTATTCTGTTCTATGTGTTGTAGGAATACTTCTGTGAGAATGCTTGAAATCGGTGAACCCATTGGTAGGCCTTGTTTCTGTGTGTAATATTTGTTGTTGTGAGTGAAGTAGTTCTGTTGTGTAATGGTGTTCAAAATGTGTATGATTTCTTTTGTGATATTTTTTGAAGTGTTGTTAAGTTTTAGATTGTCTCGTAATATGTTTAGTGTTTCTGTGAGAACACCAATAAGACCGATAATCAAAAGCCAACAATCACCCGCACACAAACTAGCACGCCATATGGATAGAACTATTAGAAAATACATAAAACTAAACACACACACACACAAGTATAAAGAACACAATAGATCTAGTAAACAAAATAAAGAACATTGAAATCCCTCAAAACTCAACCTTGGCATCGTTTGACATCACAAACCTATAGGCCTATACCAATATCCCAGTCACAGAAACACTAAACATATTACAAAGGCCATAAATTAAACACACTAGAACAGTATGAAATATATAGACATAGCAACACACATAAAAATGACATCTTAACAAACACGGTACAGATCACACATACTTTTCGATCACATCACTTCTAACTTTCAAAAACATGGTACCGAGGAAGCACAACAGCAGCATTCCTAGCGGCAAAAATACGAGGCTGAAGAAGTCGTAAGACGAAAACGTTTCCTCCAAGTGTAAGTTAACAATTAACAACTTTTAGTTAACAAATGTCTGGTCGCATGTAATAACAAAAATGTAATTTGCTTTTTACGAATTTATTGTTTGTAGGGAAGTGCCTTGTTTCAGACACTCTATAGGTCTGGCAACTGCTTACCTGGCTCTAAGGCAATTCAATAGACAAACTGTACTACCCTTGGTCAAACACATTGTCCTAAACAGCAACCTACTACATCACCCAGAACTTCGTTCTTTAGGGCGTTAGTCAACAAGATGGACAGTAGCTCTACCTTCAGCGTTTTCCTTCTATCATATTACCACGCTTTAGTCAAGTGCCAAATTAGTTTCACCGAATTCCCAAAACGTTATTTCACTTTCACAAGATATGAAATGGAGGAATAAATTAATTTTATATTCCTATCTTTGCATCTACATAAAAAGGCAAAAGGTCTATGAACTTAATCTTAAACACACGATGTATTTAAGTAAGACATTTGGTTACTGAGTATGTAAGCAAATAATTTCTTACTTAAATATGCATCCCCTTTTCCTAGATCTACTTTAGTTCAGTTCTATTCTAAAATGTATCACAGTCAGCCTCCTCCCAAAGGGGCAAGGAGGCAAATCTCCAAGGGCCCGGGCTACAGAGGGGCCAGGCCGGGTTGTTGTTTTTTTACTGCGGAAAATAATTACTCGTGTGGCGGGATTTATAAAAGAGATAAAAGCAACTGAGGTGTGGAATAACAACTCTTGCGATGGAAGCTGGTCTCGCCCGAAATATCGATTTTAGTGGTATATTATTGTATACTTTGCAAACAAAGAACCTAGAAAATAAATTGTTTAACAAAATTAGTTTTATGTCAGATTGATTTCAGTATTATAACAACATTATGTCAATTGTAAAATAATTACATTATTTCACTTCACAACAAATGTGCTTCTATTTGTATAGCGTAATAATGTAACAATAATTTAATTATAATGTCATTCAAAATAGAGGGTTGCAGGGCCTATGTTGGAAATAGTGATGGCGCTCCTACTCATGTGTGCCCACGGGCCAGAAATTTCTCTCGAAGTGCCTGATCACAGTTAACTATAATATAAGGAGATCTGAATTTATTATAAGCTCTACATTTTACCCATAAGACTTCTATTTCAATCTCTTATGTTTACTCTGGTAATCCAAACCATACCTCCTCGTTCATCGTGTCCTAAGTTTCCTCTTTCATACCATTGTATTCTTTCGATATCTTTATTCTTGTTTCCGCACTGTTTTCGGTTCCCTTGACACGGATTTACCAAAATAATCTATAGCTCCTTATCACACCTATTCACCACTATTTCAGAGTATTTCAGGTAGTGCAACACTTTAGCACTCCATTTCTGTGCTTTGTAATCCCTCCTAGTCGTCTTGTTGGTCAATTTGCTTATGCTGTCTTTGAATATTAACACACAAATAGGACATGCTGTATCTATACGGACGATATTTCGTCGTAGCCTGTGTTATAGCCTTGCTTTATCGAAATTATACATATGAATTACTAGATTTTTATCAAATACTCATATAATGCCCGGTTTACTTGTTACACCCATTTATTTACTAGGCCTACTGGTTCTTTATCTTTTAGGTTATGTCTAACTTTTCAAATTTATTGTTAATTATTTTGCCGTTATTTTTTTTTATTGCTTTTTAATACACGTTTCCTAATAATTAAAAATAATATTATATCTAAATGGTCTATTTAAACTCTGTAATTAAAAATACATTAAGGATTTACGGTCTATATGTATTCCTAAACGTTTATTTTTACCGTCGTATATAGTAGGAAAGAAAATGAAGACAATACAACATTATCTCAGTAAAAGACAATAATTCTAAAACAAAGCAGGCGACTTTTCCATTCATACAAACTTTGCTTTTAGCAAAGGGGTGTCGATCATCCCCCCTGTAACGCTAAACATTCCATTGTTTGGCCATATGAATCTGTGAAGTTCACACAAATACGTGTTCTATTCTTTTCGCAGTGCCTTTCCGGTTAAACAGAAGCCTACACAGTATGGTTGTTGTATTACTCAACCACAGGATACTACCCCAAAGGCACCCTGTTTTGTGCTGCCAACTGTTTTATTAGTCATTGAATATTAGGTCAAAATTCGTTTCCTCTAATCAATAATTATTCTCTACTTTATAAAATAATATTATAATATCAAATTTTTTGTTCTGATTAAATACACAATTATTTTTTTCATAGCAATATGAATGTTTTAACCAATAGGTTAATAAAATGGGCCAATTTTTTATTCTTGGTTCCAAACATAAAGCCGAAATACATGAAAGAAAACTTTTGGCGGTAATTGTGCAATAGTGATATGCTTGAAAAAATAGCCTATTCTGTAATTTACAGTCTCTGTAACAAGCAAGGATATGTTGTCATTTAGTTAGTTTTAGCCCGATTATATATATATATATATATCTGTGTGTATGTGTGAGTGTGTGTGTGTGTGTGTGTATGTGTGTGTGTATGTGTGTATGTGTGTGTGTGTGTATGAGTGTGTGTGTGTGTGTGTGTGTGTGTGTGTGTGTGTGTGTGTGTGTGTGTGTTTGTGTGTGTGTGTGTATGAGTGTGTGTGTGTGTGTATGTGTATGTGTGTGTGTGTGTGTGTGTGTGTGTGTGTGTGTGTGTGTGTGTGTGTGTGTGTGTGTGTGTGTGTGTGTGTGTGTGTGTGTGTGTGTGTGTGTGTGTGTGTGTGTGTGTGTGTGTAAATTTAATACTGTATTAAGTCTAATCCAGATAGAGGGGACCTTTATTCTTTTGCTCTAAAACCTTTAGGTCTATATAATCAAACACATTCGTACTTAATACGTTCCTAACGTAACTCGAAACAAAAATTATAAGAAATTTCAAATATCAATCAATATTTTACATTAAAAAAAGTGTTTTCGAATGGCTAATTACATACAATTAACTTGTCTCAATTAGTCAAAATACATTATCGATTTTTTTGAGCCCTTTACAAGTAGTAGACAAGACGCGCTCTACCGCTGGTAATGGTGATTAGGAATGGTGACCCCCCCCTCACTTCCCTAATACGACCGCGTCACTAATGCTTTCTGGGGTGTTCTGTAAGAGGCTCATTCATTATTCGTGTAGATCCTTTGGCTAGACACTTTCCAAAAACGCATTTTTGCAATTGCAGTGTTTGTTTAGTCATAATCTGTAAAATACTACGACAAAATCTAAAGTTATGTTACTTGTAGTTTTTACTGGAGAACTTTAAAACGCACTTTTATCCAGCGAGGGTGGCCGTTGGTTGTTAAATGCACCCTAAACAGTCTCTGTGGTGTGGGAGGCTAAGTAGAGGTGAAATGGTCAATCCTGATTTCAACTTGAAAAATGTTAAGCATTTTTTATCGAAAATTCTTACAAATTTACCTCTCCAGCTACTTACTTACACCTCAGAAATCTCCTGGCTATGCTCCAGATACGAATAGTCTTTTCTATAGATAGTGTATACCAAACACAGATAAAAACACCTTAAGTACTCTTCGATAAGTTGATTTGAACGAAATAAGGATAGACAAAAACAAAACGAGATATTTTAGAGACAGTGTAACCCACAACTTTGTCTCCCAAGGCTACTCCACCTATATAAACTTGCTTGGGTGTGAGTTACGTATTATAGATTTAAATCACAATTCAACTCATAATCACTGGTATGATTGTAACTGATTCGGAACTGAGCTAACCTATGTCGAACGGTTCGGTTTTTGCACTTCAAGCAGATTAGAGTAATTTTCGTGTTAGCTACGAAATATTACGTTTTGTTTATGAATGTCGCACAGTAAAGCAGGAATAATCAGGCTCCATCAGCGCTCCCTCGCTTTGTGTGTAAATGGGGTTGAAGGGGAAGGCCATTGACCATGACTATTCATCAAGCCCCCTCCCCTACTCCATGTACAGTACACCGAATCGATATCCTTGCTTTGGCACTTCTGTGGACAGAATATTGGAGGTTGTTTTGGCAAAAATTACAAAAGGTAACATCTCTAAACCCAAATGAAGTGAATAGACCGCTTCCTCCAGAAAGCATGGCCACTTCCCAACATACGTCAGTACTAGGTCAATGTTAGATTCAAACCGAAGATGTTATATTTATTTTTATATTTAAAAAAAATGTGTGTGTGTCTGTGTGTATATATATAAATATATATATTATTTCTCCTGTATTTCATTCTATTAAAATCTAATAAAATTTAAGCTGCTGTCAAATTTTGTTGCGTTGTATTACTATAGTTAGGAGTACCTAGTCAGTTTTGTAATTCTGGCACTTTGAGAACTTTAAGTCGTTTATGTTTCTGATTATAGTTAGGCCTCATCATTGACTTAATATGGCGAGCGAACATATTTCTGGTGCCAAAGGCAAAATTTAACAATTATTTAATATCATAAGTGGTGTTGAAAAATATTCTCTTAGAGAGAGGAAATTTAAAAAGGCTTTGTTTATATTAACTCACGTTGTTTTGTTATTTAAAAAGCAATTGCAAGATATAGATGATCACTTGTAAGCTGTCACGATCGATCAATAGAAAAACTGTATTAGCGTAATTCAAAAACATTAGTTTTTGTAGTGCGTGTTGTATCGAAGGCTGCCGCTAAGAAATTGCAGGCGTTATGGTCGTTTAAAAATCTGCTAAAGTAATTTTTTTCAAACTTTTATGTGAATTATCTAGTTAATATGACAAATTATATTAAATAATATTTATACCTGCCTTTCGGCCCTTTAAATACACACTATGTTAATATAAATATTATACTTCATATTATATTACTCACTGTTTCATATTAAACCTCAATATATTACACTATGCTACTCGATCCACAAAGTGCGATAAATGAGTTTTCCCTTCATCTTATCACTGGGGATGTAATTGAATCCTCCTCCGATTCTTCGTCGTCTATACTGTCGCTTTTCAGACGAATGATAAAACTCTCAGTGATTTTATCAATTCTCTTTGCGATATGCTCTTCTTTTGTCTTTCTATTTTAATTACATTTTGCCTTCACACCTTCTGAAGTTATTAAAGAAATTTTTTCTTCACATACTCGATATGTTGCATATTAAATATTTCAAATGTAGTGTTGTGCGAAGCAACATAAATCTAAGTCAAAACTTAGGTGAGTAAAATATTAATTGGCTGTTTATTACTAACACTATCAGAGAAAACAATAAAAAAAATCTGATCATACTACAATAACTATTTCTATACCGGTACATTAACGCACTTTACAATAGGGAGATGGCGAGCTTTCTTCTCACAGTCAAATTGTCAACTACTGAACTTGTGATTTAGTTGACAGAGTGAGTAAGCTGGCCCGGAGTCTAGTCACGACCAACAACCCCATGCGTCAGCCAACGTCTGTGGAATGGTCTTTTGCTTCCTCTACCCCCCCGCCCCTTAGCTTGCCCTTCGAGGTCACGCGCCAGCTTACGAGTGACCATGCATACTTTGTCATTATATTCCTTATTAATTACGATTTTTATTGTTTTCTTTGTTTCCATTTTCTTCTAGATGGAAATGAATTTATTGTACAGTATGCGCCAAAAACAGTAGCCTACTGAAACATAATAACTTGGAGAAACTGTTATATAATTTTTAATTACAACGAAACAAAGTCTCTTATTTAAAATACGTTGAAAGTAATACATACAAAATTAGAAATTTAACTATTCGACTAATTACGTAAAACTGTATTTATTTGAATTTATTTTGAAGAAGAGGATTGTAACAAATTGTTGTATCACTTACATGGAAAATTTACGTAGAGTTGACCATTTTTGGCTGTTCAATCTGGCATGTTAATGTTTTGATCGGCTTGGATATTGAATTTTAGATATGTAATAATTAATTAATTCTGAAATAAAAAGATTTTTTTCAGAGCTGATTTTTAAACAAAACTTGACTGAACAATATTTCTGTGTGTTTTAAAAGAAACTTCTATGCATCAAATCTGCATAGTCCCCTCTACTTTGAATCTGCTCCATTTTAATAAGAACATATCGCTAGCCAAGCTGGTCGCCAAGTACAGACCCCAAATTAGTTATTATTGTACTATTAATCTCCCGCGCATCGCTCTGCGCAATCCACCTCGAACGTTTTCATACCTGATTTTAAGCTTGTAGAAACCTTATATCTTTACCATTTTCTTTACAAATTTTTTTAATAATAAATAATTGTTACATATATTATGAATGAACAAATTCACAATTATTTACATTTATTTTATTAAGTAGTTGTCTTGATTCGTTTTAGAATGCTGGTAACTAATATTAATATTATTTTATTGAATAAAATAATGTTACACTGTTACTGATTGGGATCCGTCATTGTATTGTTACTGTTACTGCGTTAACAATTTTGGAAACTTTAATTTGATTGTACTGTTACAGTACTTGATAATTTTTATAACTGAGTTGTTAGCATCACAGTATGTAACAATTTTCGTAACTGTGATTCGGTTGTAAGTTTTACAGTATGTAACAATAAATGTAAGAATGATTGGGTGGTTACTGACATTATGTGTATAACAGTAATCGTAACTGTTATTGGGTGGCTATTACTGTATGTAACAATAATTTTAACCTGAGTTGGTGTGATCCTGTTACTATCTGTAAAAACAATCGTAACTGTTATTGGGTGGCTATTACTGTATGTAACAATAATTTTAACCTGAGTTGGTGTGATCCTGTTACTGTCTGTAAAAACAATCGTAACTGTTATTGGGTGGCTATTACTGTATGTAACAATAATTTTAACCTGAGTTGGTGTGATCCTGTTACTGTCTGTAAAAACAATCGTAACTGTTATTGGGTGGCTATTACTGTATGTAACAATAATTTTAACCTGAGTTGATGTGATCCTGTTACTGTGTGTAAAAATAATCGTAACTGTTATTGGGTGGTTATTACTGTATGTAACAATAGTTTTAACCTAAGCTGGCATGTTCCTGTTACTACATGTAAACATAACTTACACCTGAATCGGCATGCTCCTGTTACTGTGTGTAACAAATAATGATTTTTTAAATTTTTTATTACAATACTTAGTTTATCAGAAAGCTAGTAGAAGTAAATACACACAGGCTAGGCTCTCTTAACGTGTGCTCACATGAGAGTCCTCAATGGATTAAATCAACACGTTTACTAACCGACAGAACATATATGCTTTCTACTTGGCAGTGCATCGTGATTGCATACATTGTTCAAGGGGTAAATAATATTTAGATTAAGTTTTTAGTAAAATGTACCTAAAATTTATTTTTAAATAATTCAAAAACGTTCTATTTTACTAAATATATTTTCTAAAACGATTGGAAAAATATAGATAGTTTTAATTATTTATTATAAAGATAAATTGTTAATATGTGTAAAGATAAAAATAAGTTTATTTAGACTAAGAACCGTGAAAACATCTTGTGGGGTTTTCTTTTACTGTATTTGCACTTACGAATACACCCTGAGGGGGTAATTCATAGCTTTTCCTGTTTTAATTATAGTATACAAATATGAAGTTAGTATTTTTTCAAATTGACATTAACATTAGACTAGAAATTGTTGTAGAATCAAGCAACATATACGGCCATCGTTAGACGTTATATTGTGTTTCTATTATTTTATAAATACATATGATGCATTAGGTTTCACTGTTATGGAGATTTTTGACAAGAAACGCTATAGAATACCCAGAAAAAAACGAGTATGGTAGGAAAATAATACTACGTGGCAGTAAAGAGATGGAAAAAAATAATACTTTGCTGCGAAATAAATTTTGTAACATATATGAAATATAAAAATATTGGGTGCTGCAGGGCTATAAGACACAAGATGGCAAAACCTTTAGTAAAATCGTGACGTCTGTGAGGCAATCCTTCACTGTCTCACCCCTTTCAGTTGGTTGGCAATAGTAGCGGCGTTCTATTTATTGGCAGAGATCTGGGATAGCACGCGTGAGGTGCCTAGAGTTACAGACACAGATGCGCCCTAAATACAGTCTGGTTTATTTTTTATATAATTTTTTATAAATAAAACTAAGGATACTAGATTATTGAGATAAAAGTATTTTCTGACGTACATTTTTAGAAAATCCAAAAGGTTATTATGACTTTAACAAATTATGATTATTTATCCAGTATATATATTTTTTTTAATATTACAAAACGATGAAAAGGTTACATAAAAACAGTTTTATTTTAGTTGTTGTTGGGAATATTCAAAATCACATTATTTAGTAACAGTATTTTTTATTAAAATGACTAGTAAAACATATAATCTTGATAGATATGAAATGCATTTTGAAAGCCTCTTTTAACCTACAAAAACTACTTTCGAGACGTCGGACAGCTGTTATTACTTCGAAGCTTAGTCGTTGAGGGTTAAATCGCAAACAAAGGATAACAAAACATTACTACAGTACTTTATTTAGCTCAACTATTAAAAGAAATACAAAGTAGCAATCAGAAAAATCTAAAAAGACATTTATAAACTTAAATTAGGGGAAAGGTAGCACATAAAGGCGGAATTGTTTCTCACCTAAGAAGGTTTAAAATCTATGACAGGAGCTCCTTCATCTTTGATGAACAAAGCCTGCATATAGACCTAATTAAATGGATTCAACAACAAGTAAGTTGGTTTTCATAATTATTAGATACTAAATTTAAATTATCCAAATAGTCGAAAGAAATTAATTTCAAATTCATTAAATTAAAAATTTAAAAATAATATTTTTATATTGTATAATATATTATATCTTTTTGCATTAAAGTTCTTCTGGATTTCACTGAAAACTCAATAATTTTCGTAATGTGTGAACGAAAAAGCCCCGAAATAAATGAGTGCAAACAGTAGCGAACTCTGTTAGAAGAGCGCCGCATTACATTTCCTTCTCTTTCCTCATCCAGCCCGGCGAGGGTTGTTAAGAAGTACGAATATTAACTTATCGCTATGCAGCGGTTCCAAATTAACCGAAACGTTCAATCAATTAACGACCGAACTTTATAGTTTACAGTTAAAAAATATTTACCTTTCAGTTTTTACTAAAGAAATTTCACTAAGTAGTTAATGAGTAATAAACGCAAAGTGCAGAATGTACTTACTGAGTATTAACTCAGTTACGCAATAATTACTTATGATTTAATTAGTAAATTCAAAATGATTGCAACAACCAAATTTAAATTGTATTTATAAATAAGGTGTGATTAACACCATTCTAACTCCGATAAATACTGCTGGCAATTTTTTTCGAATAGACGTGTTTATACTACGGGTTTTACTGAATGTCATTATATATAGGCACTATGTACGATTTGCTTTCCCGGTGATATACTTCCTTGTCTTGGATATTTCCTTTGTCGGTGATATTAACTCTGCTGGTCATACCAGATATTGTTGTTTATAGTGTCATACCAGGTATTAATGTAGGCCTATAATGTAATCATACCAGATATTGTTGTTTATAGTGTCATACCAGGATTAATGTAGTCCTATAATGTAATCATACCAGATATTGTTGTTTATAGTGTCATACCAGGTATTAATGTAGGCCTATAATGTAATCATACCAGATATTGTTGTTTATAGTGTCATACCAGGATTAATGTAGTCCTATAATGTAATCATACCAGATATTGTTGTTTATAGTGTCATACCAGGTATTAATGTAGGTCTATAATGTAATCATACCAGATATTGATGTTTATAGTATTATACTAAATAATAATGTATAAATTAATGTTGCCAGATATTGTTGTTTATAGTGTCATACCAGATATTAATGTAGGCCTATAATGTAATCATATCACATATTGATGTTTATAGTATTATACTAAATAATAATGTATAAATTAATGTTGCCAGATATTGTTGTTTATAGTGTCATACCAGGATTAATGTAGGCCTATAATGTAATCATGCCAGATATTGTTGTTTATAGTGTCATACCAGGTATTAATGTAGGCCTATAATGTAATCATGCCAGATATTGTTGTTTATAGTATTATACTATATAATAATTTATAAATTAATCATGCCAGATATTGTTGTTTATAGTGTCATACCAGTTTCTAATGTAGGCCTATAATGTAATCATGCCAGATATTGTTGTTTATAGTGTCATACCAGGATTAATGTAGGCCTATAATGTAATCATACCAGATATTGTTGTTTATAGTGTCATGCCAGGATTAATGTAGGCCTATAATGTAATCATACCAGATATTGTTGTTTATAGTGTCATACCAGGTATTAATGTAGGCCTATAATGTAATCATGCCAGATATTGTTGTTTATAGTATTATTCTAAATAATAATTTATAAATTAATCACGCCAGATATTGTTGTTTATAGTGTCATACCAGTTTCTAATGTAGGCCTATAATATAATCATACCTGATTTCGATGCTTATAGTAATATACTAGATAATAATATATAAAGTAAATATGCCAGATATTGTTGTTTATAGTGTCATAACAGGTATTAATGTAGGCCTATAATGTAATTGTAACATCACTTTACGTAATGTTGCATATTAAAACAGCTTTAGAAAACAAAACGAGATAATTATTTGGTAGATGCGCAGCAACGGCGCGCAAGTTAAAAAAACTCGAGTGGTCGCTTCAAGTAGCTCTCTTCCTTGGCGAAATGTACGGCGATACAAACGTTTTCAAGATCCGACAGGGCAAAGGGATGATTTTATTTTAAATTGTTAATAATGTAAAAGTTATTTAAAATTTATTTTTTTTGTTTTTGTTTGAAGAAATGTTCCTACGTTAAGACACAACACCAGGCGAGAGTATAAATGCCGATCAACCCCGATCCAAATTGCACAATGGCGAGATTTAAATCCGGAGCCATGTTTTCTACATCGTTTGTTACAACACAGATAAGTTATAACTTTAACACATAAAGGGATGGAAGAGGAAAATTTAACTTTTAAACTTTAACCGGTCGCGCCATAATAATGCAAGTTTTTATTTTTGAAATGTGGGAAGTGTAAATTCATTTGTGTAATGTAATAGCAAAACCTTAATGTCTGGTAGACAGATTGAAATGTACTTTAAATAACCTAAAGGCAATCTCATGTGGATATCATGGGCCATGCCATAGATTATTTTCAATAATATAAAGTTTTTATAAATTTCAGTATGTAAAACAATTAATAGAAAAACATTATGTAGCATAAACATTTGAAATGTAAATTGGTTTTGTATTACATATTTTTTGTGCAGTAAAATTTGATTTATTTAAATTAACATTTGTTGTTTAAATTATTTATTGAACGCACCATTCTTATGTTCAATTATATTCTTGACAATTATTGTGTAACAAATTACTGTAATATTTAACGTCATAATTCATTAAGAATTATACCAATTTATCCAAAACCTTACATAATCATACCAGATATTAAATTTTATAGTATTATACTAGATAATAATGTATAAAGTAATCATGGCAGATATTGTTGTTTATAGTATCATACGAGGTATTAATGTATACTGAAATCGTACTAGATATTATTGTTATAAAGTCTCATAACAGATAACAATGTATAAAGTAATAATACCAGATAATATTTTATAATGTTTCATATCAGATTATAATTTATAAAATGTCACAGCAGATAATAATGTATGCTATCAAGTATTCATACAATATAATAATGTACAAAGTAATAATACCAGATATTATTGATTATAGTAGCATACGAAATATTAGTATTTAATTTTTTATATAGGCTAGTGACAGATCACAGAAAATTAAACACTTTTTTGCTTTTTTAAAGACTCGACGTTTCAAATTTCTTTCCGAAAAAAATTTTCAAGAGCTCGTTTTCAAGAAACGTTGAGTGTTTAAAAAAGCAAAATTGTTATTAGCGCATATAAAAAAAAAATAATAGTTATTAACAGATATTAAATAAAAATATTAGTTAGTATTTAATGTTATCATACCTTCTATGAATGTATATAATATTCATAACAGATAATTGTGTAAGGTAATCATACCAGATATTGATATATGAAATATTATAATAGATAATTTTTTAGTTACTTGTAATTGGTAATGTTTGTTCTGTTTCAATCAGATTCAACTTTTTGTTTTTATCATAAAAATATTTAAGTAGGTATATTTAATTTCCTAATTAGGTTATAACAATATAATACTTTTATTTAAATCCGTATGTACATACCGTTTACGAAGCATTCTGAGTAGTTATTCTTGTAATAATTTCCTCTGAGGAAGATTGCTATGCAATCTAAATGTACATAAGAGTTTAAAAAATAAGTTTTTATGTGTACCGGAAACGAGAGACGCAAAATTTTCGAATGGCAAGATTATTTCTAAGGTCACAGAGGTCCTAAAGCTGAAATATTCGAATAGGGATAGGAGAAAAATAAAGATAAATAGGTCAAACAAAATATAAATGTTCTACGACATATTTAAAGTAAGTGCTAAGTTGATCTGATTTCCTACTTATTTGTAGAAATAAATATGTACAATAAATATGTTAAATTTTGTAGGCCCACCCCGTATGGATACGTTTTCACAAAGACGCTACATTAGGTTAAATAATAATTTATGATAACTTAGCTTAGCAATTTAGCACAGAATAAACTTCTGAATCTTTAATTCTATATTAATAGTAATACTTTTATGACATCCCAACGTCAACTATGTTAACACTATAATACATTTCTAGAGTACTGTATTATTATGGCCACAGAGAGGCAACCAAACCAGCGTGCTGCGCTCTCAGAGCATTCTGTCACCAGACAAGACTTTGGGAGGGAGTAGGTAAGAAGCTAAAAATCCACCGCCTTCTTTATCGCATAACTTCTAATCCTATCTGTTATACACAATGGCGTGACTCTGTGACTCTCATTTCACATCTACATTTCCCGCCTATGTTTTGCGAAAGTTTAAAATCCAGGTAAAGAAAGCATTTCCCTTAAGGTAAAATAATGTGTTATGTTTACTCATTCTATTTTATCAAAAAAAAAAAGAAAACGTTAAAACAATTTTTATAGATTCATGCTAATAGAGTGGAACAAAATATTTAATATCGAAATTTTAATAAGAAAGGTATGAAATTATTATAAAAGGTTTTGTCTATTTAAATGTTAAAAATATATGTGAAAGTTGTTTAGATATTTACAATTTCAAATAAAGGCATAATTTACATTTTTTTAACGATCAGGTAAGTGTTATTCAGTGGGAATTTCGAATTATTTTCATTTTACTTTTAGTTAAGTATGTTACTACTGGGGGCAGACAGGTACAAATCCTGCCATCATATACTTTTCTTAATGAGATTTTACCCGTTGTGTAATTTTATTTAAATCTAAAACAGCTGTTATCAATACATTTTGAGTTCTTTAAATTAGGATAGTTTGTATAAAAACAGGAGTTATCTTTGGCCAGGAACACACGCAAGAAACTAGTTTTGTATTATAACACTAGACCAATGGTATATGAAGTCAGAACTAATGACTTTGTCTACAGAAAATAAAGTTTTTGCTTTTCTTTACACAGACTTCTGTTATCCTTTTGCCTTCTAAATACAATTTAATGAATTATAGCTAGTAAAAGTTGACAAAGAGTCAATCAACCCCAACTTTTGTAGATTTTACATGTGTTACTAAAAAATGTATATTTGATGATTCCATCTTCACGTGAGCTACCACTTTCTAACTACCTAGGAGACATCGTAACTCGTAATGCTCACCAAATAAAAATACACCTACATCCCCACCCTAATATCTCACCACCACCCTAACCTACAAAAAGCTTGAGGTCAGGTACTGTTTGAATTGACACGGGACACATATCCCGAAACTGCCGTCCGCCACAATTACAAAAGTAAGTACTACTATAAGCAAGTGTAACATATTTATAAGTGTTTTAATAAAAAATATGTTCTAAACCAGAAACGTTGATTTTAAATATCTCAAACAATACATTAAGTGCGCAAATCTTACGTTAACGATCGTCATTTAACCCAACCTCACACCACGTTAGCTACAAGTTCCTCGCCACAGCTTCTGTACTATTATTATAATGTAGTTAGAATGCATACTTTTAGGATACAGTTTTGGCTGTACAATAGCAGAATCCTTTCTGCAAGTAAACTAAACGATTGCTGAACTGAAGAAATGGACTTGCATTTCACATATGTACACATGCGTGACGTGAGGTTTGCTTTGGTCTATTTGCCCGGCCTAGATCTATAGGCTCATCGTCATTTAGCTATAGGGTGCAACGTTTCACAATAAAAAGATGAGTTTTTAGTGCCTACGCTGCGTGAATATTTTTTATGGCGTTTTTCAAGCATTTCAGCTTTTTAATATTCTTAATAACTTTTTTGATGTTTAAAACGTAATTTTGTTAAAATGTGCAGTTATAAAGAGGTCAGAGTTGAACCAGTATTTCTAAACTACTACGTAATAATGCAAAATCACTACGTGTTGCAAAACTATATAGTATATTTCTTTTATTGTTTTAATATTGACAACAAATATATTGTTTTATTTTAAGACATTTTATTAACTTATTATAGTTCCTAACTAATTTTATGTAGCCTATATTTAACTATAATCGGTCGTTTTCCATTGTTTTGTTTAATTTTGACACCTGTACACTGTTTATTACTTTCATCGTAACTGGCTATGATTGTGTTTGATATTTATCCTATCACTTCTAAAAATCGGAAATTTCAAGTTCAACATATATTTTAATGTTTAATCGCAAAAACACATTGGTAATAACCTTCCGTGGGCCAGTAACGAAGATATTTCAGGATTCTTTGAAGTTACAACAACTATAACAATATAATTCAGCAAATAAAACTTTTTAAGCAGTTGTTTGAAATATAACTTCTGAGATGTTTTTCAAAATTGTCTTTTAAAGGAATATAAAATCGAATTTATTTTCTAAACAGTGTGTTTTTTCTACTGTGCTAAAATATTTGAAAAATCACAAAACAAAGGCAGAAAACAAAAATAATAGTGGTCATTCTCCTATAGTTTAATGAATTAACTACATTGACTTCATAATTAAAAATTACTTTCAAAATAAAGGCTCTCTATTATTAAACTGTTTTATGTAGTTGAGGATTATTAAGAACATAATATAAATAAATATACGCTAACATGATACGGAAAAAACTCACTTCACATTTATTAAATCTTTTTCTATATAAAATAACACCAATCTACTTATTTACAAATATGCAAGAGTGGGTATAAGATTTCAGGATAACATTGGAATTCTCTAGGACATGAAGACTAAACCAGGGGAAGCTACATTTTTGCGATATCTGGTGAGCAGAGGTATTCTGCTATAAAGCTAATATTAAAAATAATGAAACCGCTTTTTAATAAGTTAGAAAGGCTTTGCTTTCCCGTCGAGGCTCCTCGTTAGAACGAGAACGCGGTGTTTTATTTCACAGAACCCACAAGGTCTGTTTGTAAAGCTGAGTCAAGTCACCACAAAGCTGAAATGTTAAACTATTTGGTTTCGTTGGAAAACTTATATGTATAAATTGTATACAAACACACACACACACACACACACACACATACACACAAACACACACACACACACACCAAAAAAACACGTACACACTCAAACGGCCAAATCTGTTTCAAAGTAGCAGATTTTGCAATTTATACATAATCCAAAACCTTTCAAATATTATTTTAAATTTAAAAAATTGAGTTAGTTGGAAGTTTTGTAACGAGCAAAGCCAGTCTGGTTAGGTAAACAAAAAGCGATCCAACGGGCTGTATTTGTAAAGGAAACTTTGTTACTATGAAAGAATAATTTTATTTTCATGGAAAATTAAAATAAAATTATTTTTTATTATTTTGAGAAAATAAAATAATAAATGAAATTACATAATGAAAAAACCACTAGAGTTTAAGAAAATATAAAACTAATAGAGGCGGAATATTGTAAATTATTATTTATTAATATATTTTTGACTACATTGTAAATAATAAGTGGTTACTAGATTGCCCCGAAAGTTATAAAAGTGTCAAATGCGGGATATTTCTAGTGCCGATAAAATGTATCTAGCGAACGGAGTGGCGAAAAACTACCATTCAAATTTGTAATGAAGTCGAAAAATATGAAAAGGATCATGCCACTAAGAAATATTAGATTTTTAAATAATGAGAGCAACATTAAAAAAACGAGCACAAATTTTGGAAAGTAAGGTTGGAAGGACAGATTATGTTCCAGTTTTAACAGAAATTTAAACTCTAGCAAGCGGCCAAGCTCGGGTAGTGGGGAGTGCTGATACGGGAGGAGACAAAAATCAACCCTCGGGGCGAGCTGATGATTTATCCAGAGATACAGAACAAATATTCCAAGATGCTGCTCCATGGCTAAGCCCAAGATGGAAGTGGAGATCCACTGTCTTCAAAAATCCACGATTCGAACTTAAAATTTTACAATGTAATAAATTATAAACAGATTTAAGGGTGGCCTTAAAGCGATTACTGGCGAGCGCAACACTACTCCTTTCTACTAGACCATGCGAGAAGAGGAGCAAACGCGGCGACAGTATTTAGGGAAA
Source organism: Prosapia bicincta (assembly GCA_036971475.1). Classification (NCBI taxonomy): domain Eukaryota; kingdom Metazoa; phylum Arthropoda; class Insecta; order Hemiptera; family Cercopidae; genus Prosapia; species Prosapia bicincta. Next base: position 334,186,571 of record JBAIZL010000001.1, on the reverse strand, counting down.
GTCAGATCAACTATTTATTAAATTCGTAAAAATTTTGCAAAATTATTAAATTCAGATTTCTTTAACTAATTGATTATTTATAATTGAAAAAAATGTATGCACATGACTCTTTTAAACAGAAATATAATTGGTGGTAATAATATAAAAATTATTCATATATTAAATGCTAATTCTAAAATCCAAGATTAATATCAGAGTTATAAGAAACCAGTTAAAACAAGAAATATTAAAAGTCAGTTGTAACATAACTTAATTAATATCAGACAAAGTAATTGAATAGGAAATTTAAAAAGGAAATCAATAGTTAATAAGAAATTACTTGAGTACAAATACCTTATTTTATGTCCATATAAAATATATTAAACGGTCAGGTTCAAATTACAGTAAAGGGGAAATTAATATAAATTTGGTTTTAAAATTCTTCAGAATTATGCTTCGGCGCACAAATATAAAATAAAGTAAAGCCATTAGGAAGTAATGTTGCCTTATGGTTCTAGAAATAAATTTATGGACATAAAATAAATTTGTATGAATTATTCTCAAGTTGTATTTAACTATGTGTATTATTTCATTTGTATAATTTTAAGTATGGGAAATAAAAATGTTGTTAAATAATTAAAAATGTTCTAGAATTTTAAATAATAGTGTCAACAATATAATTGATGAACTTTGTGCCAGCATTATAAGAACGTTTTTGAATTTTATGAAGGATTAAGGTTTATTTTAAATTAAATAACAGTTTTTCAAAATTATAGAACATTGTAAACATTTAACAAATTTTGACAAATTTTATAATATATTTTTTTATCTAAATCTTTTAAAACTTTTTTATTTAAAATCTAAGAAGTTTTTAGTTATATGTATTATTTCAAATTAGAAGAATGTTCAAAATTATTATACTTATCTGGTGGTAAATCAACCAAATGGAATTTTATAAATTTTTCCAACTATTAGCAAGACTAGAAGTCAATAATTTAATTCAAGCTAGAAAAAAGATTTTTTAAGTAATATTTTTGAAACAGTAAATTAATACAATAATTTTACAAATAAACAAAAATTAATAAATGTATAATTACATAATTCTGATTGAACATTTTAGTTGGTTTAAAAATAAAGTCTAGGGATTTATCCACTGGCACATTACGCTCGACACGTCACGGGTACCAGGATCTAGTAATTCGGGTGGGATCATACTTTGACGCGCAAATTATATTTTGAGCGCGGAACTAGCGCGTCTCAGCCCCACAGCAGCCATCATCAGCATGTACAATCACAGCGTTAAACGCGTTAATATGGGTAAGTTTTGATAGGATAATGAACATGTATAGGAAAGATGAGAAAATATAAGGGTTTAGCAGCGGCAACACACACACACACACACACACACACACAAACACACACACACACACACACAAACACACACACACACACACAAACACACACACACACACACACACACAAACACACACACACACACACACACACAAACACACACACACACACACTAAAAGTGAGTAACCAACTACAAGTGTTACCTTTTCCTTGTAGCTTAAAGATCTCTTATTGTATTATGTTATGAAATGTTATTATTTTTGAAAATAATAAGTTAACATAGTATATAATGTTCCTATCCTAATTAACTAGCTACCAAAATATTAATAATTATCTGTTTCTTAGATAGAATGAATTTGGGAAACAATTTCCAAATTTTTGGGATTATGCCAACACACTGAACCTTAATTATTTTAAGATTTAATAATAACTTACATAATATATATTAGAAATTGTTGAATTGCGAGCTGAAGTAAGTTCAGCAGAAAACCACTGGAATATAGATTATTAACAATTTAACGTTTGTTTCGTCTTAAATCTAGTAATATAGTAACAACAACCTCTAATAATTTTATTTATTTCTAGACGTGATTATTTCTATGGCTTTTATCTTATGAATTTATCCTAGTCAACTATTTTGGCTTTAAGATTTTAATTTTAATGCTTATATTTCATAACTTATAGAATTTGTACTCAGTACAAATGCGTACGCGACTTGAGTAAGTCCGGTCGATCCTCGTGTACTGTCTAAGGTCCTGTTTGGAAAACGTGTTTCAGCCCCTGTGTTTTCGCCTTCAAAGGCTGGACTCTCTCTCAGGCTCCCAAAACTTTACTATATTCTCTCTTAGAATCCTTCATGCCCCTCGTTTCTCATGCTTACATTATATCCATTCTGGTCCACCAAGATTCTCCTGGCCAGTCCTCCATCTTTTGCCTTGGTCAGACAAAATATCCTTCGTGTATTCCTACGCGCCTGATTTTGGAAATTCTGTTATCCTCCGACGTCTACTTTAGTAACTACACGCTCTTGTGAGATTCGTCCCTCATAAATTTACCTGTGAATCAGCTTGTGTTTGGAGTCTCTGGAATAATTTTTCTCTGGCATTTAATGTTTTTATTTTAAAGCACACAGTAACCCGTTCATAATACTGAGTTTCAATATTTTCGCTAGATTCCTTCAAAAAGTAGGTTCACACGCTCATTCCGTACTAGCTGTATTTAAACATACGTTATACATAATAATTAGCAAGCACCACATTAAATCACATATTCAAGACCACAACAACATAAAGGAAACACTGATAATAAACTTTAAAATGAAAACGAATGTTACGAATTCAACATACGAAATAAAAAGTCAAATTAGCTATAATAAAATATTTTGGATGCAAAAGCTCAAACATATGACACACGAATTACTGTTTTTACATTCATATTTATGAATCACCTTTTTCAGTTCTATATTGAATATTCATGGACTGGTTTTGTTGCTTTTGAATGCATGCAAGATATTTTTAAATATTTTTTTTTGATCGGATATCAATTATATTGAATTCGTAACATTCGGCTTTACATTTAGTTATACTGCCAGGATTTCTGTATTTCATATTTTTGTAATTTTGAATAAGAGAGTTTATGTGTTGTTTGTGGAGAGCAATATTAGAAATTCTTGTACATGTTTAGCTCCTGAAGGGGTTTCAGCTAGGGATTGAAAACTAGAGCAGCGTTTAAAAACTAAAACCAGGTATTTACCTTTGCTGGGTGACACCATTGAAAGCGGACTAGTTAGAAATAGTATTGGGTCGTGTTTGCACAACAAAGGAGGAGTTAGAAGTGTAAAAATGGTGATGATAAGCAAATATAATAATAAAATTTAATAATCAATAGCAATACGTACACAGGGTGTTACAAGTGCAATATAATAAGATAATTGTTGTAGGGAGGAGATATTCAGGTTAGGCCCGGCACAGACATTCGATACGGCACGGACGGATTTTCTAAGGTGGGTGATCCTACTAGACGGGAACTCCCACCATCCCGCTCATTTGATTGTCGCGTACAAGGTATCTGGCCGGGAAAAAAGCCTTGATTACAGACTAAGTTTAATAGTTACTGTATCACTCCAACAGCGTTTTGAACCTGTCACCATTGTCAGAAAATAATAAAATTTGGTGTCATAGTAACATATAATACAGAGATTACGATGGTGAAAAAGTTTTAATTTTATAAAATAGTTCCCTTACCTTAAAAAGACATTAAATTAAAACCACTCTAAATGGAATTACAGTTTGACATCAAAAAGTCAGTACGTTAAGGTTTATTTTATTTTTTGGTCAGATAAATGATATCAACGGGAAAGTTGGAGAGTAGGAATGAGGGCAGTTTGGGACAGCCACCCCTAAACTCGGCCGCTACGTAACCTAGGGCTATAGGGGTAGTTTTGGATGATGCTCAAGGTCATCCCGACCCCGACCCTAGACCAAGGGGTGGTTTCGACCACGTTCAGGGGGGTAGGGGGTAGTTTTTCGAAAAAAAAAAAAAAAATTTGCCGCTACGTAACCTAGGACTATAGGGGTAGTTCCGGATGATGCGGGCGGACGTCGTGACCCTGACCGTAGCTTTGGGGGTGGTTTCGACCGCGTCTAGAGGGGTTGGGGGTAGTTTTTCGAAAAAATTTATTTCCAACACACTGACCTAAGCCAGCCAAAATGGATCTAACCTAACCTAACCTAAGTGTTGGGGGTGACCTCGGCTACGTTCAGGACCATCACCGGGGGTAGCTCCGGGGGTGGATTGGGGGTGGGGGGTAGTTTTCGAAAACATTTTGGAAAATCGTGCCATGACCGATAGGGTGTGTCTAGAGTGCATTATCGCTACTGTAGGGGTAGTTTCACCTAGGGGTAGTTTTTGAATAAAATACGCAAATGCCGAAAATCGAACGGTTTGATCGAATGGCTGTATGGGATATGTCTAGAGTCCAATAAGGAACGCTGCGGGGGTGGTTTACTTAGGGGTAGTTTTTACAAAAAACACGAAATTGCCAAAAATCGATCGGTTGGATCAAATGACCGTATATGGTATGGTTAAAGTGTATTATGGACCGTTGTGGGGGAGGGGTCACCTGTTTTTAGATAGCCAAAAATAATCGGGGTCCCAGGTAAAATCCACCTGGGCATTAGTTAAAGCCGCCAAGGTAGAGCCAATATGGAGCACGCTCTCGGTTAAAGCCAAACCGAGCCTAGCCACCTGGCAGCTAGGCCTTAGGTAAAGCTAACACGGAGCTAGCCCTCGGGTAAAGACATCTCAAAGCCGACCCTTAAGTAAAGTAACCCAGGAATAGCTTTGGTGGTGGGGGTAACTTTCGAAAGATTTAATGGTTATCTGATGACGTATCAACGCTCGAGCAACTCTAGGCAAGTAGTAGGCTCACCCTAACTATAGTGGTCTACCCCAAATGAATCGGGTGATGCGGGGCAAGGGTATACGATTGCCAAACTCAAAATTTGTCTATCCTACTAAATTAATAAACAATGCAGCCAGCCTTTAAGTAAAGGTACACAAGAGCAGGGCTAGGATGATTGCTATACCAACTACCAAGACAAATACCCCCACCAGGTCCTAGGTAAAGCTACCACGGAGTTAGACCTTAGGTAAAGCTAACACGGAGCAAAGCCTCGTGTAAAAGCTATCCCGAAGCCAAGCCCTAGGTAAAGTAACCCAGGAACTAGACCTCCGGTAAAGCTACCACGGAGTTAAACCTTAGGTAAAGCTAACACGGAGCAAAGCCTCGGGTAAAAGCTATCCCGAAGTCATGCCCTAGGTAAAGTAACCCAGGAACCAGACCATCGGTAAAGCTACCACAGAGTCGGAGCTTAGGTAAAGCTACCACAGAGTTAGACCTTAGGTAAAGCTAACACGGAGCAAAGCCTCGTGTAAAAGCTATACCGAAGCCTTGCCCTAGGTAAAGAAACCCAGGAACCAGACCGTCGGTAAAGCTACCACGGAGTCGGGGCCTAAGTAAAGCTACCATGGAGTTAGACCATAGGTAAAGCAAACACGGAGCAAGGACTCAGGTAAAAGCCATCTCGAAGCCTGCCGATAGGTAAAGTAACCCAGGATTCAGGCATCAAGTGGGGTGGCTATCAAATAATATATGAAATTACCAAAAAATGATCGGTTAGATCAAACGACCAACGACCTAGATAGAGTTCAAATAGTCAACAGGTTGAATCAACCAATCACAACGCAGGGGCCCGGTAGGCCTACGTAAACGGTCAATGTAAGACGAGAAGGCCTATATAACGTGTTAAACCAATATATATGACAGCCCACATAATGTGTTAAACAAATATGCAAGCCTACATACATACTATGCTAGGCCGACATACTATGTCGGTAAATCACCGGCCAAAGCCTATATGAACAGAGATAGTTTCACCTCATACATCAGGTAGAACCACGGGCAGGCAACCGTATAATATGGGGAGTACTATAAGGTATAGCTAAACCAATATATACGATACCCCACATAATGTGTTAAACAAATACGCAAGCTTGCATACATACTATGCTAGGCCTACATACATGAATCCCTAAATGCGCCTACTATGTCGGTAAATCACTGGCCACAGCCTATATGAACTGAGATAGTTTCACCTCATATATCAGGTAGAACCTGGCAATCGTATAATATAGGAAGTACTATAAGGTACATCTACCAATGCATAACCTATCAAGCCCACGTAAAGATATAATATATCTGATGACGTACGAGCGACATGCGCACCTATAACCAGAGTGGCCTACCCCTAAATAACATAGAAGAAGTAAGGATATGGACAGATAGGAGAAGCAAGGACCTGAACCGATAAAAAGAGCAAATACCTGGACAGATAGAAGAAGCAAGGACCTGTACCGATGGAAGAAGCAAGTACATGGACTGATAGAAGAAGCAAGGACCTGGACCGATAAAAGAAACAAGCACCAGGGCAGATAGAAGAAGCAGGTACTTGGACAGATAGTAGAAGTAAGCACCTGGACAGACAGAAGAACCCAAGGTCTACATATATAATCAGAAATCAATGTAAATAATCAAATAGCCTCAATGGATATATCCTATAGCTGCAAATGTATCTAGATATAAAAGTATATATGGAGAAACACTAATAAAGAGGCCCATCACAAAACGTGAATAAATATATGTTATAAAACGATCCTAAAACGGTGCTAAACCAACATGCATGCTATCATACATATTCGTATATACCGTGTTAAGCCTACATACGTGATAGTCCACATAATGTGTTAAACAAATATGCATGTAAACCTGCATACATATTATGCTAAGCCGACTTACATGAATCCCTAAATGTGCCCGCTATGTCGGTAAACCACTGGCCAAAGCCTATATGATCTGAGCTATTTTCACCTTGTCTATCAGGTAGAACCAGGCAATCGAATAATATGGGAAGTACTATATGGTACATCTACCAATGCATAACCTATCACGCCCATCACGGTCAACAAATACTACAATATAATTTTAAAAAGTTACGCAACCTATATACATACAGTGCTAAGCCAACATTCAGGCATATATACTATGTTATACCAGCATGCAATATAATCTACATAGCCATATATACGCTGTTAAACCAATATGCAGGTTAACCTATATACATCCTGTATTAGGCCAATATCCCCGTTACCCGCATAGGCCTATATAATATGTTAAGCCTGTATAAGTGATTGCCCTTATAGTGTGTTCAATAAATATGCGTGTAAACCAAATAAATACTCTGGTAAGCCAACATGTATGCTATCATAGATAGGCGTATATACTATGTTAGGCCTACATATCGCGTTAAACAAACATGTGTAAGCCACCATACATATTATGCTAAGCCGACAAGGGCCTACAAATTGTAACACATTATATCCACTGCATAGGTTAGCTAAACGGCTATCACACACTATCCTACAGGTACCACATAATACCTGATCAATAACACATAGTATCCAATGCATAGCCTGACGAAGGTTTAATATATAGTATCCAGAGGCCCCGCTAACGATTAACACGTTGTATCCATAAGGCCTACTATGTTTGTAAACCACAGGCCAAACCCTTATATGATCAGAGTCCGACACACATTTTCACCCGTCTATCAGGTAGAACCTCAGGCAGGGGGCTGTATAATACGGGAAGTACTATATCGTATAGCTAACAATGCATAACCTATCACGCCCATGACGGTCAGCAAATACTACAATATAATTAAAAAAAAAGTCGCGCAACCTATATACATACAGTGCTAACCAATATAGGCATATATACTATGTTAAACCAGCATGCAATATACTCTAAACAGCCATATATACGCTGTTAAACAAATATGCGTGTAAACCTACATAAATACTATGGTAAACCAACATGCATGCTATCATACTATGTTAAGCCCAAATACATAATAGAATACATAATGTGTTAAACATATATGTGTGTAAGCCTGCATAGATATTATGCTAAGAAGACATGGACCTACAAAGTATAACACATTATATTCGGTGCATAGTTTAGCTAATGGATATCACACACTAACCTACAAGCTGCCCACAAATTACCACATAATACCTGATACATAGCCCGGATAATCATTAACGCATAGCGGCCGATGCAAGTCATGACTAGGGCTAACACAACATATTCAAACCATAGCCTGACTACGGCTAACACATAGTATCCGATGAGAAGTATGAATACAAAGTAACACATAATATCCGTTGCATATCTCGGCTAAAGTTCGTCATATAGCACCCGAAGTATAGCTTGACAAACACACAGCATTTCATGAGCGGCGTGATATAAGGTAACACATAGTATCCGATACACAACCTAGGATCGAATATGACGTCATCCAGGTGGAGAACAAGATGGTGGCAATGTTGATACCGACTTCAAAAAGGGCTATGGCCTGTGTAGGCTAGATCAAATAACCAACGTTTCAACTAAACTACTGTCATACGCGTAGTTTAACCAACCAACATACGTGAAGTTCAAACGAACAGCATTGACACCAAGTCCAAATAGGCTATGGCGGCTATGCCCAGATCAGCGTTTCAGCTAATCAAAATGAAAAACTTACGCTAATCAACCAACATCTACACCGAAGTCAAATGGGTTATGGTTAGTGAAGGCACCGGCAAAAGCTTTAAGCCCTAGACATAATTATAGCTATCAACGCGTACCAAAATAGCTATGCAGAAACCATCAAGGCCATTACACATATTGTCCAGGTATGTTCTCCATCAAACCGAGACTTTAGACACCATCTCTGTAAAACAGCTAACAAATTATACTCTACCATAATAGGTATGTCAAATCTGTTACCGGCTCATAATCTAAGACAATGGTTACGTAACGCCCTTTATCAATTTAAGACCTTAAGAGATATCTTCGTAAAGACAGCTACCAATCCGTACTATATCACAATAGTTACGTTAGAGCTACCGCCGCTCACCCTACCATAATAGCTACGTACAGACGGTTAATATTGTATAACCTATCACAAGACCTATGTAAAAACAGCTATGCATAACCTGTCACACAATAACTGCGTAAAGGCAGCTAACAAGGCCTACCCCATTAAAATAGCTACGAAAAGATAACATCCAATACATACCCTATCATATTAGCTATGTAAAGACAATAAATGCGTAAAGGCAGCTAACAATGCTACCCCATTAAAATAGCTACGAAAAGATAACAACCAATACATAACTTATCATAATAGCTATGTAAAGACAGCTAAAGATGCATAACCTAACTCAGTAATGATTGCTATTAAATAATGAACCATTACACTAGCCACGTAAAGACAGCTACCAACACCACAATAGCTACGTAAAAACAGTTATCGATCCGTGACCAAGATAATACCTACGTAAGACATATATCAGTGCTAAGACAATAGCTCCGTAAGGAAAACCTACCACCTCATGAACTACGACAACAGCAAGGTGTGGAAGGCTACCAATACATTACTTATCACAGCTACCAACACATAACTCGGCACACTAGCTAAGTAAATAGCGCTACGATTGAATAGCCTATCACACAGGCTAATTGAGGGTCACTAACTAAACCATCACAATATCTCTGTACATGGCAGATGGCGAGATGATCCTCATCTTTATCGCACACCCAACAGTAGGTTAGGTTAGAAGCACTCTGGCTAGCTTAGGTTAGTGGGTTGAAAATATTTTTTTCTAAAAACTACCCCTCTAGACGTGGTTGAACCCTCCCCCAAGGCTACGATCAAGGTCACATCGACCGCCTGCATCATCCAAAACCACCCCTAACTTTCAAAGGTTGGTCGTATCTCCATCACGGGCATCACTGACCTGTGGTTGTAGAAGTTAGGGGTGGTTTTGGATGATGCAGGCGGTCGATGTGACCTTGATCGTAGCCTTGGGGGAGGGTTCAACCACGTCTAGAGGGGTAGTTTTTAGAAAAAAATATTTTCAACCCACTAACCTAAGCTAGCCAGAGTGCTTCTAACCTAACCTACTGTTGGGTGTGCGATAAAGATGAGGATCATCTCGCCATCTGCCATGTACAGAGATATTGTGATGGTTTAGTTAGTGACCCTCAATTAGCCTGTGTGATAGGCTATTCAATCGTAGCGCTATTTACTTAGCTAGTGTGCCGAGTTATGTGTTGGTAGCTGTGATAAGTAATGTATTGGTAGCCGTCCACACCTTGCTGTTGTCGTAGTTCATGAGGTGGTAGGTTTTCCTTACGGAGCTATTGTCTTAGCACTGATATAGGTCTTACGTAGGTATTATCTTGGTCACGGATCGATAACTGTTTTTACGTAGCTATTGTGGTGTTGGTAGCTGTCTTTACGTGGCTAGTGTAATGGTTCATTATTTAATAGCAATCATTACTGAGTTAGGTTATGCATCTTTAGCTGTCTTTACATAGCTATTATGATAAGTTATGTATTGGTTGTTATCTTTTCGTAGCTATTTTAATGGGGTAGGCATTGTTAGCTGCCTTTACGCATTTATTGTCTTTACATAGCTAATATGATAGGGTATGTATTGGATGTTATCTTTTCGTAGCTATTTTAATGGGGTAGGCCTTGTTAGCTGCCTTTACGCAGTTATTGTGTGACAGGTTATGCATAGCTGTTTTTACATAAGTCTTGTGATAGGTTATACAATATTAGCCGTCTGTACGTAGCTATTATGGTAGGGTGAGCAGCGGTAGCTCTAACGTAACTATTGTGATATAGTACGGATTGGTAGCTGTCTTTACGAAGATGTCGCTTAAGGTCTTAAATTGATAAAGGGCGTTACGTAACCATTGTCTTAGATTATGAGCCGGTAACAGTTTTGACATACCTATTGTGGTAGAGTATAATTTGTTAGCTGTTTTACAGAGATGGTGTCTAAAGTCTCGGTTTGATGGAGAACATACCTGGACAATATGTGTAATGGCCTTGATGGTTTCTGCATAGCTATTTTGGTACGCGTTGATAGCTATAATTATGTCTAGGGCTTAAAGCTTTTGCCGGTGCCTTCACTAACCATAACCCATTTGACTTCGGTGTAGATGTTGGTTGATTAGCGTAAGTTTTTCATTTTGATTAGCTGAAACGCTGATCTGGGCATAGCCGCCATAGCCTATTTGGACTTGGTGTCAATGCTGTTCGTTTGAACTTCACGTATGTTGGTTGGTTAAACTACGCGTATGACAGTAGTTTAGTTGAAACGTTGGTTATTTGATCTAGCCTACACAGGCCATAGCCCTTTTTGAAGTCGGTATCAACATTGCCACCATCTTGTTCTCCACCTGGATGACGTCATATTCGATCCTAGGTTGTGTATCGGATACTATGTGTTACCTTATATCACGCCGCTCATGAAATGCTGTGTGTTTGTCAAGCTATACTTCGGGTGCTATATGACGAACTTTAGCCGAGATATGCAACGGATATTATGTGTTACTTTGTATTCATACTTCTCATCGGATACTATGTGTTAGCCGTAGTCAGGCTATGGTTTGAATATGTTGTGTTAGCCCTAGTCATGACTTGCATCGGCCGCTATGCGTTAATGATTATCCGGGCTATGTATCAGGTATTATGTGGTAATTTGTGGGCAGCTTGTAGGTTAGTGTGTGATATCCATTAGCTAAACTATGCACCGAATATAATGTGTTATACTTTGTAGGTCCATGTCTTCTTAGCATAATATCTATGCAGGCTTACACACATATATGTTTAACACATTATGTATTCTATTATGTATTTGGGCTTAACATAGTATGATAGCATGCATGTTGGTTTACCATAGTATTTATGTAGGTTTACACGCATATTTGTTTAACAGCGTATATATGGCTGTTTAGAGTATATTGCATGCTGGTTTAACATAGTATATATGCCTATATTGGTTAGCACTGTATGTATATAGGTTGCGCGACTTTTTTTTTAATTATATTGTAGTATTTGCTGACCGTCATGGGCGTGATAGGTTATGCATTGTTAGCTATACGATATAGTACTTCCCGTATTATACAGCCCCCTGCCTGAGGTTCTACCTGATAGACGGGTGAAAATGTGTGTCGGACTCTGATCATATAAGGGTTTGGCCTGTGGTTTACAAACATAGTAGGCCTTATGGATACAACGTGTTAATCGTTAGCGGGGCCTCTGGATACTATATATTAAACCTTCGTCAGGCTATGCATTGGATACTATGTGTTATTGATCAGGTATTATGTGGTACCTGTAGGATAGTGTGTGATAGCCGTTTAGCTAACCTATGCAGTGGATATAATGTGTTACAATTTGTAGGCCCTTGTCGGCTTAGCATAATATGTATGGTGGCTTACACATGTTTGTTTAACGCGATATGTAGGCCTAACATAGTATATACGCCTATCTATGATAGCATACATGTTGGCTTACCAGAGTATTTATTTGGTTTACACGCATATTTATTGAACACACTATAAGGGCAATCACTTATACAGGCTTAACATATTATATAGGCCTATGCGGGTAACGGGGATATTGGCCTAATACAGGATGTATATAGGTTAACCTGCATATTGGTTTAACAGCGTATATATGGCTATGTAGATTATATTGCATGCTGGTATAACATAGTATATATGCCTGAATGTTGGCTTAGCACTGTATGTATATAGGTTGCGTAACTTTTTAAAATTATATTGTAGTATTTGTTGACAGTAGGAATGATCCTAGAATAGCACAGCCACCCCTAAACTCGGCCGCTACGTAACCTAGGACTATAGCGGTAGTTTTGGATGATGCTCAAGGTCATCCCGGCCCTGACCCTAGACCAAGGGGTGGTTTCGACCGCGTCTAGAGGGGTAGGGGGTAGTTTTTCGAAAAAATTTATTTCCAACACACTAACCTAAGCCAGCCAAACTGGATCAAACCTAACCTAACCTAAGTGTAGGGGGTGACCTCGGCTACGTTCAGGACCATCCCTGGGGGTAGCTCCGGGGGTTGATTGGGGGTGGGGGGTAGTTTTCGAAAAAATTTTGGAAAAACGTGCCTTGACCGATAGGGTATGTCTAGAGTGTATTATCGCGTCGGTAGGGGTAGTTTCAAGTAGGGGTAGTTTTTGAATAAAATACGAAAATACCGAAAATCGAACGGTTGGATCAACAGACAGTACGGGATATGTCTAGAGTCCAATAAGGAACGCTGCGGGGGTGGATTCACCGAGGGGTAGTTTTTACAAAAAATATAAAATTGCCGAAAATCGACGGGTTGGATCAAATGACCGTATATGGTATGGTTAAAGTGTATTATGGACCGTTGTGGGGGCGGGTTCACCTGTTTTCAGATAGCCAAAAATAATCGGGGTCCTAGGTAAAATCCACCGGGGCATTAGTTAAAGCCGCCAAGGTAGAGCCAATATGGAGCACGCTCTCGGTTAAAGCCAATCCGAGCCTAGCCACCCAGCAGCTAGGCCTTAGGTAAAGCTAACACGGAGTCGTGCCTGAGGTAAAGCCAGCCAGGAGCCAGGCCTTAGGTAAAGCTAACATGGAGCACAGTCTCAGGTAAAGCCAATACGAGGCCACACCCTAGGTAAAGTAACCCCGGAACCAGGCCGTAGGTAAAGCTACCGCGGAGTCGGAGCCTAGGTAAAGCTACCATGGAGTTAGACCTTAGGTAAAGCTAACACGGAGCAAGGCCTCAGGTAAAAGCCATCCAGAAGCCAGCCTTTAGGTAAAGTAACCCCGGAATCAGGCATCATGTGGGGTTGTTATCAAATGAAATTGTCAAAAAATGATCGGTTAGATCAAATGACCAACGATTCAACTAAACGCTAATTATAATCGAACAACAATTATACACCGAGTCCAATTAGACAACAAGTTGAATCGACCAATCACAAAGCAGGGGCCAGGTGGGTCTACGCAAACGGTCGCTGTAAGACGTGAAGGCTTATATACCGTGTTAAACCAATATATATGATAGCCCACATAATGTGTTAAACAAATACGCAGGCCTACATACATACTATGCTAGGCCAACATACATGGGCCTACTATGTTTGTAAACCACAGGCCAAACCCTTATGACCTGAGCTATTTTCACCTCTTCTATCAGGTTGATCCAGGCAACCGTATAATATGGGAGGTACTATATGGTACATCTACCAATGCATAACTTATCAAGCCCACGTAAAGGTTTATGACGTATCGGCGTTCGAGCGACTCAGGTATTAGGCCCTCCATAACTAGAGGGGGCAAGGGTTATGATTGTCAAAATTTGTCTATGCTACAAAATAATAAACAAAGCAATAAAGCCCTGTCGTTTCAGGGAATACGCTTGACCGTGTGTTAGACATGTACAGACTTGCAGCGATAACGCATTATCTAAAAACCGCAACGGCTGCCGGCGACCGCTATAGCAGGCATAAAAACCCGCAAGGCTGTGTCGTTGTGAATCTAGGCACGTATTTATGTTTTGATTACTGTATCGATTTATTATGTACTGTCGGCATACCAAGGCCTACATATATATAATCAGAAATCAGTGTAAATAATCAAATAGCCTCAATGGACATCTCCTATAGCTGTAAATGTATCTAGATACAAAGGTATATATGGAGAAACACTAATAATGAGGCCTATCACAAAACGTGAATAAATATATGTTATAAAACGATGCTAAGTCAACATGCAAGCTATCATACACGTTATATACGTGTATAAGCTATATACCACGTTAAGCCAACATACGTGATAGCACACATAATGTGGTAAACAAATATGCATGTAAACCTGCATACATGCCAAGCCGACTTACATGAATCCCTAAATGCGCCTACTATGTCGGTAAACCACTGGCCAAAGCCTATATGATCTGGGCCTGACACACATTTACACCTCGTCTATCAGGTAGAACCAGGCAACCGTATAATAAGGGAAGTACTATATGGTATAGCTAACAATGCATAAACTATCACGCCCATGACGGTCAACAAATATTACAACATAATTTAAAAAAGTTAAGCAATCTATATACATACAATGCTAACCAATATAGGCATATATACTATGTTAAACCGGCATGCAATATACTCTAAATAGCCATATATACGCTGTTAAACAAATATGCAGGTTAACCTATATACATCCTGTATTAGGCAAATATACCCGTTACCCACATAGGCCTATGTTAAGCCAGGATGACTGATAGCTTATATAGTGTGTTAAACAAATATGCTTGTAAACCTACATAAATAATATGCTAACCAACATGGATGCTATCCTACATAGGCTTATATACTATGTTAAACCAGCATGCAATATACTCTAAATAGCCATATATACGCTGTTAAACAAATATGCGTGTAAACCCACGTAAACACGCCAAGCCAATATCCGTGCTATAATAGATAGGCGTATATACTATGTTAGGCCTACATACTGCGTTAAACAAACATGTATGTAAGCCGACAAGGGCCTACAAATTATATCCAATGCATAGTTTAGCTAAAGGGCTATCACACACTATCCTAAAAGCGGCCCGCAAATTACCACATAATACCTGATACATAGCTTGGCTAATCATTAACACATAGTATGACCCAACACATAATATCCGGTGCATAGCCTCACTAAATAAGCATAAACCCCCCAAAATTGGCTTATCAATTATGTATGGTCTAGATATAGTCACACATGTCATTTCAAAAGTCAGCTGGAAAGAAACACTACCCTGGTATATAATATGTTAAACCAGCATGCAATATACTCTAAATAGCCGTATATACGCTGTTAAAAAATATGCGTGTAAACCGAATAAATACTATGGTAAGCCAACACGCATGCTATCATAGATAGACGTATATACTATGTTAGGCCTACATACCGCGTTAAACAAACATGTGTGTAAGCCTGCATAGATATTATGCTAAGAAGACACGGGCCTACACATTATATCCAGTGTATAGTTTAGCTAATGGTTATCACACAGTAGCCTGACTACAACCTGCCCACATAATACCCGACACATAGCTAGACTAATCATTAACACATAGTATCCGATGCATAGCCCGACGATGGGTTAACATATAGTATCCGATAAGTAGCTTGAGTATGCCCCAACACATAATATCCGGTGCATAGCCTCGCTAATGCTTAGCACATAGTAGCCGATGCTGAGCCTGGCTATGGAATATCACATATTATCTGATGTGTAGCCTGACTAATGGTTAACATAGCTAGGCTAATGATTAACATAAAGTATCCAATGCATGGCTTGGGTAATGTATATAGTTAGCCTACATTCTGTGTTATCTGTGTAAACCCACATACTATGCTAAGCCGGTTATCCATAGACACAAATCTATGGTGATGCAAGAGTAACCAGCACCCTGACAACAGATACCTAGCATGATCATAGCCTACATCGCCTGATAACAGATACCTAGCCTGACCATAGCCTACATAGCTAGACAAAAGATACATAACTAGACAATAGATACCTAGCCTGACAACAGACACCAATCCTGGAATCAAATACATAGCCCGACAAACGATGCATAGCCCGACAGGTGCTAGCACATAGTATCCGAGGTATATAATGAATCCAAAGCATAACTAGGTTAGTTTGACTATGGTTAACACACACACAGTGTCCGATGCATAGCTTAGCTAATGGATAACACATAGTAACCTATGCCTAGCCTGACTAGGGCTAACACATAGTACCCGATGAATGGCTCGACTAAGGCCAACACACAGTATCCGATGCACAAATTAGGATCGAATATGACGTCATCCAGGGCGGAGATGGTGGCTATGTTGATACCGTGATGGCCAGTGTAGGCTAGATCAAATAACCGGCGTTTCAACCAAACTACTGTCATACGCGTAGTTTAACCAACCAACATACGTGAAGTTCAAACGAACAGCATTGACACCAAGCCCAAATAGGCTAAGGCGGGTATGCCCAGATCAACGTATCAGCTAATCAAAATGAAAAACTTACGATAATCAACCAACATCGACACCGAGGTCAAATGGGTTATGGTTAGCGAAGGCACAGGCAAAAGCTTTAAGCCCTAGACATAATTATAGCTATCAACGCATACCAAAATAGCTATGCAGAAACCGCCAAGGCCATTACACATATTGTCCAGGTATGTTCTCCATCAAACCGAGACGTTAGACACCATCTCTGTAAAACAGCTAACAAATTATACTCTACCATAATAGGTATGTCAAAACTGTTACCGGCTCATAATCTAAGACAGTGGTTACGTAACGCCCTTTATCAATTTAAGACCTTAAGAGATATCTTCGTAAAGACAGCTACCAATCCGTACTATATCACAATAGTTACGTTAGAGCTACCGCTGCTCACCCTACCATAATAGCTACGTACAGACGGTTAATATTGTATAACCTATCACAAGACTTATGTAAAAACAGCTATGCATAACCTGTCACACAATAACTGCGTAAAGGCAGCTAACAAGGCCTACCCCATTAAAATAGCTACGAAAAGATAACATCCAATACATATCCTATCATATTAGCTATGTAAAGACAATAAATGCGTAAAGGCAGCTAACAATGCCTACCCCATTAAAATAGCTACGAAAAGATAACAACCAATACATAACTTATCATAATAGCTATGTAAAGACAGCTAAAGATGCATAACCTAACTCAGTAATGATTGCTATTAAATAATGAACCATTACACTAGCCACGTAAAAACAGTTATCGATCCGTGACCAAGATAATACTTACGTAAGATCTATATCAGTGCTAAGACAATAGCTCCGTAAGGAAAACCTACCACTTCATGAACTACGACAACAGCAAGGTGTGGACGGCTACCAATACATTACTTATCACAGCTACCAACACATAACTCGTCACACTAGCTAAGTAAATAGCGCTACGACTGAATAGCCTATCACACAGGCTAATTGAGGGTCACTAACTAAACCATCACAATATCTCTGTACAAGACAGATGGCGTGATGATCCTCATCTTTATCGCACACCTAACAGTAGGTTAGGTTAGAAGCACTCTGGCTAGCTTAGGTTAGTGGGTTGAAAATAATTTTTTCTAAAAACTACCCCTCTAGACGTGGTTGAACACCCAACAGTAGGTTAGGTTAGAAGCACTCTGGCTAGCTTAGGTTAGTGGGTTGAAAATATTTTTTTCTAAAAACTACCCCTCTAGACGTGGTTGAACCCTCCCCCAAGGCTACGATCAAGGTCACATCGACCGCCTGCATCATCCAAAACCACCCCTAACTTTCAAAGGTTGGTCGTATCTCCATCACGGGCATCACTGACCTGTGGTTGTAGAAGTTAGGGGTGGTTTTGGATGATGCAGGCGGTCGATGTGACCTTGATCGTAGCCTTGGGGGAGGGTTCAACCACGTCTAGAGGGGTAGTTTTTAGAAAAAAATATTTTCAACCCACTAACCTAAGCTAGCCAGAGTGCTTCTAACCTAACCTACTGTTGGGTGTTCAACCACGTCTAGAGGGGTAGTTTTTAGAAAAAATTATTTTCAACCCACTAACCTAAGCTAGCCAGAGTGCTTCTAACCTAACCTACTGTTAGGTGTGCGATAAAGATGAGGATCATCACGCCATCTGCCTTGTACAGAGATATTGTGATGGTTTAGTTAGTGACCCTCAATTAGCCTGTGTGATAGGCTATTCAGTCGTAGCGCTATTTACTTAGCTAGTGTGACGAGTTATGTGTTGGTAGCTGTGATAAGTAATGTATTGGTAGCCGTCCACACCTTGCTGTTGTCGTAGTTCATGAAGTGGTAGGTTTTCCTTACGGAGCTATTGTCTTAGCACTGATATAGATCTTACGTAAGTATTATCTTGGTCACGGATCGATAACTGTTTTTACGTGGCTAGTGTAATAGTTCATTATTTAATAGCAATCATTACTGAGTTAGGTTATGCATCTTTAGCTGTCTTTACATAGCTATTATGATAAGTTATGTATTGGTTGTTATCTTTTCGTAGCTATTTTAATGGGGTAGGCATTGTTAGCTGCCTTTACGCAGTTATTGTGTGACAGGTTATGCATAGCTGTTTTTACATAAGTCTTGTGATAGGTTATACAATATTAACCGTCTGTACGTAGCTATTATGGTAGGGTGAGCAGCGGTAGCTCTAACGTAACTATTGTGATATAGTACGGATTGGTAGCTGTCTTTACGAAGATATCTCTTAAGGTCTTAAATTGATAAAGGGCGTTACGTAACCACTGTCTTAGATTATGAGCCGGTAACAGTTTTGACATACCTATTATGGTAGAGTATAATTTGTTAGCTGTTTTACAGAGATGGTGTCTAACGTCTCGGTTTGATGGAGAACATACCTGGACAATATGTGTAATGGCCTTGACGGTTTCTGCATAGCTATTTTAGTATGCGTTGATAGCTATAATTATGTCTAGGGCTTAAAGCTTTTGCCTGTGCCTTCGCTAACCATAACCCATTTGACCTCGGTGTCGATGTTGGTTGATTATCGTAAGTTTTTCATTTTGATTAGCTGATACGTTGATCTGGGCATACCCGCCTTAGCCTATTTGGGCTTGGTGTCAATGCTGTTCGTTTGAACTTCACGTATGTTGGTTGGTTAAACTACGCGTATGACAGTAGTTTGGTTGAAACGCCGGTTATTTGATCTAGCCTACACTGGCCATCACGGTATCAACATAGCCACCATCTCCGCCCTGGATGACGTCATATTCGATCCTAATTTGTGCATCGGATACTGTGTGTTGGCCTTAGTCGAGCCATTCATCGGGTACTATGTGTTAGCCCTAGTCAGGCTAGGCATAGGTTACTATGTGTTATCCATTAGCTAAGCTATGCATCGGACACTGTGTGTGTGTTAACCATAGTCAAACTAACCTAGTTATGCTTTGGATTCATTATATACCTCGGATACTATGTGCTAGCACCTGTCGGGCTATGCATCGTTTGTCGGGCTATGTATTTGATTCCAGGATTGGTGTCTGTTGTCAGGCTAGGTATCTATTGTCTAGTTATGTATCTTTTGTCTAGCTATGTAGGCTATGGTCAGGCTAGGTATCTGTTATCAGGCGATGTAGGCTATGATCATGCTAGGTATCTGTTGTCAGGGTGCTGGTTACTCTTGCATCACCATAGATTTGTGTCTATGGATAACCGGCTTAGCATAGTATGTGGGTTTACACAGATAACACAGAATGTAGGCTAACTATATACATTACCCAAGCCATGCATTGGATACTTTATGTTAATCATTAGCCTAGCTATGTTAA
Organism: Prosapia bicincta; assembly: GCA_036971475.1. NCBI lineage: Eukaryota > Metazoa > Arthropoda > Insecta > Hemiptera > Cercopidae > Prosapia > Prosapia bicincta. Next base: position 334,166,385 of record JBAIZL010000001.1, on the reverse strand, counting down.
CCATTAGTCAGGCTACACATCAGATAATATGTGATATTCCATAGCCAGGCTCAGCATCGGCTACTATGTGCTAAGCATTAGCGAGGCTATGCACCGGATATTATGTGTTGGGGCATACTCAAGCTACTTATCGGATACTATATGTTAACCCATCGTCGGGCTATGCATCGGATACTATGTGTTAATGATTAGTCTAGCTATGTGTCGGGTATTATGTGGGCAGGTTGTAGTCAGGCTACTGTGTGATAACCATTAGCTAAACTATACACTGGATATAATGTGTAGGCCCGTGTCTTCTTAGCATAATATCTATGCAGGCTTACACACATGTTTGTTTAACGCGGTATGTAGGCCTAACATAGTATATACGTCTATCTATGATAGCATGCGTGTTGGCTTACCATAGTATTTATTCGGTTTACACGCATATTTTTTAACAGCGTATATACGGCTATTTAGAGTATATTGCATGCTGGTTTAACATATTATATACCAGGGTAGTGTTTCTTTCCAGCTGACTTTTGAAATGACATGTGTGACTATATCTAGACCATACATAATTGATAAGCCAATTTTGGGGGGTTTATGCTTATTTAGTGAGGCTATGCACCGGATATTATGTGTTGGGTCATACTATGTGTTAATGATTAGCCAAGCTATGTATCAGGTATTATGTGGTAATTTGCGGGCCGCTTTTAGGATAGTGTGTGATAGCCCTTTAGCTAAACTATGCATTGGATATAATTTGTAGGCCCTTGTCGGCTTATATACATGTTTGTTTAACGCAGTATGTAGGCCTAACATAGTATATACGCCTATCTATTATAGCACGGATATTGGCTTGGCGTGTTTACGTGGGTTTACACGCATATTTGTTTAACAGCGTATATATGGCTATTTAGAGTATATTGCATGCTGATTTAACATAGTATATAAGCCTATGTAGGATAGCATCCATGTTGGTTAGCATAGTATTTATGTGGGTTTACACGCATATCTGTTTAGCACAGGCTTAGCATATTATTTATGTAGGTTTACAAGCATATTTGTTTAACACACTATATAAGCTATCAGTCATCCTGGCTTAACATAGGCCTATGTGGGTAACGGGTATATTTGCCTAATACAGGATGTATATAGGTTAACCTGCATATTTGTTTAACAGCGTATATATGGCTATTTAGAGTATATTGCATGCCGGTTTAACATAGTATATATGCCTATATTGGTTAGCATTGTATGTATATAGATTGCTTAACTTTTTTAAATTATGTTGTAATATTTGTTGACCGTCATGGGCGTGATAGTTTATGCATTGTTAGCTATACCATATAGTACTTCCCTTATTATACGGTTGCCTGGTTCTACCTGATAGACGAGGTGTAAATGTGTGTCAGGCCCAGATCATATAGGCTTTGGCCAGTGGTTTACCGACATAGTAGGCGCATTTAGGGATTCATGTAAGTCGGCTTGGCATGTATGCAGGTTTACATGCATATTTGTTTACCACATTATGTGTGCTATCACGTATGTTGGCTTAACGTGGTATATAGCTTATACACGTATATAACGTGTATGATAGCTTGCATGTTGACTTAGCATCGTTTTATAACATATATTTATTCACGTTTTGTGATAGGCCTCATTATTAGTGTTTCTCCATATATACCTTTGTATCTAGATACATTTACAGCTATAGGAGATGTCCATTGAGGCTATTTGATTATTTACACTGATTTCTGATTATATATATGTAGGCCTTGGTATGCCGACAGTACATAATAAATCGATACAGTAATCAAAACATAAATACGTGCCTAGATTCACAACGACACAGCCTTGCGGGTTTTTATGCCTGCTATAGCGGTCGCCGGCAGCCGTTGCGGTTTTTAGATAATGCGTTATCGCTGCAAGTCTGTACATGTCTAACACACGGTCAAGCGTATTCCCTGAAACGACAGGGCTTTATTGCTTTGTTTATTATTTTGTAGCATAGACAAATTTTGACAATCATAACCCTTGCCCCCTCTAGTTATGGAGGGCCTAATACCTGAGTCGCTCGAACGCCGATACGTCATAAACCTTTACGTGGGCTTGATAAGTTATGCATTGGTAGATGTACCATATAGTACCTCCCATATTATACGGTTGCCTGGATCAACCTGATAGAAGAGGTGAAAATAGCTCAGGTCATAAGGGTTTGGCCTGTGGTTTACAAACATAGTAGGCCCATGTATGTTGGCCTAGCATAGTATGTATGTAGGCCTGCGTATTTGTTTAACACATTATGTGGGCTATCATATATATTGGTTTAACACGGTATATAAGCCTTCACGTCTTACAGCGACCGTTTGCGTAGACCCACCTGGCCCCTGCTTTGTGATTGGTCGATTCAACTTGTTGTCTAATTGGACTCGGTGTATAATTGTTGTTCGATTATAATTAGCGTTTAGTTGAATCGTTGGTCATTTGATCTAACCGATCATTTTTTGACAATTTCATTTGATAACAACCCCACATGATGCCTGATTCCGGGGTTACTTTACCTAAAGGCTGGCTTCTGGATGGCTTTTACCTGAGGCCTTGCTCCGTGTTAGCTTTACCTAAGGTCTAACTCCATGGTAGCTTTACCTAGGCTCCGACTCCGCGGTAGCTTTACCTACGGCCTGGTTCCGGGGTTACTTTACCTAGGGTGTGGCCTCGTATTGGCTTTACCTGAGACTGTGCTCCATGTTAGCTTTACCTAAGGCCTGGCTCCTGGCTGGCTTTACCTCAGGCACGACTCCGTGTTAGCTTTACCTAAGGCCTAGCTGCTGGGTGGCTAGGCTCGGATTGGCTTTAACCGAGAGCGTGCTCCATATTGGCTCTACCTTGGCGGCTTTAACTAATGCCCCGGTGGATTTTACCTAGGACCCCGATTATTTTTGGCTATCTGAAAACAGGTGAACCCGCCCCCACAACGGTCCATAATACACTTTAACCATACCATATACGGTCATTTGATCCAACCCGTCGATTTTCGGCAATTTTATATTTTTTGTAAAAACTACCCCTCGGTGAATCCACCCCCGCAGCGTTCCTTATTGGACTCTAGACATATCCCGTACTGTCTGTTGATCCAACCGTTCGATTTTCGGTATTTTCGTATTTTATTCAAAAACTACCCCTACTTGAAACTACCCCTACCGACGCGATAATACACTCTAGACATACCCTATCGGTCAAGGCACGTTTTTCCAAAATTTTTTCGAAACTACCCCCCACCCCCAATCAACCCCCGGAGCTACCCCCAGGGATGGTCCTGAACGTAGCCGAGGTCACCCCCTACACTTAGGTTAGGTTAGGTTTGATCCAGTTTGGCTGGCTTAGGTTAGTGTGTTGGAAATAAATTTTTTCGAAAAACTACCCCCTACCCCTCTAGACGCGGTCGAAACCACCCCCGGGTCTGGGGTCGCGGCCGGGATGACCTCCTGCATCATCCAATACTACCCCTATAGTCCTAGGTTACGTAGCGGCCGATTTTTTTTTTTTTTTTTTCGAAAAACTACCCCCTACCCCCCTGAACGTGGTCGAAACAACCCCTTGGTCTAGGGTCAGGGCCGGGATGACCTTGAGCATCTTCCAAAACTACTCTTATAGTCCTAGGTTACGTAGCGGCCGAGTTTAGGGGTGGCTGTGCTATTCTAGGGTCATTCCTACTGTTGACCGTGATGGGCGTGATAGGTTATGCATTGGTAGATGTACCATATAGTACTTCCCATATTATTCGATTGCCTGGTTCTACCTGATAGACAAGGTGAAAATAGCTCAGATCATATAGGCTTTGGCCAGTGGTTTACCGACATAGCGGGCACATTTAGGGATTCATGTAAGTCGGCTTAGCATAATATGTATGCAGGTTTACATGCATATTTGTTTAACACATTATGTGGACTATCACGTATGTAGGCTTAACACGGTATATACGAATATGTATGATAGCATGCATGTTGGTTTAGCACCGTTTTAGGATCGTTTTATAACATATATTTATTCACGTTTTGTGATGGGCCTCTTTATTAGTGTTTCTCCATATATACTTTTATATCTAGATACATTTGCAGCTATAGGATATATCCATTGAGGCTATTTGATTATTTACATTGATTTCTGATTATATATGTAGACCTTGGGTTCTTCTGTCTGTCCAGGTGCTTACTTCTACTATCTGTCCAAGTACCTGCTTCTTCTATCTGCCCTGGTGCTTGTTTCTTTTATCGGTCCAGGTCCTTGCTTCTTCTATCAGTCCATGTACTTGCTTCTTCCATCGGTACAGGTCCTTGCTTCTTCTATCTGTCCAGGTATTTGCTCTTTTTATCGGTTCAGGTCCTTGCTTCTCCTATCTGTCCATATCCTTACTTCTTCTATGTTATTTAGGGGTAGGCCACTCTGGTTATAGGTGCGCATGTCGCTCGTACGTCATCAGATATATTATATCTTTACGTGGGCTTGATAGGTTATGCATTGGTAGATGTACCTTATAGTACTTCCTATATTATACGATTGCCAGGTTCTACCTGATATATGAGGTGAAACTATCTCAGTTCATATAGGCTGTGGCCAGTGATTTACCGACATAGTAGGCGCATTTAGGGATTCATGTATGTAGGCCTAGCATAGTATGTATGCAAGCTTGCGTATTTGTTTAACACATTATGTGGGGTATCGTATATATTGGTTTAGCTATACCTTATAGTACTCCCCATATTATACGGTTGCCTGCCCGTGGTTCTACCTGATGTATGAGGTGAAACTATCTCTGTTCATATAGGCTTTGGCCGGTGATTTACCGACATAGTATGTCGGCCTAGCATAGTATGTATGTAGGCTTGCATATTTGTTTAACACATTATGTGGGCTGTCATATATATTGGTTTAACACGTTATATAGGCCTTCTCGTCTTACATTGACCGTTTACGTAGGCCTACCGGGCCCCTGCGTTGTGATTGGTTGATTCAACCTGTTGACTATTTGAACTCTATCTAGGTCGTTGGTCGTTTGATCTAACCGATCATTTTTTGGTAATTTCATATATTATTTGATAGCCACCCCACTTGATGCCTGAATCCTGGGTTACTTTACCTATCGGCAGGCTTCGAGATGGCTTTTACCTGAGTCCTTGCTCCGTGTTTGCTTTACCTATGGTCTAACTCCATGGTAGCTTTACTTAGGCCCCGACTCCGTGGTAGCTTTACCGACGGTCTGGTTCCTGGGTTTCTTTACCTAGGGCAAGGCTTCGGTATAGCTTTTACACGAGGCTTTGCTCCGTGTTAGCTTTACCTAAGGTCTAACTCTGTGGTAGCTTTACCTAAGCTCCGACTCTGTGGTAGCTTTACCGATGGTCTGGTTCCTGGGTTACTTTACCTAGGGCATGACTTCGGGATAGCTTTTACCCGAGGCTTTGCTCCGTGTTAGCTTTACCTAAGGTTTAACTCCGTGGTAGCTTTACCGGAGGTCTAGTTCCTGGGTTACTTTACCTAGGGCTTGGCTTCGGGATAGCTTTTACACGAGGCTTTGCTCCGTGTTAGCTTTACCTAAGGTCTAACTCCGTGGTAGCTTTACCTAGGACCTGGTGGGGGTATTTGTCTTGGTAGTTGGTATAGCAATCATCCTAGCCCTGCTCTTGTGTACCTTTACTTAAAGGCTGGCTGCATTGTTTATTAATTTAGTAGGATAGACAAATTTTGAGTTTGGCAATCGTATACCCTTGCCCCGCATCACCCGATTCATTTGGGGTAGACCACTATAGTTAGGGTGAGCCTACTACTTGCCTAGAGTTGCTCGAGCGTTGATACGTCATCAGATAACCATTAAATCTTTCGAAAGTTACCCCCACCACCAAAGCTATTCCTGGGTTACTTTACTTAAGGGTCGGCTTTGAGATGTCTTTACCCGAGGGCTAGCTCCGTGTTAGCTTTACCTAAGGCCTAGCTGCCAGGTGGCTAGGCTCGGTTTGGCTTTAACCGAGAGCGTGCTCCATATTGGCTCTACCTTGGCGGCTTTAACTAATGCCCAGGTGGATTTTACCTGGGACCCCGATTATTTTTGGCTATCTAAAAACAGGTGACCCCTCCCCCACAACGGTCCATAATACACTTTAACCATACCATATACGGTCATTTGATCCAACCGATCGATTTTTGGCAATTTCGTGTTTTTTGTAAAAACTACCCCTAAGTAAACCACCCCCGCAGCGTTCCTTATTGGACTCTAGACATATCCCATACAGCCATTCGATCAAACCGTTCGATTTTCGGCATTTGCGTATTTTATTCAAAAACTACCCCTAGGTGAAACTACCCCTACAGTAGCGATAATGCACTCTAGACACACCCTATCGGTCATGGCACGATTTTCCAAAATGTTTTCGAAAACTACCCCCCACCCCCAATCCACCCCCGGAGCTACCCCCGGTGATGGTCCTGAACGTAGCCGAGGTCACCCCCAACACTTAGGTTAGGTTAGGTTAGATCCATTTTGGCTGGCTTAGGTCAGTGTGTTGGAAATAAATTTTTTCGAAAAACTACCCCCAACCCCTCTAGACGCGGTCGAAACCACCCCCAAAGCTACGGTCAGGGTCACGACGTCCGCCCGCATCATCCGGAACTACCCCTATAGTCCTAGGTTACGTAGCGGCAAATTTTTTTTTTTTTTTTCGAAAAACTACCCCCTACCCCCCTGAACGTGGTCGAAACCACCCCTTGGTCTAGGGTCGGGGTCGGGATGACCTTGAGCATCATCCAAAACTACCCCTATAGCCCTAGGTTACGTAGCGGCCGAGTTTAGGGGTGGCTGTCCCAAACTGCCCTCATTCCTACTTTGGAGGTATAATTTCAAATTTTATTTCTTTTAAAAACATATTTCGCTACGCCCAGTGATTTGGTTGTGGAACTGGTGCATTTGAGCGCTAACACTAGGTGTTAATGTCCGAAAGTGTGATTTGAAAACGAGTAACCATACTGGGTGCTGAGGGGTTAATCGTGTTTAGTTATTCGTCTAGTCTATTGAATCTGTATCAAGATGTTATTTTATTAACAGTTACAGTTATTATATTCGGTGTTTACATTAAACCTATTATTTAGGCCTACAATCTAGTAACTTAAACATTAATATTAATTTTTTGTTATTGATGTACTGTGTAAAACTTATTAGAAATCAGAATTAATTGATAGCTTCAATTATTGTAGGATACTTAATTTATTAAAACTTCAGCAACGTTTCGACAACTATATTGTTGCCTCAATCAGGCCTACAAGTGCAATAGACAGAATTAACTATAACGTCTAAAACATTCTAATATAAAATACAAAGCATTACAATATACATTAAAGTTAATAAAACCAATAAATTAACATTAAAAACAACACAAATAAACAAATTAAATTATTAAAAGCACACTACAAAAGGATAGTCCGTTAGAATGAAATCTTTAAAACAACTAAATACAAAATTTAAATGTGTCAACAAAAAATTCCTAAATCTCATATCAATTAACAACAACAACTCTTGAAATTTAGACACAAGCAAACTTTTCAGTTGTTTAACATTACAATTTCTTAATAAAGTATAAAAGAGGACACAACATGACTAATTTAACAATAGCAATATACAAAAACCATAAATGATTTACAAAAACCAACATACTTAGATAAAAAGAAAATTGATACAAAATCATAGTATGCTTTTAATAATTTAATATGATTATTTGTGTTGTTTCTAATGTTAATTTATTAGTCTTAATAACTTTAATGTATATTGTAATGCTATTATATATTAATTTTGTATTTGGATATTTTAGATATGACAGATAATTCTGTCTATTGCACTTGTAGGCCTGATTGAGGCAACAATATAGTTGTCGAAACGTTGCTGAATTTTTAATAAATTAAGTATTCTTGACTCATAAATGAACCGTATTTTTATTCGTGTACATATTGTAACATTATTTTAAGTAAATGTTACATATTAGAGCAGCTTCAGAAAACAAATCGAGATATTAGATTAAAAATGAAAAAAAAGAAAAAAAATTGTAAATTATAATGTAAATTATTCTGGTTGAGATACGAAATTAAAGCCCTGTATTTGAAAGATGCGCCGAAGCGTTGCGCGTAAGGTTAAAAGCTCGCTTGTGAGGCATTAAACTCTATCTTTGGTTGGTCGACGTGGACTCATACACACGTCGTAAGATGGGCGTAGCAAGATTTTTTTGTTTTAATAGTTGAAATTATGTAAAGTATAATTTATTAATTTATTTTATTTCAAGAAATGTTGCGACACTAATTTTCAACGCCGGGCGAGGATATCAATCAACTCAAATCCAAAATGCTGAACGGCGAGATCTGATCCAGGTAGCATGTTGTACATCACAAATTGCAGTTCAGATAAGTTCTAATTTTAATATAAGGTGATGTGAAATCAAAATTTAACTTTCAAATTTGACTGGTCACAGCAAAATAGTACATGTTTTTATTAATTTTTTTTTAAATGCGGTAAGGGATAATAAATTTGTATGATGCAATATCAATTTTTTCAACTGTTGAATAAAACTAAAATGAAGTGTACTTTAATATATGTAAAAGCAATCTCTTTGTGGATATCATATGGCAATGCCGTTAAATCTGAAATAATACCATGTTTGCTTAAATTCATGACATGTTCAAAGAATGTAAAGCCAGATATTAAAAATTAGTGTAAAAGTTTCAAATGTATTTTCTTTCTTTGTATTTTTATGAAATTCTGTGAATTAAAAATTGATTTATTTAAATTTGAAATTTGTTGGTAAAATTATTGAATGCTCCATACTTAAATTCAATTTAATTCTTGACATTGCAGGTCAATTAACTAATTATGCAACAAATAACTGCAATATTTAATATCCTAACTCCTTAAGAATTTATAGCTAAAAATTTACATTACAACATCATCATCATAATCATCATGAGTTTTTAGTTTCACATATTCGCTGCAAACAGTTTCATTTGAGCGAATGAATTTTTAGATTTACGTATTCACTACAAATAATCTTATTTCAGCTGATTGAGTTTTTAGACTTTTTTTTTAATACGCTAAACATAATATTTATTCTGTATAAACATTTTGAAGACCAGACGTTTTTCATATTCAAATATTGTATAAGGTTTTCCAGGATTAGCACAATTTTAAAACCTGTATACAGAATGAAATAGGAGCAAACATTCATGAGTTGTGGACAAACGTAAATGATTCGTTTGTGCCGATAGGTCATCCGTTCGGAAATGTCCTGAAGTTCTTTATCTCCGACTTTTTAAAAAAGCGGAAGGTGGGGTGCTCGTACCGGCCAAGTGGAGGGCACACATATTTGATTCAAGGTTATTTTTTTTTTAAATTGCTGAAACGGCTGCCCGTTCGTGCCGTGCAGCCCTAGTGTACGCGTAGCTTTGTAGTGTGTGGGTGCACTTATTTGTATAGACGTACATGCATAATATTCCTAGATTATATAGCCAGATCTATGTTTGCATGATATTTTTCTTGTTTTTTACATTAAAAATGAGCTCTAAAAGTTCTGTTATATACTTGTCATCACTGTGTATACATAAAGTGGTAAACATAATGCAATTTTAATTTCAGTAATCAAGAAATGCAGGCGCTATCGGGATTTTCAATAACCCATGTAAAGTTGTCATTCTATATCAGAAAAATGGGAACACCAACGCCAAAGCGATTTATGGACGATAAAGCGATGTACCGGTGCGTGTGAACCGTATTTAATAATTACCAGTCTGTTGAGCCAAACAGCGTGTCCTGTTTGTGATAATTAATTATTGCCTTTGCTTGTATTTGCTATTTACACAGGGAAAGCGAATATTGTCGTAACAATAAAAATGGTGTTGCCTGCAAATTGAACATTAAAATATCCGCAAAAAGGTGTGAATAGACAAAACGTATTCAGAAAGCAGTTGTGAAATAATATATTTTGTGTTAACTATTTAAAAGTATATGTATTATAGGATTATACAGATTATGTAGAGTTAGGATTCTGTATCTTTTGCCACTTTAATGGGGAATAAGATAACACGTTAAACCCTTTACAAGTTCTGTGTACAGTATTCGTGAAGCAGACAACTTGCATTGCCCTTATCCCAAGGGGTGCTTCATTATATTATGAATATTGCGAGACCAAATTAACTCTTTTTTACATTCCTGTAACCTTTAGCTATTACGTTAATGTGAATATCTGTTATTTAGTGAGTAGAATAGCGGAGAAGAGAAACGAAGATATTGTGACGAATTAGATGTTACAGATGCTGTATTGTCCACCAGGGAAAATATACGTTGAGAAACGAAACTACACCTTTTGACGCTGTCAAAGTAAAACCACCAACAGCTAGGGTCGGCTACTTCAGGTCAAGTGTTACAAAGTGGTTGTCGATATTTACTGCATTTATGAATGTTATCGATGCATTATTGTTATTGATACATAAATTTATATTAAAGATGCATTATTGGTATCGATACATAAATGTTATTAATGCATTAATATTACCGATGTATGAATGTTATCGATGCATGAATGTTATCGATACATTATTGTTATTGATACATAAATTTATATTAAAGATGCATTATTGCTATCGATACATAAATGTTATTAATGCATTAATATTACCGATGTATGAATGTTATCGATGCATGAATGTTATCGATACATTATTGTTATTGATACATAAATTTATATTAAAGATGAGTTATTGTTATCGATACATGAATGTTATTAATGCATTAATATTACCGATGTATGAATGTTATCGATGCATGAATGTTATCGATACATTATTGTTATTGATACATAAATTTATATTAAAGATGCATTATTGTTATCGATACATAAATGTTATTAATGCATTAATATTACCGATGTATGAATGTTATCGATGCATGAATGTTATCGATACATTATTGTTATTGATACATAAATTAATATTAAAGATCCATTATTGTTATCGATACATAAATGTTATTAATGCATTAATATTATCGATGTATGAATGTTATCGATGCATGAATGTTATCGATGCATTATTGTTATTGATACATAAATTAATATTAAAGATGCATTATTGTTATCGATACATAAATGTTATTAATGCATTAATATTATCGATGTATGAATGTTATCGATGCATGAATGTTATCGATGCATTATTGTTATTGATACATAAATTAATATTAAAGATGCATTATTGTTATCGATACATAAATGTTATTAATGCATTAATATTACCGATGTATGAATGTTATCGATGCATGAATGTTATCGATACATTATTGTTATTGATACATAAATTAATATTAAAGATGCATTATTGTTATCGATACATAAATGTTATTAATGCATTAATATAATCGATGTATGAATGTTATCGATGCATGAATGTTATCGATGCATTATTGTAATTGATACATAAATTAATATTAAAGATGCATTATTGTTATCGATACATAAATGTTATTAATGCATTAATATTATCGATGTATGAATGTTATCGATGCATGAATGTTATCGATACATAAATGTTATTAATGCATTAATATTATCGATGTATGAATGTTATCGATGCATTATTGTTATTGATACATAAATTAATATTAAAGATGCATTATTGTTATCGATACATAAATGTTATTAATGCATTAATATTATCGATGTATGAATGTTATCGATACAAAAATGTTATTGATGCATAAATGATGTCGATGTATTATTGTTATCGACGTAGTCATTTTATCGATACACTAATTATTATATTGATTTAACGTCTGTTAATAACTATTAATTTTTTAATATGTGCTAATGACAGATCACAGACAATTTTGCTCTTTTAAAATTCTTAACTTTTTAAAACAGTCATTTTTAAAAATTTAAAATGTTGACTCTATTATTAATAGTAGATGTGTTAGTGTATGTATCTGTGATTTGGCTGTTTTTATTGTGATAAGAAAATATTTGACTTGTAAATTGATATTTATTAAGAGTTTTATAATTTGTTGATTTTTATGTTTCATATAATGTTATGTATTTTATAAATAGTAAGTTATGTTGTATAATTGTTTGATTAAGACTGAGCTCTTGAAAAGGAATTTCGAAAGGAAATTCGAAACGTTGAGTGTTTTAAAAAAGCAAAACTGTCTGTGATCTGTCATTAGCTAATATAAAAAAACGATACACTAATTTTATCGATGCAATTATTGTTATCTGTGCATAATCTCATCGATGCATAATGTTATCGATGCATGAATGTCATCGATCTATTATTGTTACCGATACATTAATGTTATCAGTACAATAACGTTATCGATGCTAGAATGTTATCGATCTATTATTGTTATCGATACATTAATGTTATGTAAAATAACGTTATCGATGCTAGAATGTTATCGATCTATTATTGTTATCGATGCATGAATGTTATCGATACATGAATGTTATTGATGCATTAATGTTATCGATCTATTATTGTTATAGTTGAATTAATGTTATAGTGCAACGTTATCGATGCATGAATGTTATCGATCTATTATTGTTATCGATGCATGAATGTTATCGATACATGAATGTTATTGATGCATTAATGTTATCGATCTATTATTGTTATAGTTGAATTAATGTTATAGTGCAACGTTATCGATGCGTGAATGTTATCGATCTATTATTTTTATTGATGCATGAATATTACCGATTTATTATTATTATCGATGCATGATTTTTATCGATACATAAATGTTATCGATGCATGAATGTTATCGACCTATTATGGTTATCAATGCATTAATGTTTTCAGTACAATAATGTTATCGATGTGGCAGTGTTATCGATACATTTAAGGTGTTCTATGCACGAATATTATCGGTGCAAGAACGTTATCGATAGGTTAAGGTTATCGATGCATTATTCTTATTGATAGATAATTATTATAGATCCATGTGTGTTTAAAAGAATTATTTTGTTTGAAATTTTAAATTGTTTATAGTAAATATCTCATTAAGTGCAAGCAAACTTGGTTAAAGGGGGTAGAAACCTTTTAAAATAAATCCCTGAATATTCTATAGAAATAAATATGTAAATATAAGTAGAAATCCCGGTCCGTAAATCTTCATACAATAGTTATAAATTTTATCGTCCCTTTCGTTACATTTGCGATGTATAGACCGCCTATATTTTTCCAGCAAGTTTATTGTTTAACACCCCCATCCCTTGTGGGGAAATTAATTTCTCATTTTCCCGCACACCTTTCATCGTTAAATTCGTCCTTTTATATCGGAATTTTTCCCATTTTGCAATACATTATTTTACAAACCATGGTTAAATCGTGGCCGTGTTTGTTGCATTCACCTTATTGGTTGTACAGGATTAGAAATATTATTTAAATTGTTTTTCCATTTACTAATTTTTTTAAAACTATTTATAATAAAACCTTTCATCGTGCTATGCAAATAATTTTCTAAATGGTTTATGTTAAAATTAAAAATTTTAAAATTGATATTCTCAACTAAAAAAATATCAAGAATTATTTATTTTATTCCATTAGTATAAATACTTTCACATCAACAGTGGTGAGGAAGTAAATATTCAAACACTATACAACCATGACGTCAGCAACATACACTTCCTCTTTGCTTACCCTTAAAGGCCTACATTTCCTCAATAAAGTAAAATTTAATTTGGTACAGTTAATTTAGAAAAAGATTAATGACGATTAGATAGTAATGTGCCGCTAAGAAGGTTATCCCAGTGTTTGAATTAGTTTTTATAAGGTTCTGTTGGAAAAGTTGTTGGATGGTTTACTTCCAACGTGTCTTTCATGGGTATGTGGTATGCGAACACTCAGATCTGGTCAAACCAGAGCCAAATAGCGCCTCTAAACGAGAATGATGGAGATTTTATTTACGTCCATTCGAATTCCTATTTGTATTGTTTTTAAATTAAATGTGGTGGAAGAATTAAGAATAACGAATATTTTTTTAAAAACATTAGAAATGGTATGGTAATGTAAATACAGCAACTAGGAGCAAATAGATGTCCATAAGTACACAGTGAAACCTGTTAGGAAAAGGAAGGAGGTAAAGAGAGGATGGACAGTGAGAGGGTAAGTTCGAAGGTTTATTGAAAGGGAAAAGATTAAGTTAAAAGACGTTTCTCTCTTTCTCTCTCTCTCTCTCTCTCTCTCTCTCGCTCTCTCTCTCTCTCTCTCTCTCTCTCTCTCTATATATATATATATATATATATATATATATATATATATATATAACTATCTATCAATGTATCTGTCAATCTATCTATCTATCCGCCTGTCTGTCTTACTGCCTGTTTGTCTGTCTCTATCTATCTATCTGTCTGTCTGTCTGTCTGTCTATCTATCTATCTACCTATCTATCTATCTATCTATCTATCTATCTATCCATCTATCTCTCTGATAAAGTCTTTGAATCACCAGATGATTCGTCAGACAAATATATAAGCAAACTTGCCCCATATACACCTTGTTTAGTTTTCTGATTGTCTGTCTCTCTGACTTTACAAAAACAAAAATACACTTGAAATGGTAAATTTAAGTTATCAACTTGAAATTTACGAATGTCTATAAAAATTAGAAATCATAGTTGGAAGCTGATTATTATGTAAATTCAGCAGGAGCACCCTCTGCAAATCCCCATCGTGGTGCCCCTCGTGTCTAGGGTGTAATTCCCTCCCCTCTTCATAAAAACTTTCTGTCTTAGACTGCAAGAAGCGGGGCGAATCCCTGAGGCCTAAAATGTATCCAATCTCTGAAGGCTTAGTTAAAACGAATTATCTTGACTTCTCCAAAAACTTTGTACACTCAGTACACATTTTGATTTTATTATAATTATATTTTCAAAATAAAATCATTATGAATAATTTTATACTCATCAAAGGTTAAATGGATATATAAATGTCTATTTGCCCTTCAACAATGTTGTAAATAAATATATCTGAGATAGCTCGTTTGGGTGATATTATTTCAACTTTTAATAACATTTGCAATTTATATTTCATTTAATCTTCTGGTGCTTAAAAACTGAAGTCTTGTAATTTACAAAGAGTAATACATTGAAATTAGAGCATTTAGACATTTTAGTTTAATTTTCCATTTAAAGCGCACAGAGCAAAGGATTTACCAAGGCCATTACGTTTACACTTACTGCCCATTATATTTTGTGATTATGTTTTGCCTACGTTGATTTTAGTCTCCCATGTTCAACGTGTTCAGTTTCTTTTCACCAAATATGTTCGATTCTGTGTTAATCATTAAACAAGGCTTGATTATTCTTTATTACGGCAGAAATATTTGCTGGAATAACGTATCTTCATAACGCATTTACTTGGTATATCGGTTGACAGTGTTTAGAAATAATTAACGTTGTATTTTATAAATCCAGATATACTAAGACAAAATTAGTAAGTGTCTTAACGTTTTGGGTTAGTTCGGATAAGGCATTGTATTTCTAGCTCTCCAAGACAAGTAACCAAACTATAAGAGCTGGCGTGGATTTGGAGAATTCTAATATTAATAATACCCTACTAATCAACACATAATTTAAGTCCATGTTATTTATATTGTTTGATAATAAGTATTGTTTGTAAAATAATATTACACTACGCTTCACTAATTTCACAGATTATTTTTTTGATAATAATAAAGTATACTTATTACACTTTTGCTATTTCTTGCGACCAGACTTTTTGTTAACTAAAGGTTATTAAATTGTTAACTTACACTTGGAGGAAACGTTTTCGGCTGCAGTTGGGCTTCTTTGGTACCATTTTTTAAAAGTTAGAAGTGATATGATCGAAGAGTATGTGTGAACTGTGTCGTGTTTTTTTTTCATTTAGGATGTCATTTTTATGTGTGTTGCTATGTCTATATATTTCATACTTTTCTAGTGTGTTTAATTTATGGCCTTTGTTGCATGTTATTTTCCATACTATTGCACGAGTGTTTAGTGTCCTTGGGGTGATTTGCGAAGGTGATCCTCCACACATGCAACAAAAGCCATAAATTAAACACACTAGAACAGTATGAAATATATAGACATAGCAACACACATAAAAATGGCATCCTAAATGAACAAACACAGCACAGATCACACATACTTTTCGATCAGATAACTTCTAACTTTCAAAAAATGGTACCGAGGAAGCACAACTGCAGCATTCCTAGTGGCAAAAATACGAGGCTGAAGAAGTTGTAAGACGAAAACGTTTACTCCAAGTGTAAGTTAACAATTTAACAACCTTTAGTTAACAAAACGTCTGGTTGCAAGTAATAGCAAAAGTGTAATAAGTAATTAACAACCAGCTCGTCATGAACAGCAACAAGATTTCGATATTTAATAAAATATAACTGATAATTTATTACAAGGATCAAATGGGCCTTGAACCTGAGCTGGGACTAAATCAAAAGGTAGAGAAGCCCAAGATCTATCGTTTGGTAGTCAGTGCTTAGCCTAATAGAACTTTGTTTTAATACAATTTTTATAATAGAGTCTTCTAAGTGCTTATTTTATACTTCTTTAGGAAATAAATCAATGAGCTTGAAATCCCACTTATTTATTTTTAAAATGAAGATTGAAAACTTTTGAGAAACATATTGTGTCTTTATTTTAGTTAATTTTGAAACATATATCAAAGCTTGGTTTAAACTCTTTAACGTTGTTCATTATTGTTTCAACACTGCCCGAATGTTATTTTATAATAGGTAAGAGAAGATATACGTGCAAGTAAAGGTCAGTAATGTTTAAAGCTAACAATTATATCAACAGTTTAAATATTTTTCGAGGCTTGACGACGAACAGTTGCTTTTTATTTAATAAATTTCATTTTGCAAAAAGTAGAAACATTGTTTTTATCTAATTGATATTAATAAACATGATGTTGTGTTCTTTTACAGTATTTAGTTTCACAATTATCAAATTTAATTTCTCTCTTCTGTCAGTTTTTATTACTCCGTTAGATCAAGAATAATTAATTCTTCGATATCTGACTGATGGCTAGAAATAATTTTTAACTTCGGTACTTGGCAAATATGAATGCACCTCGAAGAGTATGCAAACACATGCTCTTGTCAAGATGTATAACAAGCATTTCCAACTTGCAATCCGTAGCACCCCACTCGACCCAATGCAGTGCTATAAACCGCAACTCCTCGTTGTGTAATTTACTTCTCATTGTTTCACTTATTATCTTTAATTTCAACTACTTATTCCAGTGAAATAAAACATGCCGCCCATCACACGTTTACTTAACTGGCGTCAAACAAATTTTATTCGCAATATGATGTATGTTTTTTTATTGTTTATGATTGTTATTTAACATCGGTTATCTCCAAAAACTGTAAGCAACTGAGCCTTTTTAAATATTTAGGATGCAATCTGATATTTGCTGGATTCATTGCACTACTGTTTAATGCTTTTTGCGGATGCTTCATAGTCCGTGTTATCTTCGGACGTATGGGTGACGTTTTTTAAGGAATTGTAAATCCACTGCACTTGAAGTTACTAAGTAACTATGTTGTGCAGGACTTATATAATATTAGGGAAAGCTTTTTACAAAAACCTAGTTTATACTGGTTGTGTGAAGTACCACATACTATACACTTAGTCATTGAATGAACTACCCCTAGAGTAGGCAACGCTATAGCAACCCCCTCTCCACCACACTTGCCAGAGGGAAGGTTTAATCAATAACAATGACAACCAACTTTATACAACCTTTACATTTATTTACTTGAGAATGAAGGTTCTTCTTCAACCTAAATGTTACATATAGAGTTATTTCCATCAAAATATTCATCCAGTAATATATATATATATATATATATATATATATATATATATATATATATATATATATTATATTATATTTTATATTATATATTATATTTTACTAAGAAATAAAGTGAACTTTACAAAATTAAAGTCATTATTTCACTTGCATTCAGCGAAAAAATATAAATATAAGATTAAGTAGAGTTTATTCAAATTATGTTTTTCTTGGGTGCGTTTGTGTATGGGGTGGAGGGTAGTTGTTGAAACGGAATAACCGTTTAAAATTTTGAGGAATCAGATATTTATCAAGGCATAGAAGATACATGGAACCTTATTTTAGCACAAAGTATCTTATTTGATAAAAACAGCCACATAAAACAGGCTCAGGGATTCCTTTCCGGTCGAGCGATGTGTGGCAGGTAGAGGGACATAAGAACACGAATGGAAGGAACTGACGCAAGATTCCTTTTCGTGGAAAACTAGCTATAACTAGGTGCAAATCCCCAGGAGTGAAGCAACTGGTTACGGATAAAAATTAAAGCCGAAACGTCGATGTAAGAGTTAAATATATTTTGATAACTAAGGGGTCACCATTTTGGTAACTAAGGAAAGTTATTTGCTACTATCATATTTACTAGTTTTCACTTATGCATTACCTTTATCTAGAATTATACGTAGGCCCTATATTGAAAATATACACGTATTCTTCAAACACGTGCACTTCAAACTTTCACTCTTATACCAGGATGCATTAGCGCCAGCACTTCAAGGCATTACTAACTTTTGGTAAACACCAGCAACAGATGTTTGCCCCCACTTTTGAGTACTAGGAAAAGTCTTTTATTTCTGTCACGTACTTAGTCCTTTCCTCAACACCCCTCCAAAACTCCTTACTTTCTAATTCTGATGTAGTCACCCCAATATAATATTTAATTATAAATAAATAATAACCTTAATTTAAAGAGATACATATTAGCTATAGTCAACACACAATAGTAAATACATTTAGGTTCTCTGTTAAAACCTTACTATGTTAAATACTTTACAAATACAGTTTAATGCCTCATTAATCAACATATGAATTAGGACAAAGACGTAAGTATACCGGAGTACGCAAGTACGATTGCCTGTCAATGTGAGATGGCTAACTGACGTAAACACGCTAGAGCCACCTGGAAAATAACGAGATCTTTTGGAAAAGGAAATCCAGTCTCATTAGTTTACTGGGAAAAGACGCTTAGAAAAGGCATACCCAGAATTTGGAAAAGGAAATGTAATATCATTGGTTAACTGGGAAAGGTCGCTTAGGGAAGGCATACCTAGAATTTGAAGAAGGAAATGCAGTCTCATTGGTTAACAGGTAGAGGACGACCTAAGAAGGCATATATAGCATTTAAAAAAGAAAATGCGGTTACATTGTTTAATTGGGAAAGAAAGCTTAGAGAAAGCATGTGTATTATTTGGAGAACGAAATGCAGTCTCATCGGTTAACTAGGAAAGGACGCTTAGAGAAAGCATATGTGCCATTTGGAGAAGGAAATACAGTCTCATTGGTTGATTGGGCTGGGATAGGACGTTTAGTGAAGCCATTCATAGTATTTGGAGACGGAAATGTAGTCTCATTGGTTGACTGGGCTGGGATAGGACGTTTAGTGAAGGCATCCATAGCATTTGGAGACGGAAATGTAGTCTCATTGATGAGCTGAGAAAGGACGCCTGGAGAGGGCATATGTAGCAGTTGGAGATGGAAATGCAGTCTCGTTAATTAACTGGAAAAGGACACCTAGAGAGGGCGTATGTAGCATTTGGAGACGGAAATGCAGTCTCATTAATTAACTGGGAAAGGACGCTTGTAGAGGGCATAGGTAGCCTCTAGAGACGGAAATGCAGTCTCATTAATTAACTGGGAAAGGACGCCTGGAGAGGGCATATGTAGCATTTGGAGACGGAAATGCAGTCTCATTAATTAACTGGGAAAGGACGCTTGTAGAGGGCATAGGTAGCCTCTAGAGACGGAAATGCAGTCTCATTAATTAACTGGGAAAGGACGCCTGGAGAGGGCATATGTAGCATTTGGAGAACGAAATGTAGTCTCATTGGTTAACTGGGAAAGGTTGCTTAGAGAAGGCATACCTAGCATTTGTAGAAGAAAATGTAGTCCCATTGGATAACTGGGAAAGGTTGCTTACAGATGAATACTTAGCATTTGGAGAAGGAAATGTAGTCTCATTGGTTAACTGGGAAAGGTCGCTTGGGGAAGACATATATAGCACTTGGAGAAGGTAATGTAGTATCATTGGTTAACTGGGAAAAGACGCTTAAAGAAGTCATATGTAGCATTTGGAGAAGGAAATGTAGTCTCATTAATTAACTGGGAATGGACGCTTAGAGAGGGCATATGGAGACGGAAATTCAGTCTCATTAATTAACTGGGAAAGGACGCTTGTAGAGGGCATATGTAGCCTTTGGAGACGAAATGCAGTCTCATTGGTTAACTGGGAAAGGACGCTTGCAGGAGGCATATGTACCATTTGGAGAAGGAAATATAGTCTCATTGGTTGACTGGGCTGGGATAGGACGTTTAGTAAAGGCATCCATAGCATTTGGAGACGGAAATGTAGTCTCATTGATGAGCTGAGAAAGGACGCCTGGAGAGGGCATATGTAGCAGTTGGAGACGGAAATGCAGTCTCGTTAATTAACTTGAAAAGGACGCCTGGAGAGGGCGTATGTAGCATTTGGGGACGGAAATGCAGTCTCATTAATTAACTGGGAAAGGACGCTTGTAGAGGGCATATGTAGCCTCTAGAGACGGAAATGCAGTCTCATTAATTAACTGGGAAAGGACGCCTGGAGAGGGCATATGTAGCATTTGCAGACGAAATGCAGTCGCGTTAATTAACTGGGAAAGGACGCCTGGAGAGGGCATATGTAGCATTTGGAGACGGAAATGCAGTCTCATTAATTAACTGGGAAAGGACGCCTGGAGAGGGCATATGTAGCATTTGCAGACGAAATGCAGTCGCGTTAATTAACTGGGAAAGGACGCCTGGAGAGGGCATTTGTAGCCTTTGGAGAAGGAAATATAGTACCATTGGTTAAGTGGGAAAGGGCGCTTAGAGAGGGCATATGTAGTATTTGGAGAAAGAAATGTAGTCTCATTGGTTAACTGGGAAAGGTTGCTTAGAGAAGGCATACCTAGCATTTGGAGAAGGAAATGTAGTCTCATTGGTTAACTGGGAAAGGATGCTTAGAGAGGGCATATGTAGCATTTGGAGAAGGAAATGCCGTCTCATTGGTTAACTGGGAAAGGTCGCTTAGGAAAGGCATAACTACCATTTGGAAATGTAGTCTCATGTGGTTAACTGGGAAAGGATGTTTATAGACGCCATATATAGCATTTGAAGAATAAAATGTATTCTCATTGGTTAACTAGAAAAGGTTGCTTGGGGAAGGCATTTGTAGCATTTGGAGAAGGAAATGTAGTCCCATTGGTTAACTAGAAAAGGTTGCTTGGGGGAGGCATTTGTAGCATTTGGAGAAGGTGATGTAGTATCATTGGTTAACTGGGAAAGGACACGTAGAGAAGGCATATGTAGCATTTGGAGAAGGAAATGCAGTCTCATTGGTTAACTATACGAAAGGTCGCTTAGTGACGGCTTACCTAGCATTTAGAATCGGAAATGCCGTCTCAAACATATCTAACATTTGACGAATTATTAAATTTGTATATTATATTTTTATATTTTACGTAATTATTTTATATATTGATCAATATAAAACCGCCCAAGTATTAAGGATATGGATATTAAGTCTCCATGTTTGATATAATCTGCAATAATTTGGCTAATCACTGAAGAGAGAATTAATTTGTGAAGACGTTTCAGTTATAAATATATAGAATTCTTGAATTTTATAGTCCATTACGTTCGGTTGAATCTTATTAATCACTTAAACAATAGTTTATGACTATCCGAACTTTGAATTTAGTAAATTTGTCAAAACTTACTGAGACAGAACGTTTTCGATCGCTATGTGCCGATCCTTATCAGTGTCTTCTGCTTGGAGATGTTGGGTCAAGCGGTGACGGTTTTAAAGGTAGGTTTTCGATAGTATCAAAGAGTATGTGTGATTTTTAGTGTGTTTGTTCGTTTGTACTTTGTGTTTTTGTGTGTCTGTAAATTTCATATTGTTCTAGTGTGTTGAGATGTGGTCCTTTTTTGTTGATTTGTAGGATTTCTAGGTTTTGGTAAATGTCTGTGTATTTGCGACGAATGTAACAAGTTCTACATTGGACAAACAGGTCGCAGCTTTAAACAAAGAGTCGAAGAACACAAACAGAACACCAACTCAACATTTTACAACCACATAAAAGATACAGGACACAAATATACAGACATTTACCAAAACCAAGAAATCCTACACATCAACAAAAAATGACCACATCTCAACACACGAGAACAATATGAAACTTACAGACACAAAAACACAAAGTACAAACATATTAAACGAACAAACTCATTACAAATCGCACATACTATTTGATACTATCGAAAACCTACCTTTAAAACCGTCCCCGCTTGACCCGACATCTCCAAGCAGAAGACACTGATGAAGATCGGCACATAGCGATCGAAAACGTTCTGTTTCAGTAAGTTTTAACAAATTTACTAAATTCAATGTTCGGATAGTCATAAACTATTGTTTAAGTGATTAATAATATATAGAGTGTTTGATTGGGCGTGGTTAACACGAATGGGTAGATAAGTAGATAATAGGCGTTAAAATGCATCCTGCAGGTAATCATCAAGTGTTCTGAGGCGTGAGAGGGGCCACAGAACCATCAGGTCCCTCGAGCTGCGTTAAGAGTGCAGGCACAAAAAAAAGCAATAAATACATTTTCCGGAACACAAAAAATCTTCTATGATAGGCCTACTATATATCCTGAATTTGAGTAGACCTAGTATGCGTGCGTGTGTGTGTGTGTGTGTGTGTGAGAGAGAGAGAGAGAGAGAGAGAGAGAGACAGACAGACAGAGAGAAGAAGGCCAGGGAATATGGAAGTACGACAATATCTATTGCAATAGTGGACCATGATCCTAAACGGAATTGTATTTGAATATTTTTTGTTATATAGCTAACGAGTAAAATTTAGATATTTTACTAAATTCGAAAATCACTTTTATGAAAAGAATATTTCGTTGACACTAATTTAAAAAATATTCTCTTACGTTATTGACATTAAGGTGGAAAATTGAAAAAAACTGTTGGATGAACGTCTAATTTGGCTTATAAATAATACCATACATAGAAATGCTAGTCTGGAGAACATTTCATTTAGAAAATGTATTTATTTCCAAAATTATATAATATTGTTGTCATATTTTAATAATATACGTTCTTATAAAAAAAACTTTTTTCTCATTTAGTTTCCGAACGGAACTTTTATTCTCATTCTCCTGCTAAATGAGATTTTAATAAAGAACGAAGAAAATGAAATTTTCACAAAGAACAATCGCTGAGAAACAGAGTGTTTTGTTACTAAAACTTTGCTTTCAGCTAAGCCAAGTCAATAACCGTTGTCTGTAGTCGTGCGGAGCCTTAATTTGTTTCTTAACCGTTAAACAAGATTCTTTAACAAAACCATCCCACTTTAATGGAATTAAAGAAGTTGTATTGTTCTCGTCTCAAGTTATAATTGTCTTACGTTTCAAAGTATTGTAAAGATTACGTAAGGAGATTTATTACTAGTAAGTTTTACAGTATAAGGCCAAAGAGTGGTCGTAAATATGTGGACAACTTCTCGTGAATTAAGTTATATGGCTCCCAACCCAAGTTATAATTGTCTTACGTTTCAAAGTATTGTAAAGATTACGTAAGGAGATATATTACTAGCAAGTTTTACAGTATAAGGCCAAAGAGTGGTCGTAAATATGTGGACAACTTCTCGTGAATTAAGTTATATGACTCCCAACCCAAATTATAATTGTCTTACGTTTTATAGTATTGTAAAGATTACGTAAGGAGATATAATACTAGTAAGTTTTACATTATAAAGCCAAAGAGTGGTCGTAAGTAAATATGTGGACAACTTCTCGTGAATTAAGTTATATGACTCCCAACCCATGTTATAATTGTCTTACGTTTCAAAGTATTGTAAAGATTACGTAAGGAGATATATTACTAGTAAGTTTTACAGTATAAGGCCAAAGAGTGGTCGTAAATATGTGGACAACTTCTCGTGAATTAAGTTATATGGCTCCCAACCCAAATTATAATTGTCTTACGTTTCAAAGTATTGTAAAGATTACGTAAGGAGATTTATTACTAGCAGGTTTTACAGTATAAGGCCAAAGAGTGGTCGTAAATATGTGGACAACTTCTCGTGAATTAAGTTATATGACTCCCAACCCAAATTATAATTGTCTTACGTTTCAAAGTATTGTAAAGATTACGTAAGGAGATATATTACTAGTAAGTTTTACAGTATAAGGCCAAAGAGTGGTCGTAAATATGTGGACAACTTCTCGTGAATTAAGTTATATGGCTCCCAACCCATGTTATAATTGTCTTGCGTTACTTACGCCTTATAATATATATATATATATATATATATATATATATATATATATATATATATATATATATACGTGAAAAAATAAGAGAAATACAAATACAAGAAGAATTTATTGAATCATACAACTAAAGATTTTCGTTGGTAAACAGTACTAACATCATCAGGAAAAACCAGGACTATTTCTGATAATGTTGGTACTGTTTACCTTCGAAATGCTTTGAATTGTATGATTCAATAAATTATTCTTATGTTTCTATTTCTCTTATTTTTTCATTAATACAGAAGTATATGTATATATTCTCCATATGTATTCGGCAACATGTGCAATGACGTCGTTCATTCTTTTCTAATCCTGGACTGTCTAATTTGTATTGTGCATTTTATTATTTTCAAATTTTCATGTTTTTCTCTCGATTTTGAATTTAACTAATAGAAATATTATATTTCCTTAAAAACGCTTTACTTTCTGTTGCCTTTTGTCATGACTTAATAGAAAAAAAAACAGACATTCATGAAGTAGAGATACTATAAAGTAAAGCAAGCTCCGACTTTAATTTAATCCGCCTTGAGTGACAGAACGCTAGTAACAAGTTTTATTTTAAAACGTAGGAAGTAGGACATTTAATCAGACGTTTAGAATAAGGACGTTGCAGTGACGCTACTGCGACATTTGTAACTTTTCTACACTTTTTTTATCCTAAATATGTAAAACATTGATTCAATATAAACAAGATTAAATTTGTAAGTGAGAAATAAATGTTTTTCCCGGATAAACATTTAACTTCTTTGCATTATGTAGCCTACTATGGAAGTCCCGCTTTAACTATGTCACGTTTATTTAGAAATAAAAAAGTATGTTTATACCAGCCATCTTAAGTTATAAACTTAGGAAATCTTGAAATTGATGATGAATAATTTTTTAATAGTAATTTGTAAATAAAAACAGTTTTCACTGTTAAATATATAATGAAAGGTTATTTATTGATTTAAAACTATATGTCAGCTATATTTATTTTATCATGGTTGTATCGGCTAAATCGGTTGTATTGCTTTATTCAAGTTGCCACTTTAATAAAATTTAAAATATACATAATTACTGTCAGTTTCAATCATACTGCTTAATCATTATGTCAAATGCTGCATAGAACACACACACACACACACACACACACACACACACACACACACACACACACACACACACACACACACACACACACACACACACACACACACATATATATATATATATATATATATATATATATATATATTTAATTTCAAGTGTTTTTTTCATTTTATATTGGTTATGTTTTTTCTATGCCTATACCTATTTGGCTTCGATTATATATCGAAACCACCTGTTATTCCAGGACATATAGTTTATGTTACAAGTTTGAGAACTTATACAAACGTTATTACATGAAACGTGTTATTTCCCAAAAGCCTTTTTTCCTGCCTGTAGTACTTACTGTTGGAAGCATTTAGGATGAAGTCCACCGACACTTGTGGATATGAGTTTGGCTTTCCTTGTGTAGTTTGCACAACGTCGTTCTGTGGTATTTGCTGCTGGCCAGTCATAGCAAACATCTTCAAGAGTTATTGCTATTTGTCTCCGGTAAGGTGGTTTTCCATGTCTCTTCAGTAAAGTGATGACTTATGTACGATTGAGTAACCATGCACTTACTAAACACCCATGAAACAAAGAAATAGAAACGGGCCACCGCCATTTTCGTGTGTTATTCTAGTTCAAGAGGTAGTAATGGATTGACCTAATGAACACTCCCCTCCTCATTCAATTATTATATTTAGCAAATACAGTTGGTTGGTGTACGTGGACTTTGGATTTATTTCTCTTGACCATCAGCTTGTTTTTTCAACAAATTCTCGCAGTTTGTTACTACAGTGCAGACACTATTGTCACTGTAGCGCCAACGTACTGGCATAATGGTATCAGCTACGGGAAGGTTGTATGATCTTCCTGCTTTTTCCAACGGTTTACGGTTTTGAAGATACAGTGTTCAATTCTGACAGTTGTAATAGTGCCTGTTGTTGCACAAATCCCTATTTCTGCTAAGTGTTTTTTGAATATAACTCAGATGAAGTTGTAATCAATAAAAGATTATATATCCACTGTCCCAGGTATTTCCAACTTATCAAAGTCGTGACCAATTCCCCTCTGAAGCCAAAGCTATATTCTGCAACTGTCTTTTCCAGTGTAAGGCTACGAGATAATCTGAAAGGGAACACAATGCTCAGTTCTAGAAATCCTTTGATGTATTGCTTTGCATTGTGAATCTTATCTACTGAAGGGTCCTGATCAAGATTTAGCTCGGTAACAATGTAGATACAATGCATCTAAGACAAATGCACATTATCTGTTGTGAAATTGCAGGACCTCTGATATTGTTTATTTGATTACACACACACACACACACACACACACACACACAATATAACGGTCTGAATCACCGTACAAATTAAGAAATTAATAATTTCCTATTGTTTAAATAACAGTTTTAATATTTAAATAATAAGGTTTTAATTTATGGTATAAGGAAACGTTGTAAAGAGTCAAGAAGTCAGTAAAATGTTGAATAAGTATCATTAAGACAAAATTAAAAATTATAATAGCATGAAACTGTAATAACTAACTAAATTTGACAAACGAGAATGAAGTGAAAAATGTCTAAGTGCCGGAAAATGCTAACTTGAGAACTAGGCCACGTAGAACTATCATCGACATTTTGAAATGACCAGAAAAATCTATAATAAACAATATTGAAAACATAGTTTAAAAAACTCAAATAACAAAAACGTTACAGCCATTTTAAAATAATGGACATTTTTCAGTGTTCTAAAAACGATAACGAAATTATGCAGGTTAAAACTGATATGTTGTCCAACCCGCCCGTAGAAGAAAAGAAGCAAGGAGATAGCGACGAGCTTAGAGCAGAGGGGAAGGGTTACATAGGCCCAATAAATACAGGAGCCTAGGGATGTAAGGCAGTCTGTAAACCTTTTTTATACGAGGTGCTAACGGTTGTAATGTGGGATCGCGCCTAGAACCACCATAAAGCCAGATGGGACAAAACCATCACGCTTCCACCGTCTAAGACCATCCATGGACAAGGGCTCCAGACTCAGCCTCCAGGACGCGGAAATGGATAAAGACTTCCATCGACTGACCAGGGATGACAACTTCCGATGTCCAGGGACCAGGGAATCCAGACGAGAGGACTCTAGGACCGGCAGGGAAATCCTTGGCAAATCATTTCCTCTGTTATATACAAATTAACGTCAAATTTAGTCAGTTAAATTTATTAAATTCAAATTACCAATTAAACTTAAACAATGACTTCACTCTATGTTGAAAAATTAAATAAATCTTAAAAGTAGTAAAATTAATTAGTATAACACAAATGTTTAAATAATGAATAATAAATATTAAATTTACTAAGTGGTTTTGGCTATAAGCCAATCATTTTCAAGAAGACCAGATTTATTGAATCATATAAATTTTAAAACTATTTATAATAAAATGTGAATTTACCAATTCAATCTTGAAATGAGAAGATAAAATTTTTTATTATGTTAAATTTGGCAATAATTTTGTTTAAAATTGTGTAAATCTAATTATTGAATTATATATGAAATGTAGGATTTAAATATGTGAAAAATAACGAACTTTTAATTAATTATTTGTAAAGATAAAGAGAGAGTTAAATGTATTTTATTTGAAAAGATAATTATTTTAGTTTAAAATCAGTAATTAAATGCATTATAAAAACTTACAGTATTTGAATTTATCCTGTGTTGAACAACCAATAAAAACTTTTAGTTTTTCCAACTGATAAATAATGATTATAAAATCAAAGTACAGTTTTAATTAAATTTCAATTATTAATAAATATATAAAATTAAGAACCTAATGTTTCTTCAAACGAGTTCTCTCCTGAGAACAATTTTATTGAGCTATTCTAAAAATTAGTTGGTTTTTTGTATTGAAGCCCAGAGACGATGTCTACTGGCAGATCATGTTTAAAGAACTCAGGAGCCTTTTAAAATAGGTATCATAACATGATCATATTTTGCACGTCCCCTTGCTGTGCCTGCAGATCTCATGAAGTGGTAAGATTCATTGAAAATTTTGTCTGTTCATATAAATGTTGTTTCTTTCCAGCTGACTATTTTACCGACATGTGTGACGATATACAGACCCAACAAACTTGCAAACCATCTTAGGGGAGGTCATACAAACGTTAAGGTAGAAGTCAGCGGGAATAGGCTTGCATTTGGGCGTGGCCCATTACGCGGGAACACAAGACAAATTTTAGGGATCTTAACACGGTACACAAAAGGGTGTGAGCAGCAAATATATATAAATATATAATAAATATATAATTGTGTCAACAACAAAACAAAAGTTAAAGCGGGGGGGACATTGCAACACACACACACACACACACTCACACACACTGCGGCGGGCAATATTCTCTTGGAATACATGCCGCAAAAAGATAACATGTAAAACATAAAGAGTCTAAAGTTCTTGTAAGTAAAACAAACCAAGCCACCGTGGGAAGGGTTTGAAACTTAAATTTAAGGCCGTTTGCAAGGGGAAAATGGTCAAAATTGGCCTAGAATTACCATCGACATTTCCAGAGATGAAGCAAGACGAGAAAAATCAAAATTAAAGAATAATAAAATTCCATCAGAAGCACCCTTAAAGAGTTATACGGCTTGATCGAAAAAATGGATTAAATCGATCGGTCTATCAATTCTGCGAGCCGTTACGCACTAGTACAAAAGAAGTGCGCGCGCCGATCAGGCGACATCGAGTTAAGATCCTTATTGGTTGTCAACTCGTGGGAACGGACTGCAGGTGGGGGTGTTTTCCCGGGGGTTGAGCAGGCCAAGCGTCTGTTGAAGCCCCAGCTAAACCAGGACTCTCGAAGGGTAAGGTCGGTGTCGGGCGTAGCTCCGGTAAAACAATGAACAATAGTTTTGTTACCGTTAATAGTTCAAAAACTATGAGTGGCTAGGGAAAGTTCGTTTCGTTGAGATGTCGTGACGCTGTATTTCGTGTATGGGGCCCTTTCGCATTTCAAGATCGCAGCGAAAGGGGTTTCCCATAAATTTCCATCAAATTATGTGCGAGCGTCGTTAAATGTGTGTGTTGCAGCCTTACTAGAAAGACAAGGCGATGTGAACAGTGTAACCTAGCAAACAGTTTTAAAAGTGTGAGTCTAAATTTCTAACAAAATTAAACAAAATTTAACTAAATTGATAAACGTTTTTAAAAGATTTTTCTATTTATTTTCGGTGTTAAGAGATGCCCAAGAACTGTGTTAAAAGAAGGGCTTAAAGCTAAAATTTTACTGGTAACCGTTAAAATTTAAAAGAGGTGCGAATAGCATCGAAGAAAGAAGATGGAAGGATTCAACCAAAGGGTGAAGCGAGCGGATCTACCTGAGGCCTAGCAGACACACAAAGGGATGGAGGATTTCAAAGATGGCGGCAACGCGTGGGAAGTCATCCAAGTATTCTTACGTGGGAACAAAGCAACAGCCAAGCCGGATTTTCCCCACCCCGTTGGAGGACAAAGGGAGAGACGGAGAAGAGAGGGAGAAGATAGGCAAGCCATGCTTTGTGTGGAATCAGGTCAGATCTAAATTGTTTTCCCTTTGCAAATTAAAATTTTAATTTGAAGAATTTTTTCTAAATTGGCAAAATGTTATAAAATTTAAATAAATTTTCAAATCATTAACAGTAAACTTTAAATTTTACAAGTAAATGCTGGTGGCTTTGTTTTAAAGAGTGGGGGGTTTCAAGATGGCGATGCCATAAATGCAGAATTTATGTTGTATTTTATGTATGTAAGGGAAATAGAAATTTTAGATTAGAACTTATGTAAAGGGAAAGGGTTTTAAATAAGCAAATCAAAAAAAAGGAGTTAAATTAATTAAAGAGTTTAAAATATTATGAAGGTGTAAAGAATTTAAATAAAAGATGTGTTGAAATAAAGTTAAATATAATTAGCTAAAAGTAAATATCCAAGATGGCGGACAAAAGGCCATTGTTTACAACAGCTGATTGGAAGGCTATACTTTAGTTTCAGGTACTCCTATAAACAGGAGTGTTATTTCATATAATTAATTTAAACTAAATTGATAATTTATTTAGAAGGAGTCATTACGACATATTTCCATATGAAACAAATTGACATAAATTGTTTTCATTTAAAATAAACAAGGGTTCTAACAAATTGAAGCTTTTTAATGTAAACCTTTGATTTTATTTAGAAAAGGGTGAAATTATATATGTGTATAAAATAAATTGAATCAAACCTAGGTTTGAGTAAGAATAAAGGGACATGATTTTAATATGGGTAGATTTTAAATATTTTAAAAGGTGCAATAAAAGGGTTAAGTCAACCAAGAGATTTTAAATTTGTAAGTGGGTCTAGCTAACCAATTTTAATATGTTAATATAAGTTTTCTTTTTTGAATTATAAGTATATATATATATTGTTTATTTCATGATTTATGTGTATTTAAAATAATATCTTGGTGGTAGAGTAAATTAGAAAGAAAATTGAAACTTTTGCAAATTGGTTTAAAAATGTAAGTTCTATAATAAAGGCAAATGGGCTTGTAGCCATTTAGCAAAGGTATACAAAATTTATTAAATATCAATTTCCTTCAGAAATTGCATCGATAAATTTTAAATAAATTTTAGTATTTATAATTTAAATGAAGAAAGGGTTAACCAAATGATAACTAAAGGGTTTTTTGATTCTATATAAAAAGGGTTAAATGAATTTTAAAATTTGTAAATTTCTTTGTAAATGATCAAGGATCAGTTCAAAAGGGTTTAACTATGTTTTGATAAATATTAATAAATTTCATTATGTGGGTTTTCATGCCAAAAGGGTTAATCAAATCGTAACCAAAGGGTTAAATATTTTCTAATCAAAGGGTTAAATGAATTTAAATAAATTTGTAGATTTTGTAAATGATTGAGGATATGGGTAAACAGGTTAAATATGTTTCAGTAAATGTTTTATTAAAATATGTATTTAAATATTATAATCTCAATATGGGAAGGTGTTTGAATTTATTCAGCAGATGTTTTAAAAGTTTTTATAAATTATTATTTGATGTTCAGTAAATATTTTTGATAATCTTGTAGGAGATATGGCTATATGTTTTATATGTAATTTTTGTTTCAGTATGTACTTCATAATTGGTTTTTATATAATTTGATATGTTTTATGAAATTGGTTTTAGGTTGTTGGTAAAATTGTTTGAAATTTTACCTGCTAAAGTAAATAGAATTTGAATTTTAAATTGCTCATTTTAAATTGATAAAGATATAGAAAAAATTTGATCATTTAAATAGCTATGTAAAATATGGCCATAAAATAAAGTAGTGTGTTTAGAAAGTTTAAATAAATTGAACAAAATGTGAAAAGTAGGGATCTTTCGGAGTGTGTTGAAAAGTAAGGCTTTGCTTGAATCCAAAAGGTTAAAGCGAATTTCTGAAATTTGTAACAATTAAATTGTCAGTAAAAAGTTAGGTAAACAAAACCATATATTGACGTTTAAAATCGTAAGGTTGAGAACCTGGGAAAATAAAATAAAATTATGACAAGTTGTAAAGGGTTATATTTTCAATAAGTAAGATTGACCGTCAAGTAGAGCAAAGTTTTACGCTTTGGCATACTCCGATTGAAAGGAAATTAAAATCGTAAATTCTAAATTTAAATTGTAATGTCAACTAAAATAAGCAGAGTATGGTTTCTTAACTGTGTAAGAACCAACATAAATGATATTTTTAAGTCAAATAAATTGCAGACTGTGCATTGTAATATTAAATTTTAAATTTTTTAAAATTAAAAAATAAAGATTTTTTAACTAACTTGCAAACAAACTGAGTATTATTTTAAAAAAGTTTCTTACACTCTCCTACAGCTGATATGGTCATTTCGCCGTTTAGATGTCTTTCAAAAGAACCCATCCCCCGGGACGACTTACCCGCTAAGGGTAGAATCCGCAGCAAGTTAGGTTTTTTCTTTTTTAAGTCCAGTGACTTGTTCTCTGGCAGATTTTGGCGAGCATTGCACAGCGTTCGTGGTTTCGGCTGCGAGCGGCTCGTTTCAAAATTCTTGCTCTGCAGCGGAAGGGTTGACGGCGCCCTGTGTGGGTGCTGGCTCGGTCCGTTGCAGTTAGTAAGATGGCGCCCTAACGAGTGGGACCGACGGGTAAAGTTGCGGACTTTCCCGTATAAATATTTCGGTCTCTATTAAAATCATAAAAAGACATGGCGAAATTCGACCTAGGAAGTGTAAGAAATAAATAATAAAATGTTAAAGAAAAGAGTTAGATTGCAGTTCTAGGTTAAAACACTGGTAAATTAATTTAAAAATAAGATAAGAAGATGAAAGTAAGAGTTAAATAGTTTAGAATGAGAAATAGTTTTAAAAGAGTTAAAAAAGTAAAGTAGGGGTAATTAGTAGTAAGTAGAAAGAGGCAAACACATAGACGAACGCGCACATAGGAAACACACGCACGACATCCAACGACACTTTTATGTAAAGTAAAGGATTTTATAGAAAAGTTTAGAATTAGGGTTTAGAAAGAAGGAAAGGATTAAAAACAAAAAGGAGATAAACTGAACAGAAGCCATGGCGACACAAAAGCAGCAGGAAAGAAGTGAAATAGAAAAGCTAATGGCGATGCTAAGGAAAGAAAAAGAACAAGATGAGGCTAAAAGGCAAAAGAAGGAAGAGCAAGATGAGGCTAAAAGACAACAGGAGAAAGAACAAGAAAAATTAGAAAGAAAACAGGAGAAAGAACAGGATGAGGCTAAAAGACAGCAGGAAAAAGAAAAGAAGAGAGTAGAAAGGGAGAAGAAGGAAGAACAGGAAAGGTTAGAAAGGCAGAAGAAGGAAGAACAAGATGAGGCTAAAAGACAGCAAGAAAAAGAACAGGAGAAATTAGAAAGATATAAAGAAAGAGAGCAGGCCGAAAAGAGATGGCAGAATGAGGAAGCGAGGAGGATAAGAGAAGCAGAAGAAAAAGAGGGCAGGAGAAAAAAGAAACAACAAGAGAAAGAGCAAGAAAAGAAAGAGCGAGAAGAAAAGGAAAAAAGGGATAGAGAAGAACTGAAACAATTCCAAGAAAGGATGGCGGAAAAGTTTAAGAGTCATAAGGATGACATAGCCCAGCACATGGTGAGCATGGACGCAAGAGTGTCAACTTATGAGAGCAAGGTCGACCAATTACAAGTAAGGATCGAAAAGGAGGAGGAGGAGCAACTGGAGCAGGACAAGAAAATCGTGGACCTGCAAACAGGCCTGCAGAAAGTGGAAACCAGCGTTAAAAGAGTAGCTGACAAAGTAAGGAGTGCAGGAGCACAAGCGACAAGTGTTAGCTGGATAAAACCACGGGCCTGGGATTATCAGGAGCTTGCAGGAGCAAAAAGGATCGAGTATTATGGAAAAGATAATGAAGATCCGGTAGCGTTTATAAAGAGCATGGAGGAGCTCTTTGATGAAGTAGACCCCATGTTGGAAGAAGAGACCAAACTGAAGATGGTGGTCAGAAATTTAAAGGGAACGGCAGAAGGCTGGTGGAAGGCCGTTATGAATCCAGGAGACCAGTATGGACAGTTTAAGGCTAAGTTTTTAGCCAGATACTGGGGTTTTGAAGCGCAAGAGAAGATAAGGCGGCAGTTAGACACTGGGAGGTATTATGAGATGGGACCCTACAGCAAGTCCGAATACTTCGTAGTAATGGTTAACAAAGCCAGAAATTTAGACCCGCCGATACCAGAGCGTTACCTCGTGAACAAGGTGATGACGCATTTCGGAAGGGAGGTCCGGAATGCTAGCCTTGGAGTTCATAGGGAGTCAGTGGCCAGTGCCATTGATTTCCTGAACGGCGTGGAGACGGACAATGGGAGCCGGGGTATAAATGGGAGAGAGGTGCCGCCTAGGTACCAACAGAGGCCACCTCCAAATATGAGGCCTCCTCACCCAAGGAACAACACAAATGGGAACCCCAGGCCGGAGAGAGAGACCAGACCACCTCCAAGGCAGAACATGGAACCAAGAAATAGGACAAGGAGTCCAAAAAACGAGGCGGGAGGGTCTCGTGTGAAATAGAAGAGAACAGACAACATAGAGACAGACAATGGCGAGCAAAAGGAACCGAGACCCGGAACAAAGGAATAAAAAAGAGTATTAGTAGTATGAAGAAGAGTAAAGGGATAGTAAAGGAAAAAGAGAGGCAGAAAGGAGTTACATCTGACAGGGAAGCGAGCAAAAACGTGCTGGAAGGAGAAGGCAAAAGGGAACAGAGTGGAAACAGGGCGATGGGTGGGGCTGAGCCCAAGGATGCTGTAGAACAGCTACCCAGTAACAGTAAAGGAGGAAGAAAGGAAGAGATTGAGAAAAATAGTAGGCAGCAGGAAGCTGCAAAACAGGGAGGCCCAAAGAGTTCCAGTGACCTAGCCAAGATCCAAGAAGGAAACGGAAATGCAAGCCAACTAGAAGAAACTCCGAATCAGGAAAATAAAGGAGATGAAAAGCCAGAAAAGATAAGAGCCACGGCTCAACAGCCAGACATAGAACAAACAAGGAAGTTAGGAGGTCTCAATATGGAGATACGAGACGACCTGCTCGAGGAGGAAGGTTTGTTGCCCCGACAATTCCAGAATTCTGAGGAATGCCCTGCACTCATAGGCGCTATCTGGCAACAGGTAGTGCGTGTTGAGATTGACACCGGCGCGGACGTGTCCGTTATACAGGGCAACCTGTATAACGAGCTGAAGCGCCAAGGGAAAGAATTCTTGGAATTGCCGGTAAGCAATACGGGCATTATTATGGCGGTGAAGACACCCCAGATAAGAGTCCGTAAGCAGGCTTTTATTCCTCTGAGTTTGGGAGGTCATGTAATAGAAAGTAGCTTCATGGTGGTGGAACGCTTACGAGCGGAAATTGTCATGGGTTGCGATCTGTTACATCGACTGAAAGCCCGTATCAACATGGAGAGACGCTTCATGACTTTCGAGGTCGAAGGAGAGATGGCAAGTCTCGACTTCATTAGACCTAAACAAGACCATCCAAACACATCCATTTCTAACTTGGAAGCTCAGGAAGGAGAAGATGTTAGATCTACACAAGACCATCCAGGAGAGCTCCAAGAGATTAGTAGAAGAGCAAAAATCGACAAGGTGGGATGGATTGGTACAAGCGAAGAAGAGGGGCTTGTAATGGCGCCAGCCGAACACCAGGCTGACGTCGTTACCCCTATCGAGAACCCGGAGTGGCCGAGTCTCGGGGGGGGATTGGGACATGGATCCCAATCTGAAGGAAATGTTGGAGCAGAAGTGGCAAAAGACAAACAAGATACAGAATTAACACAGAGAGGTAGTGAACAGGAGAAAAAGGGAAAACCACAAGGCCAGGAGGCAAAAGTAACAGAGCCAAGTGAAAGCAAGAAGGGAGCAGCAACTTTAAGCAAAAGAAGAGGAGCCGATGGCAAGGCAGACAGAAATGTGCCGGAAGGGAGGCGCAAAGAAGGTCATACACGTGGAACTAGGGCGGTAAATAGGGCAGAGCCCGAGAAAGCCGAAAGTAGGCGCAAAAAGTATAAAGGACAAGAGGAAGAAATAGGAGGAAAGGTACAGAGAGGACAAGGAGGCCCAGGATGTTCCTACGACCATGCGGAAATCCCGGAAGGAAACAAGGATGCGAGCGAGCCAGAGGACAAGAAAAACAAACGTAATAGGAAGGAAAAAGGAGGAGAAAAGAAAACTCAGGACAAGGCAAAACGAAGTAGACCCAGATACAGGATGAGGAGGAGATTAGGGGTTGTAAATTGGAAGAGTAGAGTAAAGAGAAAGAAACACAAAAATTTTAAAAATGGCCAAACACTGAAACCACGTCGAGTATACAATG
The DNA here is from genome assembly GCA_036971475.1 of Prosapia bicincta. NCBI lineage: Eukaryota > Metazoa > Arthropoda > Insecta > Hemiptera > Cercopidae > Prosapia > Prosapia bicincta. Next base: position 334,129,979 of record JBAIZL010000001.1, on the reverse strand, counting down.
TAAGAAACCTAAATACAATACAGCAGCAGGATAAAAATAACTCAATTCTCACGAAGACTCAGGAGGAAAGGCTGGGAAAATTAATAAAAGAATACAATGAGGTATTCAGCGAGACTCCAGGAAGGTCCAATAAGTATAAACATAGATTGAAAATATATGAGGATAAACCTTTTATAAAGAGGAGTTATCCGATCCCTATAAACTATGGGAAACAGGTCCAACAGGAAATCGACGTTATGCTAGCCAACGACATCATTGAGAGGTCAAGAACGCCATACATCAACCCGATGGTAATGGTCCTCAAGCCAGACAAGTCCATCAGACTATGCCTTGATGCTAGGAGACTAAATGACATCACTGTACCAGATTACGAAAGCGCACCAGCGATTGACGAGATTCTAAGGAAAGGAAGATGTAAGAGGTATATCTCCAAGATTGATCTCACGTCTAGTTTTTGGCAAATACCTCTTACACATGACTCCAAGAAGTATACGGGGTTCCTCTTCAACAACAAGGTGTACAACTTCAAGGTAGTGCCTTTCGGACTACAGAACTCCTTAGCGGCATTGGTTAGGGCGGTGGATTTGACGCTGGGACAGGAATTAGAGGAAAACATTCTAGCATACGTCGACGACCTGTTATGTTTGTCTGAGACGTTCGAGGAACACCTCGAACATTTGCGAACGATCTTCACCAAATTCAGGGAAGGAAACTTGACAATAAATCCAAGAAAAACATTTTTCTGTCAGGAGGAGGTGAAATTCCTAGGATACATCTTTACTCAGGAAGGGGTACGAACAGACCCAGAGAAGCTACAGGCAATACACGATTTCCCAGTGCCTAAGAATAAAAAGCAATTACAATCGTTTCTAGGATTTGTGAATTACTATGCTCGTTTTACGAGCAAGTATTCACAGGAAACCTCACCTCTTTTAAAGCTCCTGCGCAAGCAACAACCCTGGATTTGGAACTCAGACATGCAGGCGGCTTTTGATCGTGTCAAGGGGTTGTTTCTCGAGGCAGTAACGATTACACACCCAAAAGCTGGGCAGGATGTCTTCCTACAAACGGATGCCAGCCACATAGCGATAGCAAGTCAACTCTATCAAAAGGACGATAACGGGGATTTGGTGGTTATTGGATTCGCTAGTAGGACCCTCAAGAAAGCAGAATTGTCATACAGCGTGTGCGAGAAAGAACTGCTGGCCATTGTGCACGGCCTCAAGAAATTTAGACCACTTATATTAGGAGCGCCGTTGCACATCATCACGGATAACAAGGCACTGCAATTTTTAAACACCTGCAACTTCACCAACTCTCGCATCACCAGATGGACACTAGCGATCCAAGAATACCAACCCTCCGTTATTCACTGCCCTGGCAAGGAGAACATACCTTGCGATACGGTCAGCCGCATGTACCAGGCACAAAGCGGGATCGGAAAACTAAAGAACGAGCAGGCAGTTATCAGGCTAAACGAAATGAAACGCGAGAGACCCTTAAGACAAATAATCCTATCATTGAAAGAAGGACAAAGGGAACAAATAGATTTAAATAATATAACAGAAAATATACAAAGGTACCCGAGATACGAGGTAATAGAAGGATATTTGTGCTTTAAAGTGAGTGGAAAAAATAAAATAGTGATTCCAGAAGGGAACATTGAGCCACTCATAAACGAAGTACACCAGGTGTACTTGCACATTGGGAGAAATAAATTGGCAAAAATGCTAGGTCGGAGCTTCTATATAAAGAATATGTACCAAAGGGTTATGGAAGTGATAAGGAGATGCAAAATATGTCAATACGCCAAGCATACAAACAGGTATTCACAAGCATTAACAAGACCAATCCTTACACAACAACCAGGGGAAATGGTTGCCGTAGACTTCTTAGGGCCCCTACCCAGGAGTATAGGAGGGGCGAGACACGTACTAGTGATCCTTGACGTGTTCTCAAAGTTCCTAAAATTATACGCTGTGAAAAGCCCGAACTCCAAAACCTCCATCGATCGCATGACTGAGTATTTTAATACAGTGGGAAAACCGATTAAAATTCTTACCGATTTCGGCGCGGCATTTACCTCCAAACAGTGGAAAGAATGGATCGAGGCAGTAGGAGTGAGACACATCCTTATCCCTGTTCGGCATCCCCAGGTAAATTTAGCCGAGCGTATAAATCGAGATTTGGGAAGAATTTTACGGACATACTGTAGTAATGCACAATCCTCATGGCAAAAATACTTGCAATACATAGAAAAAAATCATAACCAAATGCCACACGAGATCACAGGCTACACGCCGGCAATGGTCCACTGGGGAGTGGAAACAAACTATGTATGGGAAGGATATATCCCTGAGGATTGTAGGAATGCGGTAGTGGAGACTAGGAGGGAGATGCTTCAGAAAGTATTTCAGCGAATTAGGACTAAGGGAGACTACAGAGCGGCAAGGACAAATAGAACCTGTAAGGAGACGCACTTCCAAGTCAACGACCTAGTGTTAATCACTAGACATAACCGCTCCAATGTGCAAAGAAAAGAGACAGAAAAGTTACTATTGATTTACGAAGGCCCATTTAAAATAACCAGGAAACTAGGGCGTAAGACCTATGAAGTGGCCAATATTGTGACAAATAAAGTAAGGGGAAGGTACGATGTTAAAGATATAAAATTATACGTAGACTAATAATAAACAAGGAAGCCTGATAGCTGACCTGACGACAAAACAAAAAATGTATGTTGCCGGAGTGCAACAAATATCGATCCAAAGTTGTGTTTACAGTAAGAGCACTGACCCAGGCAAAAAAGATGAGGAAGTAGCTTTACTACACAAGGTCACAGCTGTGTGGAGCGGCCGACTAATGCGTAGGCAAGATAACGCCAGCTGATAGGGACAGCGCAACAGAGTGAGAGGGGAACACCTGAACATCGTTCCTCACTCAAGATAAGGAGCGTAAGTAAATAACTGCTGGTAAATTGTAAGAACTTGGTTAGATATTTTGGAGTGTATTTATAAGAAATGTAAAAAGTTCATAAGTATGTAATGAAAAAATAAAATAAAGCCACTAACGAGGGTATAAATGTAGGGGAATTAAGAAATGGAAAATTTAAGATAAAAAATTTTTATATTTTTTAACTTTTAGAAAATAAAGCAAAGAGGAAACAAGATCAGATTTATTGTATCAAGCCTGTGAGTGAACAGTGAGAGTTGTGAGTTTTATAAAAATGTATGTACTTAGGGTTGTACTTATTAATATTGTGAAAGTGTTTTAAGTGTTTCAGTGAGAAGAAGTAGAAGAGGTCCAAGGACAAATAGATATATAAGTAAGGTAATTAAGAGTTAGCTAGCACCCACAAATAAAATAGGAAAACAGATAAATCTCGAAAAATAAATTTTTTTTTGTATAAGTAAATTTTTTTTTTGAGATACTTGCAAAAAATTTTATTTTGTCTCAATTTTAAAGGGGGATCTTGCGGCGGGCAATATTCTCTTGGAATACATGCCGCAAAAAGATAACATGTAAAACATAAAGAGTCTAAAGTTCTTGTAAGTAAAACAAACCAAGCCACCGTGGGAAGGGTTTGAAACTTAAATTTAAGGCCGTTTGCAAGGGGAAAATGGTCAAAATTGGCCTAGAATTACCATCGACATTTCCAGAGATGAAGCAAGACGAGAAAAATCAAAATTAAAGAATAATAAAATTCCATCAGAAGCACCCTTAAAGAGTTATACGGCTTGATCGAAAAAATGGATTAAATCGATCGGTCTATCAATTCTGCGAGCCGTTACGCACTAGTACAAAAGAAGTGCGCGCGCCGATCAGGCGACATCGAGTTAAGATCCTTATTGGTTGTCAACTCGTGGGAACGGACTGCAGGTGGGGGTGTTTTCCCGGGGGTTGAGCAGGCCAAGCGTCTGTTGAAGCCCCAGCTAAACCAGGACTCTCGAAGGGTAAGGTCGGTGTCGGGCGTAGCTCCGGTAAAACAATGAACAATAGTTTTGTTACCGTTAATAGTTCAAAAACTATGAGTGGCTAGGGAAAGTTCGTTTCGTTGAGATGTCGTGACGCTGTATTTCGTGTATGGGGCCCTTTCGCATTTCAAGATCGCAGCGAAAGGGGTTTCCCATAAATTTCCATCAAATTATGTGCGAGCGTCGTTAAATGTGTGTGTTGCAGCCTTACTAGAAAGACAAGGCGATGTGAACAGTGTAACCTAGCAAACAGTTTTAAAAGTGTGAGTCTAAATTTCTAACAAAATTAAACAAAATTTAACTAAATTGATAAACGTTTTTAAAAGATTTTTCTATTTATTTTCGGTGTTAAGAGATGCCCAAGAACTGTGTTAAAAGAAGGGCTTAAAGCTAAAATTTTACTGGTAACCGTTAAAATTTAAAAGAGGTGCGAATAGCATCGAAGAAAGAAGATGGAAGGATTCAACCAAAGGGTGAAGCGAGCGGATCTACCTGAGGCCTAGCAGACACACAAAGGGATGGAGGATTTCAAAGATGGCGGCAACGCGTGGGAAGTCATCCAAGTATTCTTACGTGGGAACAAAGCAACAGCCAAGCCGGATTTTCCCCACCCCGTTGGAGGACAAAGGGAGAGACGGAGAAGAGAGGGAGAAGATAGGCAAGCCATGCTTTGTGTGGAATCAGGTCAGATCTAAATTGTTTTCCCTTTGCAAATTAAAATTTTAATTTGAAGAATTTTTTCTAAATTGGCAAAATGTTATAAAATTTAAATAAATTTTCAAATCATTAACAGTAAACTTTAAATTTTACAAGTAAATGCTGGTGGCTTTGTTTTAAAGAGTGGGGGGTTTCAAGATGGCGATGCCATAAATGCAGAATTTATGTTGTATTTTATGTATGTAAGGGAAATAGAAATTTTAGATTAGAACTTATGTAAAGGGAAAGGGTTTTAAATAAGCAAATCAAAAAAAAGGAGTTAAATTAATTAAAGAGTTTAAAATATTATGAAGGTGTAAAGAATTTAAATAAAAGATGTGTTGAAATAAAGTTAAATATAATTAGCTAAAAGTAAATATCCAAGATGGCGGACAAAAGGCCATTGTTTACAACAGCTGATTGGAAGGCTATACTTTAGTTTCAGGTACTCCTATAAACAGGAGTGTTATTTCATATAATTAATTTAAACTAAATTGATAATTTATTTAGAAGGAGTCATTACGACATATTTCCATATGAAACAAATTGACATAAATTGTTTTCATTTAAAATAAACAAGGGTTCTAACAAATTGAAGCTTTTTAATGTAAACCTTTGATTTTATTTAGAAAAGGGTGAAATTATATATGTGTATAAAATAAATTGAATCAAACCTAGGTTTGAGTAAGAATAAAGGGACATGATTTTAATATGGGTAGATTTTAAATATTTTAAAAGGTGCAATAAAAGGGTTAAGTCAACCAAGAGATTTTAAATTTGTAAGTGGGTCTAGCTAACCAATTTTAATATGTTAATATAAGTTTTCTTTTTTGAATTATAAGTATATATATATATTGTTTATTTTATGATTTATGTGTATTTAAAATAATATCTTGGTGGTAGAGTAAATTAGAAAGAAAATTGAAACTTTTGCAAATTGGTTTAAAAATGTAAGTTCTATAATAAAGGCAAATGGGCTTGTAGCCATTTAGCAAAGGTATACAAAATTTATTAAATATCAATTTCCTTCAGAAATTGCATCGATAAATTTTAAATAAATTTTAGTATTTATAATTTAAATGAAGAAAGGGTTAACCAAATGATAACTAAAGGGTTTTTTGATTCTATATAAAAAGGGTTAAATGAATTTTAAAATTTGTAAATTTCTTTGTAAATGATCAAGGATCAGTTCAAAAGGGTTTAACTATGTTTTGATAAATATTAATAAATTTCATTATGTGGGTTTTCATGCCAAAAGGGTTAATCAAATCGTAACCAAAGGGTTAAATATTTTCTAATCAAAGGGTTAAATGAATTTAAATAAATTTGTAGATTTTGTAAATGATTGAGGATATGGGTAAACAGGTTAAATATGTTTCAGTAAATGTTTTATTAAAATATGTATTTAAATATTATAATCTCAATATGGGAAGGTGTTTGAATTTATTCAGCAGATGTTTTAAAAGTTTTTATAAATTATTATTTGATGTTCAGTAAATATTTTTGATAATCTTGTAGGAGATATGGCTATATGTTTTATATGTAATTTTTGTTTCAGTATGTACTTCATAATTGGTTTTTATATAATTTGATATGTTTTATGAAATTGGTTTTAGGTTGTTGGTAAAATTGTTTGAAATTTTACCTGCTAAAGTAAATAGAATTTGAATTTTAAATTGCTCATTTTAAATTGATAAAGATATAGAAAAAATTTGATCATTTAAATAGCTATGTAAAATATGGCCATAAAATAAAGTAGTGTGTTTAGAAAGTTTAAATAAATTGAACAAAATGTGAAAAGTAGGGATCTTTCGGAGTGTGTTGAAAAGTAAGGCTTTGCTTGAATCCAAAAGGTTAAAGCGAATTTCTGAAATTTGTAACAATTAAATTGTCAGTAAAAAGTTAGGTAAACAAAACCATATATTGACGTTTAAAATCGTAAGGTTGAGAACCTGGGAAAATAAAATAAAATTATGACAAGTTGTAAAGGGTTATATTTTCAATAAGTAAGATTGACCGTCAAGTAGAGCAAAGTTTTACGCTTTGGCATACTCCGATTGAAAGGAAATTAAAATCGTAAATTCTAAATTTAAATTGTAATGTCAACTAAAATAAGCAGAGTATGGTTTCTTAACTGTGTAAGAACCAACATAAATGATATTTTTAAGTCAAATAAATTGCAGACTGTGCATTGTAATATTAAATTTTAAATTTTTTAAAATTAAAAAATAAAGATTTTTTAACTAACTTGCAAACAAACTGAGTATTATTTTAAAAAAGTTTCTTACACTCTCCTACAGCTGATATGGTCATTTCGCCGTTTAGATGTCTTTCAAAAGAACCCATCCCCCGGGACGACTTACCCGCTAAGGGTAGAATCCGCAGCAAGTTAGGTTTTTTCTTTTTTAAGTCCAGTGACTTGTTCTCTGGCAGATTTTGGCGAGCATTGCACAGCGTTCGTGGTTTCGGCTGCGAGCGGCTCGTTTCAAAATTCTTGCTCTGCAGCGGAAGGGTTGACGGCGCCGTGTGTGGGTGCTGGCTCGGTCCGTTGCAACACACACACACACACACACACACACACACACACACACACACTCTCTCACACACACACACACACACGCGCGCGCGCGCGTGCGTATATATATATATATATATATATATATATATATATATAATAAATTGAAAATATTTCAAAAACAAGAATACTTTTAATGAATATCTTTATTCAAAGGTTTATTTGAATAAAGATTCAAATAATCTTTATTTTATTCAAAGATTATTAGATAATTATATTATTAGATAATTATTTTCCTGAAGATGCTGATACTATGTTATCGGCGAAAAGCTTTGTATAAATATATTCATTATAAGTATTCTTGTTTTTTTAAATATTTTTAATTTATTAACTATATTACAAGAAAACATATCACCATATTTAATATATATATATATATATATATATATATATATATATATATATATATATATATATATATATCTGTGTGTGTGTGTGTGTGTGTGTGTGTGTGTGTGTGTGTGTGTGTGTGTATTTATGTGTGTGTATATACATATATATATAGTAGTACTAGTAGTAGTAGGGAATGAAACTTACCTTTCATTCTTGACAGTAAATAAACCTCCCGACATAATTGCATCTGATGGTATAAGGTTATGTAAACAAAAGGAAATCATGTATCCATTTCAGTAAACTGTCTGGGAAGCTAGAGCAGGGAACATAACTTTCATAAACAAAATTCCTCATGTTAGAAATAAAAACTCCTGCTTTCTACGCTATGCACTAATTGGTTTAGCCAGTTTAAAAATTTTCGAAACTTGAATATTTCAAGATTTTATTCAAATAATTAACATTTATTTTCGGTTGTGCAAAACAATTTGTATAAAGATATATTCAATAATTTCTATTGTATTTATATTTATAAATCCATTTGTAATAAAACTAACTAAAGTATTTTACTTTGAGACCTTTTAATGCTATCCCTTCCTAATAACCTACGTACTTTACAAATAACATCAGATGTTAACGATAACACTTATTACACACACACACACACACACACATACACACACACACACACACACACACACACACACACACACACACACACACACACACACACACACACACACACACTAACACCACCACCACCACACACATACACAAACATACACACATACACAGACACACACACATTTTTTTAAACTATTTCCGAGTATAGTTATAAAGATTTATCAATGAATGCATTAGATTTACAGTGCGTAATGTTTAACGGTGGCCCTCGTTCTCCTCTAGCATTTGACTACTAGCCTAACTGAAAACATTATATATCGTCTCTTTCTTTACAGAAGCAGAGCAACACATTTAAAGATCATGTCTATAAAACTATTACAGTATTATCAATTAATTAGAGCTGTTTACACTTTAAACACGACACTGATGTTTTCTGAAGTGTTGGGTTTTAAGCCTGCACTGCAGCCCAGTCCAGCCTAGCGATCTCAAGGTCAAAGACACTGTTAAATCTCACGCACTGTACAACGTAGTAGTTTTACTTTATTATTCGTACACGAGGTAAAGTAGAATGCGAGTTTGTCACTGGCAACTTGTCCACGTTAAACGAGTGCCCTCGTTAAATGACATTATAATTAACTTATGGTATTACTAAGAAGCTGCCACTTTAAGTTTCTGTACGACCTAATTGTCAGTACTCCAATCCTACCGTTACTTCACTGGGAATTACACGATTAGTTTGTAATAAATCTAACTTTACTGCGCACGCATAGTGCGGACCACGTAACAGTGCACTTGACCTTGAGATATCCCAGTAGGCGAGCGGAAGGTAGAGTGTTAGTATAAATACTTTCCTACAAACATGATAAATAATGTCAAAACACTGACTTGCATGAGACGGTACATATTAGACAAAATCGATGATAAATTAGCTTCGGTATGAAATCTTGAAGAATCATGAAGTATGAGTAGACATATCGGATGCAGAAGCTGTAGATGTATAAATCGTTCTGAATATGTAACATGTTATTAGAAGTGGTAATAGGATTACAGGAGAAATCTCGTGCGATCTCTCAAGGTCAATATACTTTATGCAACGAAAATATCGTGCAAAACGTGTTCTTCCATTCTTTGCCTTTTTAACTTTAAGGATCGGTTAGACGATATGTAACTTACTTGAATTATTTTGGAAATAAGTTCGCATATACAATGGTAGAAAATCAATAACTATTGTACCCAAATATCCCTGTAGGCCTAAATCAAAGCATTTTGCGTAGAAGCGAGGAAAGCACCCTTCCCAACGCAACAAGAACCAACCCCGTGTGTAATCCCTCTGCATTTCCTTTTACTCCCCCCAAGGTTGAGGCGCTTCTCCCAACATAACCTAATATAAAATGTAAGAATGACAAGGAATTGTACTCAAACTATGCTGGTAATATGTAAATATAGAACCTGTTAGAAACTACCTCGCCATTTAATTTCTTCTTTTGAAATACATTCAGAATGTAAAAATGTATTATATTTATATGACTTGTTAAGTGTTATAATTAAAACTTCATAAGTAATGGAAAACGACAAATTTAGAAAGTAAGTAGCTAGACTTGAAGTAAATCCATTGTTAACTAGGACTATCAAGTTCCAAGTCCAAGACAAGTTTTCTGTTAAAATTTATTATCTTGAAATTTTCATTCTGTAGCTAATATTGGGACTACATAGGTTTCGTAAGAATATTAATACAGTTTTAAAATTAGTGCATTGCTTGCAGTATGATAGGATAATATTCTATAAAATTATTATGAATGCATACTTCCAGACACTGAGCACTAAAGTAGCGATACTTGAGCTATTCTTGTACAATGCTTTCTAAATAACGCTCGACAGAGTTCACCAATAGTTGTTATTTTCATCGTCTGCTTTGTCTTAACCAAGAAACGACAGAATTAAATGTCTTGATAATATATGGGGAAGCCACTAACAGTAAATAAATCTTTCAATCTTTGGTGACGTTTATATCTGCCCTTAAAGTTAAAAAACAACTGTAATTAATGGGTAAATGTTATCTCGTTACCCAAGCAAACGGTTTTATAAAGATAAACCATCTCTGTTTTAATATCACTTATCCTTTTGTTAACAAACATAAGTGGAATCGTTGTGTAGGTAGAGTGGAGGCTAACGGTAGAGGGCATAAATAATTAAAGGTGTATTTTCTATTACCCCTATAACAAGGCCGTTCCCCTTATATTCCACCCCTCTATGTTTTTTGGGAACAGATGGTTTAATCAATAACTATGACAAGTAAGCCAGCTAAAGTGAAGACTTCGCAGAGTTTTCACTTTCATTTTCAGTTATGTTGTAAAATAAAAATATAATGAAAAGTGTATTAAGAGTACAGAAATTATTTCTAATTGTTATTTTTATAATAATTTAACTATTCTCTATAAAAATATTTTCACTATCAAGTATTATTATTTCAAAGCGCAGATATAAATAAAGAATTTTAGGTAGTTTGGAAGAGGCACAAACCAAATTTATGAGTAAACTTTTAGGATTAATATTTATAGGTATATATTGAGTAAATTATAGAATGAAGATTAACAACTTGGGCTCAAGCAATACTTGCATTACAATTCGGTGGTGACGTTTACACAGTACAAGACCCGGCAAAAGCTAATGCGAGAGTTTTGGGAAGAACTTTACAGTATGCAGTAGACATCAAATGTCTACAGAGAAGTTGAAGGAAAGTCGACTTTCTTAAGTACATTTGCCGTCAATCAAAGGTGGCTGGCCTCTACAAGTGACATGATGATTACAATTCATTGAAGCGGTCTTGTGACCAATGCATTGCAGGACAGAATATGTCAGTAGCAGCCCCATAATGTAGCAATTTGTTAACATTTTGAGGACTTATAAAAACCTCTATCATTGCTTTGTCTTTGTGAAAGAGTATTTTTTTTAATATATATTTTTTGATAAATGTGTAAGATGTAACAACCACGTGTATACTGTAAGCTGTAAGCGAACTACGTAAGTAGAGATGCTTTTAGTACATTACAATCGATATGAGATGTTTACGGAGAAAAACTGCGAAGCAAAATAAGTTTTTTTATTTTCAAGACACTCTAGTGCGGGATATCTCTGCTGTAGGACAAGTAGTTTTGATATGCAAGTCGAAAAACCAAAACAGTTCCGTCAGATAAAAATTGAATATTTTGTAAAATCAAAATCGGCCTATCTGCCGCAGCTGAATTATTCCTACATGCACCTTCAGAGCAACAAGAAAGTAGAAAACCTACTCAGGTGTCAATAGCAGGAGGTCACGGTAGGCGTATCACCTTCCTTAATTGGAGGATACTGGTGACGAGAGATAGATTCGAATGAAATATGTAGCAGGAGGTCAAGGAAGGCGATCACCTTTCTTGGTTAGAGGATAATGGTGACGAGAGATAGATTCGAATGAAATATGTAGCAGGAGGTCAAGGAAGGCGATCATCTTTCTTGGTAGGAGGATACTGGTGACGAGAGATAGATTCGAATGAAATATGTAGCAGGAGGTCAAGGAAGGCGATCACCTTTCTTGGTTAGAGGATACTGGTGACGAGAGATAGATTCGAATGAAATATGTAGCAGGAGGTCAAGGAAGGCGATCATCTTTCTTGGTAGGAGGATACTGGTGACGAGAGATAGATTCGAATGAAATATGTAGCAGGAGGTCACGGTAGGCGTATCACCTTCCTTAATTGGAGGATACTGGTGACGAGAGATAGATTCGAATGAAATATGTAGTAGGAGGTCAAGGAAGGCGATCACCTTTCTTGGTAGGAGGATACTGGTGACGAGAGATAGATTCGAATGAAATATGTAGTAGGAGGTCAAGGAAGGCGATCACCTTTCTTGGTTGGAGGATAATGGTGACGAGAGATAGATTCGAATGAAATATGTAGCAGGAGGTCAAAAAAGGCGATCACCTTTCTTGGTTGGAGGATAATGGTGACGAGAGATAGATTCGAATGAAATATGTAGCAGGAGGTCAAGGAAGGCGATCATCTTTCTTGGTAGGAGGATACTGGTGACGAGAGATAGATTCGAATGAAATATGTAGCAGGAGGTCACGGTAGGCGTATCACCTTCCTTAATTGGAGGATACTGGTGACGAGAGATAGATTCGAATGAAATATGTAGCAGGAGGTCAAGGAAGGCGATCACCTTTCTTGGTAGGAGGATACTGGTGACGAGAGATAGATTCGAATGAAATATGTAGTAGGAGATCAAGGAAGGCGATCACCTTTCTTGGTAGGAGGATACTGGTGACGAGAGATAGATTCGAATGAAATATGTAGTAGGAGGTCAAGGAAGGCGATCACCTTTCTTGGTTAGAGGATAATGGTGACGAGAGATAGATTCGAATGAAATATGTAGCAGGAGGTCAAAAAAGGCGATCACCTTTCTTGGTTAGAGGATAATGGTGACGAGAGATAGATTCGAATGAAATATGTAGCAGGAGGTCAAAAAAGGCGATCACCTTTCTTGGTTGGAGGATAATGATGACGAGGGAAAGATTTGGATGTTTTCAGAGCATTGTGCACGAGCATTGTGACGACACATTATACATTATATATTATTCAATAATATATAAATAATCTCACAGCACTCTTTGGCGATAAATCATCTATTTAATTCCAACAATATAGAATAAATTTCGTATCAGAACTGGTTATGTTGAAATAAAGCAAGTAATTTTAATACCCCACCTTCAAAGTATCATTGTATCAAGAAATTCTTTTCTATGAAACCTAAAATACAGCTGTACCTGAAGTAATAGTTTAAGGATAATGTTTTAAATAGAAAATATTCTTCATTTCATTGCACGTAATAGCTACGGTTTGGATCCACATTGAAATACACTTTCCGTTACAGAAAATCCAGCCTCTTCTACACAAAAACCAAACTGAATACAAAACTCTGCCCCTCATCGATTTTATTTGCATTAATAAAAAAAAACTTTCAATGCCAGTTGAAGTAAATTTAATTACTCCTTCGATTTGAAGTTTTTATACTCTCGCCAACTTACGCCCTAATTAATTTCCTTCTCTTTATTTTAAACCGAAGATTTTATACAATTTATTTCAAACCTGACTTACAATTTGAATTAATTTGATCGCCCGTAAATATATTAGGTTCAGAAATGTATTTGATGTGACTACTGGCTTGTGTTCAAATTAAAGATTCTCAAAGCAGTAATCTTTCAGTGGTTATAAATAATTACAATAGCTTATGTATTTATGTCATATTATGTTTAAAATGAATATAACATTGAACATTTAAAAAGTGCGGATATAAATAAGTCAAATAGAGTAGATAATATCTATATTAGGATTAACTAGCTTTCTACAAATTTGATTCCCTAAGTACAACCTCAAATTGACATGCTTTTGTATCAATTTATTGGATGTGTCTCCGTTTTCAGGCAATATTGTGATTCCAAAGAAAATACTAAAGAATTTTTTTTAATCGCGTTCAGTTGTAATTATTGTGTAAAGGAAAATTATTCAGGTTAAATTTACAATGTTTATAACTTAAAAACTATATTCGATTCATTTTAAAACAACTATATAAAAAATTAGGTAATATATTGTTTAAAAAATTAAATTTGAATGAAACATTAGTAGCTGCACATTATACTTTTAGTATATGCTAGTATTTAGTTTTAGAGCTTTAGTGGATTTTCTGTGAATACGTCTTAATTAGTAATTAGTAAAACCAGGTCAGTGAATCTGTGAGTGTGTAACGTCCATTAAAAACAAAACCTTACGGTAAACCTTGAAACTAAAGAATTTCTTCGCTAAATCTATGAATGTGATTCTGTAGTAAATTACTCCCTATTAAAGGGCTGGAAGTTATTAAATCAAGGGAGACGGGGTTTGCAATAGTCGGTCGCTGGAGTTTTCAGTTTAGGCCCAGCCTGAAGTTCCTTTTTACTGTGACAGTCTTCATGATCTCTGTACGTCTCTTGTTTTATCTTTATTAGAAAAAATAATTGAAGTAAAAGTTAAAAGTATTTTTAAAACAATCTATTTACAATTATCTACTTTATTATGAATAATATTATTGATATTATTATCATCTTTATGCATACAAGCATCGTGACGTACTTATAAATAAGATCATTTTTTCATTTTTCGATACATTGCGTATAGTACAATGTGCTTATCTATCTATGCCATTTTAGAATGTAACAAACATGTAACTTGATTTATAATAAAGACTCTATTCGGCTCTATACGAAAATACTATGTTTATAATATCTCAAACCTAACTCAATATATTTATTACTTAAAAGTTTTAAATATAATATTTATTTTTTATAACTATTGTTATTTAGTAATTTTTAAATGTAAATTCATATAACCTATTAGTAGGTTAAAAAAAATAATAATACAAATTTGGTTACATTTTAAAAATTAAATACAAACTATTGATATCAAAATGTAGATTTAAATGGTTATATTATTTTTGCTCTATTAGCTTACACTCTCCTGATATTTATGTTATAGAAATTTTCAATCGTTCGTAAAATACGATTTTAATCATCCAATAAAGTACACATACACTTTTTTTAAACCTGCAGTGGATGACAATTGATGGCAATACAGTTTTTTAAATATCTATACAATAATTCAATTATAAAAATTTGGAGTCAAGGTCGGATTCGAACTCAGTATCTTCATGTTCGAAGTCTGGCGTTTATTGATACTGAGCCAAATTTCCATTGCTTTAATTGAACTTCTCAAAGAAATAAATGAAAAAACTCCATTGCATAAACTTAAATTGTTGCTATGGTAACCACACAATATAAATAATGATCTAGGATTAAAAATTATTGAAAAAAATAAAATGAACAAACTGCATTAACGGTATCGAACTTTGCTTCACAAACGGACAATGTGAAAGGAAAGCAAAAAAAAAACAACAATGGAATTCAATCGATAAAAAAAAGAAAGCGTGTAAATAGTAACGAGTAAAAATAATAGCCCAACACCATATACATAGAAAGGAAAATGGAAATTCGTTATCTGTTTTTCCAAGTTAATATTGTTATTCTGATATATGTATATAAATATATTTGTATATATATATATATATATATATATATATATATATATATATAAATATTGCAATATGTTTTCTTGCGTATTAATAAAGAACAAAAGTAAAAATACAAATACAAGAATTATATTTGAATTTACAATTCAAAGCTTTTCGTTGGCTAACAGTACCAACATCATCAGGAATATTAAACAATTCAAAGTGAATTGTTTAATATTCCTGATGATGTTGGTACTGTTAGCCAACGAAAAGCTTTGAATTGTAAATTCAAATATAATTCTTGTATTTGTATTTTGACTTTTGTTCTTTATATATATATATATATATATATATATATATATATATATATATATATATATATATATATATATATAGGCCTAAATATATAATTTTATTTATAAAAAATATATATATATATTTTTTCTTTGTTAATTTGAGTAGGAATTGACTTAACAAAACAAATTGACATTACTTTCATTAAATATAGTTGTAATTCCAATTCCAATATTTTATGCCTTAGTAACTAGGCCTCTCCTCAAATAAAATCTGAGAACGTTTCGTATTCTATTACTTGAGTTGTCATTAGGAATTCAGTAGAAAAAGTGAGGAAAATTACATTCCTGTTTATAGCTATAGTTCCATTTACAAATGTTAAATATTTCGCTAAAATAATGTAATTTTTTGGAAATGATTTTTTCAAAATACTTTATTTTTCTAATACTTAATTGTGTTTCTTCCTAAACACAAGTTTAAGACATCTTTAATTACTCATCATAAAGAAATTTATAAACTGATTTTACATTTTACTAGGTTTAACTGTAACTTTACTGAACCTCAAAATTTGTTAAAACAAACGGCGTCTCTCTATCCCACCTCCGCACCAAGCCACCCTTTCCTCCTCCCTCCTGAAGGGTGTAATCTCCAGAAAGTTTCTTAGACGTCTAAACGGGTCTGAAGTTTACCTAAGGCGAGAAATATGAAGCTTAAACGTTGATTTTAATTGGATTATGTCATTTTGAGACGATATTACAAATTTATTTTGTGTGTTTAACATTATTCTACGAATATTTATACTTCCCTATAATTCAATTTATTTTAGGAAAATTTATGGTTTGTTTCATCTTTAAGATAACTTTTTAACAAAAAATTATTATTTAAATATTCAAAATTAGATATTTTCATATACACTGACTACACGCTACGGATTTATTTATTAAAAACTAGGTTTTTGGTTATGTTTTGTTTGGTCAAAGAAAATGTTTTTTAAAAATTTAAACCGACTGTTCAAGTAGTGTTTTGTTTATATATTATTATTTTTTTGTTTAAAAGTACCTGTTTATAGTTCCAAAGAAACTATAAAAATGTCTTTCGGTTTTCCATTCATAATGAACGTCATTAGCAATAATCTGTATTACTATCGACGGATTATACATAGAAAACAAACAATAAGAAACGTTGAAATGTATATGTTTTATGATATTTTTTGTTGTTATATGAGCATATTATCTATGTTTGAATATCTGAACTACATTTTTACATCCCTCTACTCAAGAAAGGGCGTATCGGGTTGAAAACTCCTCACGGCTTGGATAAACAGCGGCATTGGTCGACTCTCTGAGCTAACCTTTCCTACGTCCTCTACCACAGTGGTTTGCATCACTTCTATCTATATACACAAAATACACAGCCCTTTTCATAGGGCCCATAGTTATATTAACTGATTCCCTCAATTCATAAACAATCTTTAAACTAGAACATAATGTACATTTAAGTTAATGAGAGCTTAGCTATTGAGAAGATACTTTAAATCTCACTACACACTAGTTTATTAAAACAAACCGACTAGTTTCAACGAAAATGTCGCCTTCATCAGTGCTTGGATATTATACTAATACTCAGTATTGCTACTACTGTAGTAGCCAAGCATTAATGAAGGTGACATCGTCGTCGAAACTAGTCTGTTTGTTTAATTAAACTAGTGTATAGTGAGATGTAGAACTGTTTTAATATGTACGGTTGTACACTGTAGACTGTTATCGTGCTGTTACTATATTCATGGAATGTAGGAAGGTAAAAGAGTTTCCCAGGAAATCTTTTGAAATTGAAACTTTTCGTAGATATTCCAAAACGCCTCTGTCCATTGTTGCCTTACTTCAGTCACCATTGTTTCTCCATTTCATGTATTGTTATTCCACTATTATTTCTGTAAATCTCTTGTAATTTTGAAAGTAAAGTTTACTAATGAACCCACAATAATTACTGCAATAATAAAAAGCAATTAATTATACCTCTCTCATTTTATAAGAAATCAAATATGAGGAAGGTGAATTAGAGGACTGACCTTGTAATCTAGTAGGCAGTTAAAACAATGACTAAATAATTATATAAAACAGCTTAATAAATTCTAATCCAAATTGAAATATATTTTTAAATAGGACATATAATTGGGTAATTACTTTAAAAAGTATATCGTTTTACAAGGAAAAGCGGACATTTTTTTACTAGTTACTTGGCAAAGTCGTGGAATAATATAATACTGTGTGATGGCTTCTCTGATGTAACTTTTATAATGATGATTCTTTCCTTCACCATACCACATGGATTAGGGTGGAGCTTTACTTGAGTGATGGGATATTCTAGGAAGCTAGCTAGTGTGGTCAGCACGGACCGCATGTGCTGAGTCGGGGCTGCTGAGAGGATAATAAAAACCTTACAAACACACACATACACACACTCACACACACACACACACACACACACACACACACACACACACACACACACACACACACACACACACACACACACACACACACACATACACACACACACTCTCTCTCTCTCTCTCTCTCTCTCACACACACACACACACACACACACACACACACACACACACACACACACACACACACACACACACATACACACACACACTCTCTCTCTCTCACACACACACACACACACTCACACACACTTCGTAGAATGAAGGAATAATTAAATTATAAAGAATGTATAGAAATAGCATATTCAAGAAATGGATATGAAAATTTTGAAAACAAAATTGTTATATGTCTAATGTAGTGTAAGGATTATTGTTACTTGTTATAAATATGTTAATAATTATGTTTATCTGTTTGGGTTAAGGGAGAGAAGAACCAAAATTTTCATATTTTAAAAAGGGGGGAAATTTGCAACGGCCAGAATGACTGATGCAAATAAATCTGGTATTACTAAAGATAAATGTAACTAAGCCTAAAATAGTTAAATAGATCAATCACTAATATTCCAATTATTTCATAGTAGTATAATAAAAATGTTAAATATAGGGAAAATCAATGTAAACTAAGGTAATTAGAACTAAATAGACAAACTGGGAATGTTAGAATAAATTATAAACCAACACAACATTAATTAGGCTAACGGCTCATAGACCGATTTAAATGAAACAGTAAAAGTGAGGCCTATGGGACCCAGCCAAAATGTATAATATTAAATTAATTTTGACCAAATATAATCAGGGATCGTGAATATTATTATGAAAATGTGCGGAAAGTAAATTAGGCCTAGCTAGGGAGAGTAGTATTTCTGTAAAGGTGCAAATTTTAATTTAAAACATAACTTAAAATTGAGGTTATCCAAGATTGGAGCTATATAAGTTTCGGGAAAACCCGCGTGGGGAGATTGTTTATACTGCAGCGATAGCGCTACCGTCGAAATTTGAGTTAGCAAGAAGAAACAGCAAGTTAATTAAATTAGATGAAATAAAGACAAACAAATTATTAAATGGAAGTTAAAACATTGAAATAACACATTGGAGTAAAGAAAAGTCTTTCACAAAAATTGAAAGTAATTAAAATTCAAAATTACGAAATAAACAAAGTCAGTCACCATAGCAACGGCTTTCTCATTGGTTAAAAATGTAAGATGGACATCATAAAGGCGGAAGTTTGAAGAAATAGGTGAAGACGAAGCCAAAATGGTGACACTTATTCAGAACAGTTTGAGCAGTCATCGGGTATGGTCGTATTGATAAACGCAGAGCCATTAACGACCCAATATCTGGTAAGAAGTCCGTATAAAGTGCTACGATGTGACCCGGGGAGTGTACAAATATATGAGCTGAAGCTCATATATGTTTCTACCAACATCTCGACCAAGAAAATGAAAAAAGAAGCCGAACTTAAAATTCACCGACGCCATGCAATGTAGTGAAGCCTACATCCAAACCCCATGGAAGCTGGTAAGAAGCCCAAAGACAACCCAACTATAGAAGATACTTAACGTTTTGCAGTATAAGGTCATATAAACAATTTAATTTTCTTTTAGATAAAATTTTATTTCAAAATATAATAACTTAAAATCAAAATTAACAAAAAATTGAATAACCTAAGGGACTG
>JBAIZL010000001.1:334065282-334107782 GCA_036971475.1 Prosapia bicincta | reverse complement strand
AACTTGAACGTTCATTAAAATGAACTTATTTCACCTCTCTCTCTCTCTTTTTCTCGCTCTCTTTCCCTCTCTCTCTCTCTCTCATTCTCCCTCTGTCTCTCTCTTTTTCTATATATATATACACACAGTAGAGTCTCGATAATTTGAAGTAGAAGGGACCGACACTCCCTCGAATTACCGAATTTGGAATACATGGAAATACGTTCCTGTGCATTAGACAAAATAGGAGATTTAATGAGCTCTAATACAATAGGTAATTAAAAACGCACTAAATAAGCTTATACAACTTTATATGAATATTTCTTGGAAGCCTGACTTATTTCCTTTGCGTACGTATTGATATAAACATTTCATTGAAGCCCGACATATCAATTTCTTTCAAATAGATAAAATAGGCTCGATTGGAAATAGACTCGAATTTAGCGGAAATGTCACGACTGGGTATTCCGAGGCTCTACTGTATATATATTCACGCATATATTCGTTTAATAACACTAATAATAAGTAATTTAATAATAGATAAAATACATTTAAAATAGTTATATAAAGATAAATATGGTTAAAATAACCAAAGGTCTTTGATTCTAAAAATCTCAACTAACTAAAATATATATTTTAAAACTAATTTCTACTATGTGGCGGGGTTGCACGTGTATTAAATAAAGTGCTTTGTGAGTAAACTAGGATCACCCCTTTTCTCCACTTCCCGCCCGTTCTCTCTTTTCTCAGTAATTGTCGGACAAATTTTAATCAATATGGAAGTGTATGTCTGAGAAAACTGTTTTATAAAGACCATTATTACGAAACAAAGTTCTAAAATGTTCGCATCACATTACTGTTATAGACTATAAACACAATATTATGAAATGAACTTTTAATACAGTTTTAATGTAGTAACTGAAGAAAATCGCCCCAAAGAGTTATAAATTAGTCATGGTAAACTTTTTAATACATTAAAAAAATAATAAAAGTAATTTGAAGAGTGTTTGGTGTCATTATAGTGTATTCCTTGATGCTATGGTGTTCAAATTTGAATGTTTAATCAAAAATATACTTCTATTCTAACTGTCTTGTTTTTTATTTAAACGTGAATCAATCTTGGCCGCATGAGAACAACAGCGAGACAACATAGATCTTTGTAATACAGACGTGCATCGTTTATTGTTATGCTGACGTATAGACATGTTTTATTACTCACTAGTTATGCATCGTGCATTATTATGCTGACGTACAGAGAACATGTATTACTCACTAGTTATGCATCGTGCACTGTTATGGTGACGTATAGACATGCTGTATTACTCGATAGTTATTCATCGCTCATTATTATGCTGACGTATAGAGAACATGTATTACTCACTAGTTATGCATCGTGCATTATTATGCTGACGTACAGAGAACATGTATTACTCACTAGTTTTGCATCGTGCACTGTTATGGTGACGTATAGACATGCTGTATTACTCGATAGTTATTCATCGCTCATTATTATGCTGACGTATAGAGAACATGTATTACTCACTAGTTATGCATCGTGCATTATTATGATGACGTACAGAGATGCTGTATTAATCGCAAGTTTTGCATCGTGCACTGTTATGGTGACGTATAGACATGCTGTATTACTCGATAGTTATTCATCGCTCATTATTATGCTGACGTATAGAGAACATGTATTACTCGCTAGTTATGCATCGTGCATTGTTATGCTAACGTATAGAGATGCTGTATTATTCGATAGTTATGCATCGCTCATTGTTATGCTGACGTATAGAGATTCTGTATTATTCGCTAGTTATGCATCATGCATTGTTATGCTGACGTATACAGATGCTGTATTACTCGTTAGTTATATATTGTATCGCATTTCAGTATGCCATATAGTTTTGCTACCAATTGGATTTTTCTCCCTTTTTTGTGGACCTACTTTAGCATTTTTTTAAAACATGTTTAATATCAAAAGTCTGAGCTAACCCTCTGATATAAGTAGAATAAAATGATTTATTTTTTTAATTCTGTTCTTTAATTATCGACACTTCAATGACTAGATATTCTAAAACGGTCGAAGTTCTAAAAATCAATGAAAACCTATTTAGAATGTTTCTTGAATTTATAGGTTTAAGAAATTGATGAAGTGTTTATGAATTTCAGTAGGTTTATTCTTTAAATATGAATGATATTTCATTCGAAAATCAGAACAAGAAAAAAAATTGCCTTTGACGAAAATCTGCTGATTCTGGTTTATTTTATCCATAATAAGCGCTTAGTTGTATATAATGCCCGTTTAGTAACGCAATCCTTCCTTTATTCTATCCCGAAGGCTAACTTTTGTTAACCTTTAATTTGAAAAATAATTTCAACTAATTTGGACTCGTATGGACAAACTTATACAAATAAAAACTCGTACAACTCATACAGTTATTTATTATTGTTAATAATTTTTAAAAAATACGAAAATTAGAATTTGTATTCCTTGGTTTTGATTAGAACAACGTATCTCTCTACAGAAAATGTTTCAAAATAGTTGAAGCTCAATATACACCTTTTAATATCTACCTTTATTGTTCATGTCTTATATTCTTAAATTTTATTCTCCACAGCAAAACAAATTATAAAAATAAAAAGTTGATTTTACAAGGTATATTTTTGTGCTGAACGCGTGTATAAGTTATTCAATTTTCCATGACAAAATAAAAATAGAAATAAATAATAACCTAATAACCTTTAAAGACTGCATTTCCATTACTAAAGTCCTCTGTTCTAATTTATTTCTGAAACAATATTTCAATATCCTGCTGTTAGTAATGTGCAAGCTATGAAATGAGGTATAGAATAGAATGTCTAGGAAGCAAGAGGCGTATGGATATTCGTGGAATACTTATGAGTTTTATTTGTCAATAATTGTGTACAAGTGTAAATACTTTTTGTATCATTTAATTATAATAATAAAGGAATGTTAAATATAAAATGTTTACCTCCAACGTATTTAAAGAAATGTTTTCCATCCATAAATGCACGTTTGATTTCCAGCCGTGTGTTGAAAGCTTTGGTCAATAGTACTCGGCTTCGGCAATCTAGTTCACTTACACAAGTCGCAACACACACTCGGAAGCGTCGGCAGCTTAGGGGTTGCGAGAAAGCGACGCGCACTGGCCCCTCACAGACACACAACTGCGTCCTTCTACCCTCCCACAACACCCCCTCACCCCACACCCTACCTCCCTCTACTATCGCTGCGCTGGCACCAGCAAAGATATTCGAGGGCTTTTAATTTTATCAATTATTCATTCTTTTAATACAAGTAATTTGTTCCTTCGCTATTGAAGACATTGCAATCATTAAAGCAATCAATATATTGGGCAACTCACAAAACCTAGCACTGGCGCTATGTGTTAGGTTATTTTTAATATATATATATATATATATATATATATATATATATATATATATATATATATATATATATGTATATATATATATATATATATATATATATATATATATGTATATATATATATATATATATATATATATATATATATATATATATATATATATAATTATATGAATGTTTGTATGTATCTATGTATGAGTCTTATGCATTACTAAACCACTGATCCGATCGCCATAAATCTTTGGGAAATTGTTGAGTACATTTCTGGTAAGGTTTATGGTAACATAGTTTTTTTCCAACATGTAGTTTTTAGGTGTTAAAAATTAGCATAAAATATGACTTTCTATCTTTTGTTTCCTAGGCAATCTCTTCTACAATATAACACTATTTCCCAACACATTTCAAACAATATTCAAAACATATTGTATATCCGAATGTACTTCAAAAAATAACATTCAATCAAGAACTTTTATTGTCACACTTTTCTCGATCGACTACTATAAATAAGTTCAGCTATTATTATGTTAATAAAATACTCAATTAGGTTTAGCTAATGCTATTACACCATTCATTGAGTTTTAGACTATACGAAGTTCGCCGGGTTAGCTAGTATATATATATATATATGTATGTATATATATATATATATATATATAGTAAACTATAATTTAACATATGTTGTATATCTTACATTATTGTATTATTCATTCCTGATCATGTTGATACTGTTTACCAACGAAAAGCATTAAATAAAAAATTAATAAATAATTCTTGTATTTGAAGACCTCAGTTATTTTGATACATACAATGAATAAATATATTTCAAACACAAAAATAGTTTTATTCATATACAGTATTTCCAAAGCTTTTAACCAGTAAAATAAGCATTAGCATCTTCAGGAAAAACAATGATATAACAAAACTTTTACAAAAATTAAATCATATGTACTACAATTCTACCATATGTTTATTGGTATTTATAGTTCTACGTAATTCCTACCCATGACATCAATGACCTTGTAAATAGTTTAGTGTTTTGATTTCACTTGAAATCGCTCAAGTGTTTCTTTCAAGTGTTCTTTCATGCATATTATTTTGATTATTGTTATTGCTTATTATATTTTTAACTTTACTATCAGTTTTGTAATTTGTATATTTGTTTCTTTAAATAATCTTGTAATTTTGTTTATTTCTCTACCTCTGACTGTAAAATTTGTATAATTATTTTCTCTTTTAGACTATTATTTACAAAGTTATTGTTGGTTTTATGTTTTCTTATTATGTTATTATTTAATATATCTATAGTTTTTCTTTTATATCCATTTTTTAGTGAAATATATTTATTTGATCAATTATGCTCTTGGTATTTTGTAAATTCTATAGGCTACAATAAATTATACAGTGCTGCCATTTTTTAGTTATAAGGATGATTTGAATAATTTGGTAATATTTGATTTGTCTGCGTTGGTTTTTCATTGTTTGTAGTAATTGTAATATTTAAATAATTCAGTTTGTTGTTTGATTTGAACTCATGAGTAAATTTTTATGTATATTATTTATACAATTTAATATTTCGTCAATGTTTAAACCATTATTATTTGATATATATAATCCATCATCTACATATCGAAACCACTGTCCATATTGATCGTATGTTTTAATAATGTTATCTATTTCAATGTCTATATTTAGTTAATTAGAGCTTAGCTAGTGAGAACTATTTACAGAGGTAAAAGTTAAAATAGTGAGCTCAAAATTTCACAAAAAATTAGTTTTTAATATTGTTTTTAGTTTTTTTTTTTTTGTTTCAGATATAAGTATTAAATTAGTTGCTACTGCTACCTTGTTAAAAATGTTAAAATATGTATAAGTGTTGATGTTTGTTTATTTATCTTGACTTGTTTTTACTTTTAATTTTGTATAAACTGATTTTTTTAGTGAATTGTTTATAATGTGTATTTTTATGTAATATATAATTGCTATTTTGTAAGCTTTGTTTAGGATTTGTTTATTGATGATAGTGCGAAATAGGGGGGGGGAGATAAAGAACAAAATATTAATAATAATACCAGTTGTGTAAAATATATACCTCTCCTGAGTAAGAAGTGTTGTGCTATGTATTAGATTAATTTTATTGCATGACTTTGTATTTTTATCTTGTTTGTTTTATTTGACTTGTACGATAGCTTGACAATATGTTAGTAGTAGCCAAGCACTGAGGAAGGCGATATCGTCGCTGAAACTAGTTTGTTGTGTGTGTGTTTAATAAAAACTAATTTTTTGTGAGATTTTGAGTTCACTATAATGACTTTCACCTTTGTCAATGTCGATATTTTATAAAAACGTTTCTGATAACATGCTTGACACTTTCTATTGTTATATCCAACTAAAAACCACAACTAACCACTAAATATAAATCCTTTAAATGCATTTATTTCCATTTTTGTTTATATAGCTTTTGAATATCTGCGTTCTGAGCGTAATTCCCGCTAACATGAATCCAAACACAATTCGAATATTTCATTCTGAGCCATGCACGTGACTCACAGAGGGGTTCTAACAGTGTTGCATTATTGCGATGAAATGTTTAATTTCTTTCAGAAGATGTACGACTACGTATATCTGAGAGGTATTTAGTGATACTAGATAACAATTTTACCATGTGCAAGAATAGTAAATCCTAAATGCTAACTTATTGTCCCAAATTATTTTCAGTAACCTTGTATAATTCATCGTTTAGTAATGTAAGAAAAAAACTTCAATTGAATTTCAGATAAATGTACAATATGTTTAATAACACTATATTATTAAAAGTGTTTTTTCTATAAAACTGGTGAATTAATTTTTTTCCAAAGAGAAGCTTAACCTGAGAGCCGTAAATGCATGGGGAAATCATTCTAATAGGTAGGTTTGTGGTGCCATTAGATAGCCGTGTAAGTGGCTGAGTACCATTATCGCTAGGGGTCCTTTTTCTTACTTAGATTTCCTAGTTCCTTGCTTTAATTCAGACTTTGTTATTCTTTCTCTGACACATGAAACATTGCCTCAAAGATGTCACACAGTATTTCTATATCATTTTTTCGACTTTTATTGGATCAATGTTATTTGTTTTCTTAATGAAACTATCGTAATATTTGAGTAAATTGTTTTTATGCTTACGAATGCAACATTATTATGTAGATATCGCACATACTCACCGGCACTCAAAAGTCTGGAGACACTTTAATCCGACATTCATAAACGTACAACACACGGATGTACCCTAAACTGTGGCCCGAACTTGAGAAAGAGTGTGAGGGCCGGAAGCGTGCCTCAATCACTACTCAAGCCTGGCCGGGCACACTATAAGCGGTAGTGCTAATACACATTTACGTCACGTTCTCCGTGGACTTTGTTTACTAGACGAAGTTTACTATACAACTCATTGTATTTATAGTAGACTCTCTGAAACTAAACTAGCCTAATTATGTAGTCTCTTTGTACCTAAGCTAGTCTTTATGAATCAAGAGTTGGCCCATTTTATCCAAACTAGACTCTTTTTACCTGAACTACTTTTATTAACTAAATCAGGCAGTTTGTACCTAAACTAGCCTCTTTTTATCTAACCTAGATAAAACATTGTACCTAAACTAAACACTTTATAAATAAATCAGACTCTTTGTACCCTAAATAGTCTCTATCTACCTATCTGCACTTTGTACATGAATCAAGTTCTATGTACCTAACCTAGACACTTTGTCACCAAAATAGGCTCTTTGGATCAAAACAAGATATTTTGAAGCTGAAGTATTATTTGTCTAACTAAACTAGACACGTTTACCTACTCTAGACTCTTCGTACCCTAAATAGTCTCTATCTACCTATACCTAACCTAACCTATGTACCTAACCTAGACACTGTCACAAAAATAGGCTCTTTGCATCAAAACAAGATATTTTGAAGCTGAAGTATTATTTGTCTAACTAAACTAGACACGTTTACCTACTCTAGACTCTTTGTACCCTAAATAGTCTCTATCTACCTATACCTAACCTAACCTATGTACCTAACCTAGACACTGTCACAAAAATAGGCTCTTTGCATCAAAACAAGATATTTTGAAGCTGAAGTATTATTTGTCTAACTAAACTAGACACGTTTACCTACACTAGACTCTTTGTACCAAAACTAGACCCTATGTAAGCCTACCTGAACCAGACAATTTCTACCTAATGAAACTCTTTGTACCTAAACTAGTCTCTTTGTGCCTATAACAGACACATTGTACCTAGAGAAGACGAAGGTATGTTCACAAACAAGACCTTATGTATATAAGGTAGACACTTTCTACGTAAACTAGACTATTGCCTAAAGCAGACTATGTATGCCGACTCTAGGCTCTCTGTATCTAAACTAGGCTCTATGGTCCTAAATTAGGCTCTATGGTCCTAAACTAGGCTCTATGTTTCTAAACTAGGCTCTTGGTACTTAGATTAGTCTCAACTTAAGAAACGTTTAAAAGTAATTTATTTGTCCAGAGGCTGGACGGGTTTTTATTACATACTTTTGTATGTAGTAGATTAACATTGATATATTTTAATATATATATATATATATATATTAAGTAATAGGTCTATATATTAACCCTAATTTATACACACACACACATATATATATATATATATATATATATATATATATATATATATATATATATATACATATATAATTTTAAAACAACATAAGTTATTTAAATACAAGAATATTATTTATTTATATTCAAAGCTTTTCGTTGGTAAACAGTACCAACATCATAAGGAATGAAAATTACAATGATTGTATTTTTCATTCCTGATGATGTTGGTACTGTTTACCAACGAAAAGCTTTGAATATAAATAAATAATATTCTTGTATTTGAATATCCTATGTTGTTTTAAATTATTAAACAAGAAAACATATTATATATATATATATATATATATATATATATATATATATATATATATATATACATATATATATATATAATATATAATATATATATATATATATATATATATATATATATATATATATATTCAAAATAATATATTAGAGTCTACAAAAAATGTAGCCTTTTTTATATATCTATTTTAATTGTTAAGTCAGAAGTAAAATTTTGAAATAAAAATATTTCAAGTTATTAAACATGAATATTGTCTATCAGACTAATTTTTAAAAATTTAACATGATTAGTATTTTCACAAAAACTTCTGTAATGGACGAATGCTGATGACAAAACGACTATTAGTTATTTAAACGACGCGGTGGTCACCTGATCAGGGTCTGAAGACGTACAAGAATGGAAGGGTCCTTAAGCTGGGGAAGCCTTGTAGAAATGGTTCCTTGAAAGGGGTTGCCGAAAATATACTCTAAACACGAAACGACCTATATTATACTACACTACTATTTCAGTTCTCATAATATCTTTGAATTTCTATGTTTATAAAAATCCAACAGTAATTATTCCTAAATATCGCTCCTTGTTTGTAATTAACAATTTTTGAAATGAAGATATCTAAGTATTTCAATAATTTGAAATAATATTTCTGTGATGGTGGTATGTTAATATATTTTTCGTTGAGACCTATTATGTGCATTTCTCTTTAATATTAACGAGCATTTCGAATATTTACTCATCCTAAATGTTTTCTAATACTTGAAACACAATACATAAAGAATAAAATTAGGCTCTATTGATAATGTATTAACTGCTTCATCACCATTCCATGGTAGTGATACAGAAGAAAATATATGTTGTTTGTATTCCTAGAGCCCCTATGCAACCCAGCGTGACTTCATTATGCAGTCCCAACACACACACGAGCACGAGCACGAGCGCACACAGTATCGTGCGTTTCACTTTTATTGTAATGTTTTATTTAAGCAAAGGAATATTTTTGACTGACAAACTTTCGGAAGCACCGAGAATACGCCTCATCCCCACTCCTAATGCCTAAGTGCCTACGCTTGTAATGATTGTCACGCCTGTAGCAAAATGCCACACAAGTAGTAAGTAG
Source organism: Prosapia bicincta (assembly GCA_036971475.1). Lineage (NCBI taxonomy): Eukaryota > Metazoa > Arthropoda > Insecta > Hemiptera > Cercopidae > Prosapia > Prosapia bicincta. The sequence continues at coordinate 334,098,349 of JBAIZL010000001.1, read as the reverse complement.
TTAGATTTGTTATCAATTCCGATACCATTTTGGAAATCTCAATGTTTAATATTGAATTTTTAAAAGCGGGGTTCTCGTGTTCTACTTTTAGCAAGGCTCTACCAATTATTAATGTTATTTCCCCGTTATTTTATTCTTCACTTGATAGATTTACCTGCATTAAATGGTTACACGTTGCGAAATAAAGAACTAGGCGTATTTTTTTTCTCCTGTCGACATTTCATTATTTTTCTTTTCGAATTCTTGTCTACTTACAACTTAAAGCCTGATTGAAACAAAAAAAAGAAAGAATCCTTTTAAATTCTTGAATGTAAAACCAAACGGCGTATTTCCAAGCAATAAATAAAATTCTTACAAAAAATAAATGTTTGATAAACAACAATAGATTCTCATATCCAATACAACTGGAAATACGTTTTAGAAGATTTGTATCATAGAAGCTTGAGCCGGTTAGGCCCACTTGATAAATCTTTGCAATTAGAGTTGTTGTTAGCATTACCGCATATGTTTGACAACAATATATTCATATTTTCAAATCACATCTACTACTCAATCTGTCAGAGACTGTACATGACACCTTATGCGCCACCGTAGTTACACAGCTGCGTACTTTGAAAGGTAAATAGACATTAAAGGCAAATAATGTTGGGAAATACCGCGGCTATATATTTGTCTATAGCATCATGTTTGCTGTCTTAGAAATGTTAGGTTATGTTTGGCTACTTACAATATTAAGGGTCTGTAATTGTAAAAGTCTTGTTAAATCGTTGAGCCGGATGTATATTTTCTTGTAATTACAAAACATATCATAAAGTAAGTATTTTAGCTTGCTTTTAAACGTATTGAATAGTAACAATACTAACAACTTATAGCAACCTATCAGTTTGAATTGGCGCGAACTGCTTTCGTTCAATAATGTAGGCCAATCGTTACATTGATCCAGATTCAAAGGCCAACAAAACCTTGTAAGCTTTGTTCACATAACGGGGATTTAAGTTGAATACGTACCCGGTAATAACTTAATCGCAATGAGTCTCGTTCAGTTACACGAGATAATAGCACTGGCGTACGTTGCTGAGCGCTATAACGTTATTGCCAACATTAACGTGACGTTAGCAAATATAAATTTTTTCATTTCACAGTGGCAAATTGCACACACAAACACACACACACACTCACAAACACACACACACACACACACACACACACACACTCACACACAAACAAACAAACACACACACAAAACACACACACACAAACAATCAACACACACACAAACAAACAAACACACACACACAAACAAACAAATAAACACACACACACACACACACACACACACACACACACACACACATACAAACAAACACACACACACACACACACACACATACAAACAAACACACACACACACACACACACACACACACACACACACACACACACACACTGCAACGGGCAGTTTGCCCTTGCAATCTACAGAAATTAAAATTTTTATAAATTGGGATTTCAAAACGTAATTGTAAATAGAAAATGTTAAAATTTTTACATTAACATTTTTAGTAAAGCATACCTTAAAATTGCATATAAAAACCCAATATTGTATAGTCAGTAATAAAAAATTGTAATTAACGAATACATTTCACCAACCAGGAGTATAGTGCTGACAATTAAGTGCAAGAAAATAACTAAAAAATGCTAGCTAATGAACCAGACCAACTACAACCACCATTGACATTTCTAGATAACTAGTAAAGTGTAAAAAAATCTATAGTGCAATAATAAACCATAAAACTTTATTAAGACAAACGTTATAGCGAAATTAAATAAAATGCACATTTAGGAATTAATACAACGATAAGGAGCCGTCAGGCAAGATGATTCATGCAACCGAGAGACAGACTTCGATAAGAAGACAGGCCAATAAAATCGTATGATCGCTGGAGGGGGAAGTTACGACGAGGCAAATACGCACGGCTTTGTCGAGGAGTCCGAAAATATAAAGTTTTAAGAAGTGCCGAAGGAAACTATGTCGGCTTTCAGCCAGGCAAAACTGTCGACGATTGTGCTGGATAGCGCTCGCACACCAAGTGGTGATTGTTGCAACTCATACACACACACACACACACACACACACACACACACACACACACTGCAACTTCCCCCCCCCCCACTCCTCTTCATTTTTTTATTTGTTTGGCACAATTACATATTAATTATATATTTATATATCTGCTGCTCACACAGTTTTATGTACCGTGTTCAGATCCCTAAAATTTGTCTTGTGTTTCCGCGTAATGGACCACGCCCAAATGCAAGCCTATTCCCGCTGACTTCTACGTTAACGTTTGTATGACCTCCCCTAAGATGGTTGGCAAGTTTGTTGGGACTTTATATAGTCCCACATGTCAGTAAAATAGTCAGCTGGAAAGAAACAACATTTATATAAACACACAAAATTTTCAAAGAATCTTACCACTTCATGAAATCTGCAGGCACAGCAAGGGGACGTGCAAAATATGATCATGTTTAAGATACCTTTTTAAAAGGCTCCTGTGTTCTTTAAACATGATCTGCCAGTAGACATCGTCTGTGGGCTTCAATACAAAAAACCAACTAATTTTTAGAATAGCTCAATAAAATTGTTCTCAAGAGAGAACTCATTTGAAGAAACATTAGGTACTGAATTTTATATATTTATTAATTATTGAAATTTAATTAAAACTGTACTTTGATTTTATGATCATTAGTTATCAGTTGGAAAACACTAAAAGTTTTTATTGGTTGTTCAAATACTGTAAGTTTTTATAATGCATTTAATTACTGATTTTAAACTAAAATAATTATCTTTTCAAATAAAATACATTTAACTCTCTCTTTATCTTCACAAATAATTAATTAAAAGTTTGTTATTTTTCACATATTTAAATCCTACATTTCATATATAATTTATTAATTACATTTACACATTTTTAAAACAAAATTATTTCCAAATTTAACATAATAAAAAAATTTATCTTCTCATTTCAAGACTGAATTGGTAAATTCACATTTTATTAAAAATAATTTTAATTTTTATATGATTCAATAAATCTGGTCTTCTTTACAAATGATTGGCTTATGGCCAATTTGTAAATTTAATATTTATTATTCATTATTTAAACATTTTTGTTATACTAATTAATTTTACTACTTTTAGGATTTATTTAATTATTCAACATATAATGAAGTCATTGTTTAAGTTTAATTGGTAATTTGAATTTAATAAATTTAACTGTCTAAATTTGACGTTAATTTGTATATAATAGAGAAAATTACTTGCCAAGGATTTCCCTGCCGGTCCTCGTCTGGATTTCCTGGTCCCTGGACATCGGAAGTTGCTATCCCTGGTCAGTCGATGGAAGTCTTTCTCCATTTCCGCGTCCTGGAGGCTGAGTCTGGAGCCCTTGTCCATGGATGGTCTTAGACGGTGGAAGCGTGATGGTTTTGTCCCATCTGGCCTTATGGTGGTTCTAGGCGCGATCCGACATTACGGTCGTTAGGACCTCGTATTAAACATTTTTACAGGCTGCCTTACAGGTCACTAAGTTCCTGTATTTATTGCGGCTATGTAACCCTTCCCCCCTGCTCTAAGCTCGTCGCTATCTCCGTGCTTCTTTTCTTGTACGGGCGGGTTGGACAACGTATTCGATTCAACCTGCATAATTTCGTTATCTGTTTTAGAACACTGAAAAATGTCTACTATTTTAAAATGGCTGTAACTTTTTTGTTATATAAGTTTTTTAAAAACTGTTTTCGCTATTGTTTATTTTTAATTTTTCTGGTCATTTCAAAAAGTCGATGATAGTTCTACGAGGCCTAGTTCTTAAGTTAGCATTTCGGCAATTAGAAATTTTTCACTTCACCTCGTTTGTCAAATTTAGTTAGTTATTACAGTTTCATGCTATCATAATTTTTAGTTTGTCTTAATAATACTTATTCAAAATTTTACTGACTTCTTGACTCTTTACAACGTTACCTTATACCATGAATTAAAACCTTATTATTTAAATATTAAAATTGTTATTTAAAAATTAGGAAATTATTAATTTCCCAATTTGGACGGCCTTCCAGACCGTTACAACACACACACACACACACACACACACACACACACAATTATCGGTAATAAGACTGTGTAATAAGTAAGATAGGGAGTATAAATTGAGAAAAGCCTAAAATATATATAAATTATGTGAATAAACAATGCATATTTAGCTAAATTAAATATTGCCTAGAGTATATTTCAGCTTGCGCAGATTTTATATTGTGCAGCTGCTAGGGCAGTGTAGCTTCAGTGTGTAGTAAAGAACAGTTAGCAAGTTCTTAGTAAAGAACAATATGTTAACAAGGACTCTAAAGAGAACTATAAATTAAGTTTGTGAAATTAAAGACTACAATGTACAAGGCCAAGCTGCCAGCATTATTACTTTATAGTACCATAAATTCCCAAAAAAGGTTGCAGTTTTAAGAAAGGGCGCTCAAAAAACTAAAGAAAAAACCTGGTACCGTTAAGAGAAAGTCAGTTGCAAAAGGACGTTACATTTCAAAGTATGCATTAAAAAGTAAAAATTAAGAAATGTGATTGGTCTAAACTAGGAGAGAAGGGATAAGTGTTTAAGAAAGTTATTTGGGAGAAAAATCGAAACGGTAGGTCATCCTGGAACTTTCGATGGGTGTAGACGTCGATCAAGTTACCTCCAGTTTGTACAAGAGTTATAAGTAAATCGTTACTAGCAGAATATTAAGTAAATCGTCGAAAGCAGTGAATATTAGGTCGAAAGATGATTGTGAGTATAGTACACGAAAGGAACCTCAGGTACCACGAGCTACGAACAGGTGCACCTCAAATTTTAATAATAAAACTTTCTCAATAATCTTTGAACATTAAACTTTTTCTGTTGATCTGCCAATCACATAAATTTTTATTTAATAATCCATATAAGCAATATTCATTAAATCAGAGCTATAAAATAATATTAACCTAAGTTTCTCCAATTGCAACCCGAAACTTATACAGCGACTCTGAGATCAAAACAAATTTATGTAAATTAAGTTAAGTATAAAAGAGAAAGAAAGTTAAGAGTCTCTTGAAGATTAGAATAATTGAGCAAGCCAAATTTAAATTAAATTAAGAAATTCTCATTTAAATAGTATTGTAAATTTGATAAAACTTAATTAAATTGACTTAACATGTAAATTGTGTGTTTTTCAGTGTAACCTAGAGATCAATATTATAAATAATAATTTCATTCTTATCAGAGATAAATGGCGCCCAAAACGGAGTTCTAATAATTAAAAAAATCTTTGAATAAATAATTTTGTTACATTGAAAATTAACCTAAAGAATGTCATAATATATATATGTTAAATATGGTGATATGTTTTCTTGTAATATAGTTAATAAATGAAAAATATTTCAAAAACAAGAGTACTTTTAATGCATATATTATTCTAATAATATATGCATTAAAAGTATTCTTATTTTTTAAATATTTTTAATTTATTATAAATATAAAAATATCACTTTCACTATATGTACTTAAACAAGAATCTTACTTGTTGCACCAACTATGATGCCCGACAGTGAAGATGCCATCAATCTTTGAAAGTTAATCGCATAAATACCAAGTAAGATTCTTGTTTAAGTACATATAGTGAAAGTGATAAGTGAATACAAGAAAACAGTGTTGCAAATTTATATATATATATATATATAAGGAGTCATTGTAGATAAATTGAGACACACACAAAGAGATGGAGAATTAAACATATTATACATGTTAACATAATAGCTATAATACTATGTAACTCTAATAATACGTGTGTGGAGGGGCGTTCAAATACACCTAATAATACTAGAGAGCAAATATAATTGTATTTTTTTAATCTAATAAAGTTATTGTAAACCAGTATTTAATAGAATGAATTTTAAAATAGATAAACACATATTTACACGAACATAGAAACTTTCTCCGTATCTAGTGCTTGTAGTGACGATTCTGATAAATCATTTCGCAGTTAAATAAAAACTCAGCATTTATCTGAAAACCGTGGCCATGTTTAAAGCCCACTCTCGCTTGTTTTTTACGAGCAAATGATTCACAACCACGGACTATATTTCATAGCAGACATAAACTGACGGAAACTTTGTGTGGCTACGTTCCATTTGGACAAGATTTATAGTTCTCGATTTTAGGCTACGTACTGAAATATTATCCTCCTCGATACAAGTGTTATTTAATATTGGATTGTAATAAATTTAAAATGATCGCAATTTGGCAATACAAATATGTATTGGATGTTTAGTATCCTATAAGCTCGCGGATAGAATACATTCACGTATATATGTTCGATCAATTTTTCATGTTGTTTTATTTATAACAATAAACAGTTTCAATGATTCGTTTTGTGGTTCTCGCCAATGTAACTGTTAAAGCTCCAGGAATATCAGAGTTACTGTGAGTTATATAGCCATATATATAATTTCGAAAGCCAAATTTTGAGAGAAAATTGTGGGCGTTTGGAAGGTCGTATAGAGCGGGGTGATGGCTTTAATTAAAGGTATTGACACGAAGGAAAGGAAGAAACTATCGGTTTTTGTCAATTTACAACATTTATAGGCTATTGAGGAACTTAAAGTTACCAAAAATCTCCATAGGAAATACATTGCAATGAAAAACAGCTGAGTATGATTTTCAAATATTTCAGGTGTATCACAGGTGTACAAATATTATATTAAAAACAGCTGAGTACAAATATTTTAACAGTATTACAGGTTAATTAGACACATGAACTTGAGATCAGGATTAGGTGATGGAGTACGTGCTAGATATGTTTGACCAAGTGTATTGAATTAGTAATAATTACAGATTCTGGAAAAAGAAACATATTTCTACCAATAAATAAATTAATATCAACAGATTCTAACATGGCATTTCAAATGAAAGGAAACCAATTTCCTTTATATCTTACATTTTCAATAACTATAGGCTACCTGTAAGTGAGGCTTCAATCGACCAAACCTGTTTTTAAACATGATCAACTTTATGTTGCTCTAAGTCGAGATAAATCTCATGATGGATTAAAGATACATATTGATAATACGATTGGTACAAAAAATCAAATTGAAAACAAATGTTCAAAAAATATAGTTTATGACAAAATTTTGTAATGAAAAATTTAAATTATATTAAATTAATTTGTATTAAAAAATAAAATTACCATACAACAAAATTAAAATTTGTTTCAGTATGAATAGGGGCATTTGTCCCTACAAGGCCCCACTATATATATAGGAGATAATTATTTTCCTGAAGATGCTGGTACTATTTTATCGGCGAAAAGCTTTGAATAAATATATTCATTAAAAGTATTCTTGTTTTTGAAATATTTTAAATTTATTAACTATATTACAAGAACACATATCACCATATTTAATATATATGTATATATGGACAACAGGAGAAATAAATTAACAATTTAACAACAAAATAAACTTAGAAGGAGAAATATATATAATATTGAATTTTCAATTTTCCAAAACGGACATAAACGTTAAACACGATATCAGACTATTCCAATAACCCCCCCCCCCCCACAACATAAATTGACTCTCACCATGCACTTCTGTGTATAATGCTCTCTTCTCTATGCCTTATGGGTGAAATAAATTCAAAGAGTCTAAATATATTTCCAAGATTTTTCGCATCCTGATTTCCAAGCATCCGGCATCATCCTTCGACCTGGAGCGGATTAGATTTGTTTGTTTAAAGAAAAAATTATAACACACTGGTATAATTATACCCTTACGCTGCAATTATAGGTGTAATATGTGTATAATAATGAATTTAATAATTACACTAATTATAATAATAATAATAGGGTAATATACTGTTTGCTAAAAACCGTTTATAATTCTATTCTAATACGAATATAATGCCACTAATAATTTCAGTTCAAGATATGCAATAATGATTTTTGTTATTTCTTAGCCTTTATAAGATTTTCAGAGTTAAAATATTTTAAAATAGCCGTAAATTTATTCCATAAACGAATTATATAAGCTACAAATATTAAAGTAGTATAAACAAAATTTAAAGTAAATTTCTACTTAAATCAACAAAGACAAATTTTATTATAGTTTCTTTTTAATTTAATAATTGCAATTAATATAAATGTGTATATACGTCAGAATAACAATATTAGGAGGCAAATTAGAAAGCGAATTTCCTTTCAATTTTTTATTTTCCTTTCTATGTATGGTGTTGGACTATCATTTTTATTTGTTACTATTTATAGCCTACGCTTTTTTCGTCGCTTGCATTGTGTTGTAGTTTCTTTTCGCTTTCCTTTCGCATTGTCCGTTTTTGAGGCAAGCTTTGATACCGTTAATCCAGATTGTTTTCTTTTATTCTTTTCATTTATTTTTAATCCTTGAGCATTATTTATGCTATTGTGTGGTAACCATGGCAACAATTTAAGGTTATAAAATGGAGGTTTTTCTTATAGATCGTTGAGAAGTTCATTTCTAGCTATGGTAGGTTGGCTTAGTTACAAAAAGTGCTAGACTTCAAACATGTGGATACTCAGTTCGAATCCGACCATAGACAACCCAAATTTTTAAAATTTAATAATTGAATAAATATTTGAAAATACTCTATCAATATCAATTGTTATCCACTTCACGTTAAATAAAATGTATTTGAACTTGATTGGATGAATAAAAACGTATTTTATTAACGACTGAAAATTTGTACCTACAAGATATGTATCAGGAGAGTGTGAGCTAATAAGAAGAATTTAAAAATCCTGTACAGCAAAATAATAATGCCAACACACCTGAGCAGTAAACAAAGATTGCTAAACTTTTTAATTTCTCTTTCTCATATTAAAAACAGAAACTCTAATAAATTATTCTGAACTGTCTAATTTAAATATTTTTTAATTTATTTTTAAATTAAATATATCGAAGAAGTTGAAAACAGCTGTAAAGGAGAATGAGTTAGTATTTCTATTTAGGAAGGATTTCGTGCTTGGTTGCTTTACATAAACTGCATTTCTTGACTCCAGTGGCTGGATACACTCACGTTTAAGTTGCCTTATTGCATTCAGTAGCAAGACGTAAGACGCCCTTTAAAAAAGTAATATTTTTCTATCGTTCGCACTGTCGCTGCCCCCGTAACGTCATTAACCGGAGTACCTTAGAAACACGCACTTCCATGTGGGGCGTCGCTTTCTATTGATTTCGCATTCCGGGAGCCGTCACAAAGTACGGCCCGGCACGCAACAGTCTAACTACCACCTTGGCTTTCCCGCACGCCTTGTCTGACAAACATTATATACCTTTGTCTGCGTTTAATCGTGAATAACCGGCTGTTGTACCGCCATGAACGTCTTGTTGTATAGGGGTGGGGAAGCCCGTTTCAGACAAATATTTTATTTTGCCGACTCTGTTTCTACGGAACAAAGGGCGGCGCGATACGAAGAGAAACCGAGTTTTGTTATAGGCAAATGCATTACACGCTTACACTTGGGGTAATTGTTTGCTTATCACGGAAGATTATTCTTATGTACATTAAATTGTGTTTATGTGACGCCTTAAGATATTGTAACTTACCCCTTATGTAAAGCTTTGGACAATATACCAAAACTATGATACCTCAATCGTCAGTAACATATCTCGACGTCACCATACAAATACAATTAAGCTTTATTTGCGACACTGTACAGTCAGTATTTACACAAATGTTGCTAGAGGGTCCTTACTACGACACAGCAAACTTGTAAAAATTGAAAAGATTTTTAAAATAAAATTAATTTTAAAAAGTATCAAATCAGATGAAGTTTTTGTAGAGGCGGGCTTGCGAGACAGCGAGTACCCATAGGTTGGTCTCAGACCTTCTATATTTGTGTAGAAAGAAGCTGTTCTGGTAATAGTGGAATATCTTCCAATTATTTTTAAAAATGAATTATTCAAACTAATCATTAAATATTTTGAGGAAATAATTCGAATAGTAACTACAAGAGGGATAAAGTAAAAAAAGAAATATTTAAATATATTGAATTAACACAGTACTAGCAGGAAAGAATCGGTAAAGCAAAAGCTCTTTTAGTGTGAGGTTCAGCGATTGCAATAATAAATTTAAAAGTATATATAAAAATGACCAAATTAGGTAAACAAAAAACTAACCGAGATGATCTCATATCCCTAAATGTATCTATAATCAATAATATTATTTAATATTTTTATTTAATGTCTGTCAATAACTATTAATTTTTTATGTAGGCTAATGACAGATCACAGACAATTAATTCATGCTTTTTAACACTCAACGTTTCGAATTTGTTTCCGAAATTTCTTTTCAAGAGCTCGTTTTTATTAAACCAATATACAACATAGCTTACAATTTATAAAATCCAAAACATTATTTAAAATATAATAAAAATAAAAAATACTTCACTCTTAATAAATGTTTTCATTTACAAGTCAAATTTTTTATCACAATAAAACAGACAAATCACAAATACAAATAATAATAATGTTAGGAGTATAAAATCAACCCACGGTTTCAGGTGACATTTGTATCGAAAGTCTCTGAGCACTAGAAAATAGGACAAAATATAAATTACAATATTTTATAAAATATTTATAAATATTATATTAACATAAAATTGAAAAAGCAAAAGCAAAAAAAACGGCAAACTCATTCTTCTAACAAAGAATAGATAGCATTAGGCCTATTCAATATATTACTTCATGCTTTAAGTCCTGTGAGCGATGTAAGACTGTTTGTGCTCGCCATTAGGAAACAGGTTTGGACCTCAGCATATTTATTCACTTATTTATTTCTCCTGTTTTGAATGCAACTTGTAATGACACCAAATAAGAACATCAGTGTTTCCTATTATACTTGATAAAGATTGGATCTACTTATGTTGGTGAATACATTCCATACCAGACGAATGTGATTATAAATGTTGCAAATCTGAATTTTTATGGGAAATATCGTCATTATACACATCCTCATTCCAGAGACGTCCTCCTAATTCCTTATAGCTTCTCGGGAATTATAGCAATGCATCACTATAGGGGTGGCCAATAGCTCTATAAATACCTAATAGGGCTAGGTAGGTATCCTAAGGTGGCTTAAATATCCTAAGTAACCAGCTAGGATACGAATGGCGAAGCAAAACTGATAGTATACAATTGGGTATCGAATTATCCAGAAGTCATTCATATACTTTTTTTAATTTTTCAATATTTTTGTTTTGATACGTGCATTGTTATTTGAAATATCTTTTTTTTTTAGTAAACTATTGCAAACACCAACTATTCTTTGATCCTAGCTTGTGAAATTATGTTAATAACAAATATAAACCGTACACAAACCTTACAAATTAATCATTTATTTACTTTGACGCGTTTCATCGACAAAATCATTATCAGTAATTGTTGCTAATACAAACAAACTTCATTTTGTAAATAAGTAAAGAAATGATTAGTTGTTTACTTCTTTTATTTGTATAACGTACTGCAGATAGTAATAAGTATCCAGTTGATTGATTTTTGCTATGCAATATGTATATATATATATATATATATATATATATATATATATATATATATATATATATATAATAAATTAAAAATATTTCAAAAACAAGACTACTTTTAATGAATATCTCATTGAAATATCTTAGTTTTTGAAATATTTTTAATTTATTAACTATATTACAAAAAAACATATCACCATATTTAATATATATATATATATATATATATATATATATATATATATATATATATGTGTGTGTGTGTGTGTGTGTGTGTGTTGCAGCGGACCAGCCTAACGACTCAACGCCCTCAACCCTTTTGCCAAGCTCCGCCGCCAGCCCTTTACCGTCTGCTGCTATGTAAAAAGTTTGAAACGAGCCGGTCCGGCCTAAGGCCAGAACCCTGTGCATGCTCGCCAGAACCCAAAATCTGCCAGAGAATCAGTCACTGAACTGTATTTAAAAACCTATCTCGCTGAGATTTAACCCTTTGGGTATCCGTTCCCGGGAAATGAGTTCATTTGAAGGCATATTATGACTAACTGACCATTTTGGTTTAGAAATTTGTTTAAATAAGTATAACCACTGTTTTGTTGCAGATTCCTAAAAATCTTCGGTTTTTATTTATATTAAATTTGATTTATATTACAGCACAGATTTTAATTATTTTTATATCTCTAAAACTCTACTTAATCTCTAACATTTCTTTAACCTTCTAAATAAATCTGTTGTATAACGTCTTTTGTAAACAAATAATTTTTATATCACCTTCTTCTTATTTTATTTCTTTTTCAAAAATTATGGATATTTTATATTTACTTTATGATCAAAATTTATCCTTTCTATGTTAACTTCTATTTTAATTGCAAAAATTACTTTAAATGTCTCTATAAGATTTAAATTTATTTTCCAAACTTCATTACGATTTATTTATTTAATCAATCCTTTCATTTATCTTGAGCCTTTGACTTTAATATCTTAAACCAAATATAAAAAACAACAGACATTTACAAAATAAAATTCTTTTCTTTCATTATAAACTTGGTAACTTCTTTTGTAAACAAACCAGGTTTATATCATCTTTTCTTACCTTCATTCTTTTATAAAATTACTACAATTGTAAATATAATTTAAAATCAAAATTAATCCTTTCTTTTTAAATATTTAAAACTCAAAATTTATTACGTAATTTTCTCTTCAATTTAAAACTTCTAATTTAATTTGAAAATTTCTACTATACTTTTCTGAACAAAATTTTAATTTGTTTTCCAAGACTTCGTTTTAATTTACTTTATTTACACAACCCTTTCATTGTACTTTGGTACCTTAAACCGAATATAAAAGCAAAAGAATTTTAAAAACCCAAATTCTTTCTAACAAACATTTTGAAATGTTCTGTCTTTCTTGAAATTTTACAACAATTAGTTTTAAACCCGCATGAGAACAATTTAAATGTCCCACAGTCTTTATCTCTAACATAGCTAACCTCTATACTTGAAATTTATTTAAACATTTTTTATGACTTAAGATTACGTCACAGGATCCACACATTCCTTTTCCAAAATTACGCATTCTTATTTTAAATCGTTCTGTCAAAACTGAACATAGTTTACTTTGCAATTTTTGTAATGAAACATTCAGTATCTTTTTTGTAATGCTTTTTCTATTTTAAAATCTTTATAAAATTCTCAAATAATTTTGGAAATTAATTATTTCCTTTCATATACCCGTTTTCCCGCTGGCTTCGCTATTTTTACTGCAAAACCTCTTAAAATATATGGAATTTACAATTGCACTTGCAACGGTAAAATGTAATATTTTAGCCCGTTGCAGTGTGTGTGTGTGTGTGTGTGTGTGTGTGTGTGTGTGTGTGTGTGTGTGTGTGTGTGTGTATGTGTGTGTGTGTTGTGACGGTCTGGCACACCGTGACAAATGGGAAATAAATAATTTCCTGTTTTTAAGGAATAAAGTTGATTTTTAAATTAATCAAGTTTGGAGTTATACAAATAACAAAGAGTGAAAAGTTAAATAAAACCTTAAATAGAATAATTAAGCTAAATTAAAAAGTATTAAAGAATAAATTTGTAATAACTAGCTAAATTTGACCATCGGGAGTGAGGCGAAAATTTTCTAAGTGCTTAAAAAAGCTATCTTAAGAACCAAACCATGTAGAACTTTCATCGACATTTTAGAAGAACCAGAATAAGCCAGAATAAACATTAGTGAAAACAAAATTTGAAAAACTTAAAAAACAAAAAAGTTACAGCAGTTTTAATAAAATAGACATTTTTCAGTGTTCCAAAAATGATAATCAAACTCTGTAAGCTAAAACAGATTCGTTGCCCGACTTGCCTGTACAAGGAATAAATTCAAAGATAGCAAGTATTGCAGGCGGGGTGAGGTAGGTTAAATTCACCGCTATATATACCAGGTCTCTAGGACTTTAGAGACAGTCTGAAATAAATTTTTAATACGTGGTGCCGCGGAACGCTATGCTGGACCGCGAGTAGGACCGCCATCAGGCCAGATGGACCAAACCTCAACGCTTCCGACGTCTAGGACTACCAAGGAATGAAGGCTCCAGACTCAGCCTCCAGGACGCGGGAATGGAGAAAAACCACCACCGACGAACCAGGGATGGCGACTTCCGATGTCCAAGGACCAGGGAATCCAGACGAGGGACTCCAGGACCGGCAGGAACATCTTTGGCAAGTCATTTTCTCTATTCGATACCAATTACGTCAAATTTAGTCAGTTAATTTTATTAAATTCAAACAAATATTCAAGCTTAAACAATGACATCACTCTTTATAAGATTTTAATAAATTTTATGCTTAATCAAATGAATTTATGTGATCAGAATATTTCAAATGATAAATACTAAACTTACAAAGGGTTTTTGGCCATGAGCCATTTATTTTCAAGGAAATAAGAAATGTTAGAATATTATAAATTTAAAAATTAAGTGTCATAAATACGAATTTACCAATTCAATATAGAAGATACATTTTTATTATGTGTAATTTGGAAAATACTTTTATATTTATGTAAATGTAATTGATATAAATGGAAATTATAAGATTTTAAAGGATGAAAAACAACAAGTTATTTAGTGAATTGTTTTGTTAATATAATTTTGTTGTATTTGAAAGTATAAATTTTCTTTTTTATTTTTTTAAATAAATAAAATTAAATATGTTATAAAAATCAACAGTATTTGCATTTCATCCTGTGTCGAATAATCAATAAAAACTGTTTAGCTTTTTCCAACTAATATGAAAATGATTATTAAATCAGTAAACAAGTTTAATTAAATTTCACTAAATGATAATAGTTAAAACCTAATGTTTTTAAAGAGTTTCTCGCAACTAACTTCATTGAGCTAGCCTAAAGATTAGTTGGTTTTTTGTATAAAAGTCCAGAGATTTATCTACTGGCAGATTGTGTTTAAAAGGACACAGGAGCCTTTTAAAATAGGTAATTTAAACACGATCATATTTTGCACGTTCCCTTGCTGTCTCTGCAGATCATCATCAGGTGGTAAGACTCTGTGAATATTTTGTGTATTATTTTAAATGTGTTTCTTTCCAGCTGACTATTGAAATGACATGTGTGACTATATCTAGACCATACATAATTGATAAACCAATTTTGGGGAGTTTATACTTATTTTAAATAGTAGTCAGCGGGAATAGGCTTGTTTTGGGCCTGGCCCTACAAGCGGGAAATATACACGTAACTCAGGGATTTTAGCACGGTTTAACAAGCGGGGTGATTGGCAGATGTTTGGTTTGTTTATAAATAAGTTTTTAAACAACAAATTTTGGTATTCTGCGAGAAGGGATATCAACAAACAAACAAAGGAGGGAAGGGACGTTGCAGTGTGTGTGTGTGTGTGTGTGTGTATGTGTGTGTGTGTGTGTGTGTGTGTGTATTATCATAACGTAAGCTACTTTGTTGCTAAATTTGACATTAGTTATAGAGAACGTTTTTACGTTTTGTGACCTAATTAATCATAAACGTATTCTTTATTGCTAGATAGATGTCGGTCTATATATTTAGATATAGTCCTCTGTTTTATAAACATTCGGCCATTCTCTACGATTTTAAATGTGTAATTTGAGGTTATGGTCCTCTTGGTAGCATAATAAATAATGTATGTCAAGCAATGTCTTATTGCTGCATTTCTATTCATAGCCTCCAACAGGGTGCAATTTTTACTAAGGTGTGTACACGACCGTCTTGGTGTGATGTATTACATTGAGGTTATGGTCCTCTTGGTAGTATAATAAATAATGTATGTCAAGCATTGTCTTATTGCTGCATTTCTATTCATAGCCTCCAACAGGGTGCAATTTTTACTAAGGTGTGTACACGGCCCTCTTGGTGTGATGTATTACATTGAGGTTATGGTCCTCTTGGTAGCATAATAATGTATGTCAATTAATGTCATACTACTGCATTTCTAAATTTAGCCTCCAACAGGGTGCAGCTTTTACTGAGGTGTTTACACGGCCCGGTTTGGCCCGGCGTGATATATTACATTAGTGGCGCCTAGCCGACAATTCCCCCGCTTCATTCCACTTTTATTAAATTCGTATTACACTCAGCAGTTGTAATTGAATAAATGCTGTCCAATATATAGCAAAGCACTGTTCTGTCTACTTACTTGAAGTATGTTACATAAGAAATGTTTCCACTTGCGCTGCAAAGCCTAGAATATTTTACTGTAAGACAGGATTTTAAAATTGTTAGACTAACTTTTTAAAAAATAAATAATTGTATACGTTACCAAAATATTGTAGTTCATACTTTATTAGTGATAGAGTAGCTATGTGCTGCAAAGCCTAGAATATTTTACTGTAAGACAGAATTTTAAAATTGTAACACTTAATTTTAAAAGAAAATAATTGTATACGTTACCAAAATATTGTAGTTCATACTTTATTAGTAATAGAGTAGCTATGTGCTGCAAAGCCCAGAATATTTTACTGTAAGACAGGATTTTAAAATTGTAAGACTAAATTTTTAAAAAATAAATAATTGTATACGTTACCAAAATATTGTAGTTCATACTTTATTAGTGATAGAGTAGCTATGTGCTGCAAAGCCTAGAATATTTTACTGTAAGACAGGATTTTAAAATTGTAAGACTAAATTTTAAAAGAAAATAATTAATTACGTTACCAAAATATTGTAGTTCATACTTTATTAGTAATAGAGTAGCTATAAAAATATCCTATTATATTATATATTTTTATATTATCACATTCTAGTAATACTGCTCGAAAAAATAGAGCGAGGAGTTATAATGTTTCGACTACATTAATTTATTTGTTCGTTAAAACTAATTAATAACCTGATAGAATATTCAGTTGTAATTTGTAAAGTATTTACTATTGTTTGATTAATGTGAGTTTCCAGCGTTTTATTACGTGTCAGTTATATCACTCGGCATAGTTGCCCATTGATTTACTCACTTCCTCCGTCCGGTTCTGATGTTATCTACCAGATAGCACTGCTTACGGTCACTTTGTAGACTGTGTTTCATTCAATGTACAATAACTATCTTTTTTAGTACATTTTAATAGAAACACAAACACAAAAATTGTTTAAAGAGTTTCTTTTTTGAATCCGTAATGGCATCAATGTAATACGTTCAATGGAATTCGCAGTCGACGGGTGAATGATGACCGTTTCCTATCGTACACAAAATTAATTACATTCCACCAATCGCATTATCGCGCGACGTTTTACACTCGTTGCTCCTGATTAGTGTCACTTTATCCGTCGTATCCTGGCTCTATCAATATATTAGTACTATACTTTGTATTATACCCACGCAGCAAGATGTGAATTTCCTAGCTCAAACGGCTGTAATCTCCACTCTCTCTGGTCGATTTCATATACGCAGAATCCTATTATAAACTATAGTTTATTGTACTAACGTATCGACAGTAACGTAGCTACGCGCCTTGCCTGTAGCGTAGATTAGCGTGTCTCACGACAATATTCAGACAATCCATCTACTTAAATAGCCTTAAACATGTGATTTACAATTGTGCAATGATTAGCTTCATTTCAGAAAATTATTGCATATTTTATTTGCAGTAACCGGTTGTTAATTTGTATTTAATACGTTTAAGTTATAAAAATAAACTATTTTTGTAACGTAATATTTGTAGCTAAATTTCTAACGGCAAAGTTTAGTTGCAATGAGAAGCGGATAAATAATGGCTGAAGCCTTACAAATTAAGGGATCTGTCGGGTTCACTCCGTGTCGCTTTAATTAAACGCGGCCACTAACTCTGCCTTAAACCAAGATAAACTTTCCCTAATGAATATATGTCGGGTCAGACATGATATATATGGTTGAGACCGCATGGTCATGTATTTTTACATTTCTTATATTTACCATTACACGTAATCGAATAAAAATATACGATTTTACAATGGATAAAAATCTTAAAGGATAGGTAATATCTTACCAGCATGTAAAAGTCCTTCTAGGTAATGTGTCGTTGTATTCATATGATAATACTTACACAAAGAAAAAATGAAACTCTTACACCGCGAATCCTCATTAGGAATTGTTTTTTTCAATCCATTAGCAAAGTATTATTTGAAAAGTCGTTCGATCTGTCTCCTCTCGGTTCATTCGCTCATTATCATGATTATATGCTTTGAGATATATTTACTTTTTTGGAATACTTGCCCTACTAAAGTTTCCCTTTTCTCGAAAAAAAACATTTATATAAAAGAGAAAAACGCGACAATCTAAAAGTACAAATCCAAAATCGTTACCAAAACAACACAAAACCATTCAAATTCCACCCGCATACCGGTATGTTGATGACAACGTAAACAATTCAGTTATGTTTACAATGGAATGCCACGTGAATTACCATAAACATTATACAATAACATAAGACAAAAATATTTAAAACCAAAAAAAAAGATAAAAAATATAATTAGAAAAGGGGGAGCATTTTTTAGAGGAGGGTTCCCAATCAATATCTTATGTGTTGAGATTTACTGGAACTACTTTCTGAAGGAAGATGGAGGTCAATAAATTTCTCATCTGTTTAGTTATACTGGAACTATATTTTGAAGGAAGATGATTTTAGTGAATCTCTCGTCTATTTCCTTTACTTCAGGACAAAATCTTTAAATTGTTTTGATTTCTATAGTTTAGTACTCGTTCACATTGTAACACATTCGATTCGTTGTTACAAGCATAACTTACTTTGTACAACTACAAACCGATGTATACCTTTCTAATTCCGTTTAACGGAACAGCCACAATTGTCACACAGAAAGCCATTGGACCCGCCCTTCCCCCTTTACAAAAATGATTGATGTCAGGTAATGATATATAGCCCTGGACCTTAATGCCCTCTGTATTAATCATCTGATAATATCCAGACACGCAACTCAAGACTGTAAGGTGTACACGTTGGAAAGATGTAAGATTGGTTGAACCTTTCTTATTTACATTTTTTTTGAAGATTGATTTGCTTTTTCTCCATTCCCACATTATATTCCCTCCATAGTTATTATTTGTTTATTTTTTTATATTTAGAAGAAGTTTTATTGTATTACTTGTTGATATAATAGACGGACGCAAATTTATTATAAATACAATATAATTTACAGCAATATAGGAATAGAAAAAATATAAAATTAGAAAAAATAAATTTGCTAACAATAAATAGACTTAAAGCACAAGAAATGTCAGAAACTATAACTAAATAGAAAAACCTAAATGCTGTAACACAACTTCACAAATTTCATAGGAAAATTCTATTTATTAATGCACAGGCATTAGCTTTCATTGAGAAATATTATGGAAGATTTTGTAAAACTCAATATGTTTTCCTAACTAACCATATTAATTTTATATTTTATTTAATTATATATAATTCAAGTACTATAAATGATTTATATTAAAATATAGTATTTTAATATATTCTATATATATAGAATATATATTTTTATTTATTTCTATATATTTTTATTTATTTATTTTTTTATATATTTCAATATAGTATTTAATATTCTAATTATAATCAACGCTCGAGTTTTCTACATTTTCTCTTACATTCAGATCTGATTTTTCAGTTAAAATTTATTTTTCAATTACACTTTGATATTTATTATTCTTTTTTAATCCTCAATTCTTTTAAATTGCATAATAGTTCAAGGAAAATTAAAATTATTAATTATCAACACTTAACAAAAACAATATTTTAAAAAGAATATTTGCCTGGCTTATAATTTATCTTTAACATAAGAAGAAATATATATTTATCGAAAACATTGTTACATCAGTTTTAAGATATTCCGAAGAGATAGAGAGGTAAGGGGATTTTAACAGCCTTTACATATAAAGGGGCCCCGTTATAATTTACAGCAATGTTCGTATAAGTAACACTAATAAGCAGGTGTGTTTTCCCAGCGATGTGACCTTATATTCAATCATTTAGGCTCTATCATTTGGTTACTAGAAATAGAGACACATGTATTACAGTATTAAATTTGTTTGATTGCGGTCAATTGTAGGCAAGAAAATTGAATCTTTACTTACTTTTAGAATATGCTATAATTTATGCAACGGTTTAAAATCAAATAAAAGTTCATTTTTAATTTTATTTTTAGACGTATTTATCAAGGCTTAGATAATAATAAATTAACCAAATACTTTTCCACTTGGATGCTTTCCTTTCCACTATCGTTCTGTACAAGAAACAGGTGATTTAATGTGTTACGAAAGGTAAATAGGCCACTGTTTAAAGGGTTAATAATATATTGTTGGAAACATAGCCACAAGAAATAATTTTGTGTGTAGCCGGTTTTCTGTTGGGCTACATTATTTCAAACCTGTAACAAAATAAAGCAACCAAATAAAGTATCTGATCGGGGAAAACTTGCCTTATTTGAAATATTCGCTTTAGAGAAAATCAGAAAAACCAGATGTTTTCGGTTCCAGTTATGTTACTCAAAAGTACGTTTTAAAAAGTAGTAAAGATATTTTCTGTGTAGCAAATCAAAAATTGTGTTTCAAATTTGAAAAATACAAACATAACATGAATGCACATCGCCTCAGGCTGTTTAGACCAGGCATCCTCATTGCGTATGCGGTTCTGAGAACGGCCCTCAGACGGTTAGGAAATAAAACAGAGGAAATAAAACAGCCGTTCTGTGGCATTGGTGTTTTTTGAAGAAAAAAGAAGGATACACCTCACTATGAGTTTTGGAAACCAATAGAAAAGGACAAATCCTCAACTTTACTGAATGTGCTCAGAAAATATTGTTTTTTTTTTTATCTACATATGTCTGTGAATCTACATTCAATAAGCTGAAGTCCATATTACACAAGTAGAAAACTAGGTTAAAGAGTGAGTACGTTGAAAACAATATGAGAATATCAGTTTCCTCACAACCTGCAACATAGATGCCAAGCTGTGAAAGATTTCACCCATCGGCTTCAAAGAATTAACAAATTCAGGTATTTTTTGAGTTAAATAAAATACATTTTCTCACTTCTTTATATGCAAAACAGATGATTTATTTAAGTGATGTAACAAACTGTTATGTTATAATCATACTGTTTGCAAGTTATTTAATTCCACTTGTACTTGCGGCCCTGAGGAAGACTTCATGGAAACTATTTGGCTCTAAGAAATCCTAGTGAAGGCCCCTGGTTTAGACCTTTAAAAGGAGAACACTTTTATACACCATTCAAATATTATATTTTACAAAAAAATAATAAACATACTAACTTTGTTGATTGAAAAACTCATTATTAATGTGCTATAACATAATGCAGTAATTTTTACATTTATTCATATATACTTCCAACGTATATTTGTATTCATACATACTTCCCTCATGTATTTGTATTCCTACATACTTCCAACATATATTTCTATGCATACATACTTTCCACATATGTTTGTATTCATACATACTTCCCACATATATTTGTTTTCATACATACTTCCCACATATATTTGTATTCATACATACTTCACACATATATTTGTATTCATACATACTTCCCACATATATTTATATTCATACATACTTCCCACATATATTTCTATTCATACATACTTCCCACATATATTTGTTTAAATACATACTTCTTATTTATATATGTATTCATACATATTTCCCACATATATTTGTATTCATACATACTTCTTACATATATTTCTATTCGTACATAGGCCTACTTCCCACATATATTTGTATTCATACATACTTCCCACATGTATTTGTATTCCTACATACTTCCAACATATATTTCTATTCATACATACTTTCCACATATATTTGTATTCATACATACTTCCCAAATACATTTGTATTCATACATACTTCAAACATATATTTCTATTCATACATCCTTTCCACATGTATTTGTATTCATACATACTTCCCACATATATCCCACATATATCCCACATATATTTGTATTCATACATACTTCCCAGATATATTTGTATTCATATATGATATTCTTCAATTTATAATTGTTTTATTTGATTTATTAGGCAGATTTTAAAATGTATCAACTCATTATAAAAAAACAAGGTTTATTGGTTTAAAGCTGAAATCTTCAAGTACATTTCTATTTTTAATAGACAGAATTGTTGATCCAGACTTGCAATTTATGGAGTGAATATGAGTCAAGTGATAGCGGTCCATAAAAATGTCTGCTGCAGCGGTCCTTAAACGTTTCCCACGAACCTGATACCAGTTTTATGGCTCTTCAAGATTTATATAATTCCTGTGCACACTGATATAATCTCATAGGTTTCATGTTTACACTCATAGTTGCATATTATCGTTGCTCCAGAAATATCACTGAAACGTGAATATTGTTCACTGATAATATCAAATTAATGTTATTTACTAATCAATATTGAATAGTAATTATAATCGTTACTGGATGTAAGGACGACATTTACAGTATTTTTAAATGTGCCCAATTTAACTTATTCTCTTGAATTTTGTAGCCATTATCCGGTGAATCTTAATTACTTACTTTAACATTAGTTAATAACCCTCCAAACTTTGAAATTTGTAAATTTGTGAAAACTCACTGGGTAAGAACGTTTTCGATCGATGAATATCGCCAAATAGCTTTAGAAAACGTTCCTTCTCCGTAAGTTTCCACAAATTTACAAAATTTAAAGTTTGGATGGGCATAAACTAAAGTTAAAGTGATTAAATGTATACATCTAAATATTATAAACATAAAATTATCAAGACTTTCCACTAAATGTGTGATTTCATGATTTATGTTTTTTCAAACTATTCTAGTGCGGAACAGATTTTTTATTTCGTTCTATATTGCATTGTAAAGACAGGGAACTTTACACATTATTTATAAAAACATTGCATGTTCAACAAATGCTGCTCTAATAAAGACAAACCAGCATTACTGTTGCAATAAAAGAAACCAGCATTACTGCCGTAATCAAGAAAACAAGCATTACTGCCGCAATGAAGAAAACCAACATTACTGCTGCAATGTAGAAAATCAGCATTACTGCTGCAATAAAGGAAACCCGTAATTACTACCGCGGTAAAAAAAAAACAGCATTACTGCTGCAATAAAGTAAACCAGCGATATTACCGCAATAAAGAAAACCGGAATAACTGCTGCAATGTAGAAAACCAGAATTACTAACGCAGTAAAGAAAACCAGCATTACTGCTGCAATGTATAAAACCAGCATTGCTGCTGCAATAAAAGAAACCAGCATTACTGTTGCAATAAAAATAAACCAGCATTACTGCCGAAATCAAGAAAACAAGCATTACTGCTGCAATGTAGAAAATCAGCATTACTGCTGCAATAAAGGAAACCCGTATTACTACCGCGGTAAAAAAACCAGCATTACTGCTGCAATAAAGAAAACCAGCGATATTACCGCAATAAAGAAAACCGGAATAACTGCTGCAATGTAGAAAACCAGAATTACTACCGCAGTAAAGAAAACCAGCATTACTGCTGCAATGTATAAAACCAGCATTGCTGCTGCAATAAAAGAAACCAGCATTACTACCTTAGTAAAGAAAACTAGCATTACTGCTGCAATATAGAAAACCAGCATTACTGCTGCAATAATAAAAAGTACAGATTTGCAGGGCGTTATTCACAGCCTTGATTAATAATAGATGTACTGTATTACCATTGTTTCAAAATATAGACTTAAAACAAAATATAAGAGATTGCATTCTAGAAGATGAGGAATGCTTTCAACTTGTTTACGCTTGCAAAGCAGAGTTTAATGAATAAAAGCGCTGGGATATGTTAGTTTAGTGCGGTGGGGCTTTGTGTGAACTATTTCAAACTTCTCGTTTGGTCTCTCGGCGTTTGTAAAGTATAACTGTTGCAAGGTACTTGTCTGTAATGCAAACACCGTTTTATGTATAGCCTATACATATTAATTGTAATTGTAATTATAAAATGTAAAGAAACTCAAATAAAATTGTTCTTTGTTGATTTAAGTAAGAATTTACTTTGAAAAAAATTTTTACATTACTTGTTTTTTAAGAAATAGCCTATCTTGTTTTTAGTTTTAACTTGACAGTTGAGTTCTAAATAGATAAATACGTTTGAAATACTGGAGAATGTAACCAACTGTGTTATATATTTAGAAAGTATTGTTTAAATTATTTTAAACCATGCTATGAGAATATTTCGTTACTGAACGCTCAGTTAGTGAAGGTTTTTACTAAAATATCAATGGTTCTAGAAAGTTATAATATTTTCTTGTGAAGGTTTAGAAAATATATTGTTGTTGTTGTTGTTCTCGTGCCCATGAAAAGAAGATTGAGCGTCTATAGAATGTCTCTAAGCTCTGTCCAAGGCCTTGACCACCCCCGATGCCAACAGTGGTGCATCAGCACTGGAATGGCTGAGTTCCGTAGTGGAGAGATACAAACATAGAGGAACTAAAAAAAAACGTGACAATCTAAGTGCAGAGATTTAGAAGGATAATACTGAAGCAAATAGATTTAGATTCTCAAAGGTTTGCCAGGACGTTAATTCCGTCTTACAAGCGTAAATAATAGGCCAAATACTGCGAACTTTAGATCCCCAAAGGACATAGCAGGGCTGGATAGTTATCAAAACTCTAAATAATCAATCAACCCACCAACAAGTGGACACTTCCTCAAACAACATTTCATCTTCTAGGAGAAGAGCAGCCACTTATAAAGCAACAGTTTCATCACTTGCTAAATACGATGAAAAAAAGCAAACTGAACTTCAACGTAAGAAATAAAAACCTTCTGAGAGCTACAAAAAAACTATAAAAAACTTGAAAAACTCTAATCGCAAGAATATTTTCACGACACCAGTGTCAATAGAGGAGGTGGGTGCTGCCATTGTCACTGGGCCCGATCTAATCTTTGACCGCGTGGTTCACCTTTACGGATATATTCCAAAAAAATACTATTTGAAAATTTAAATCTTTTTTGGGCTTCTGCGAAGCTACACAAAAATTGGAATAATTCGACCAAATTCTGAAGTGATCCCAATTCCTCCCATTCTGCTCAAGTCATCCAAATTGTGAAGTCAAACAAAAATGCATTAGAATAGAATAACTACAGACCACTTTCCCTCACCAGCATTCTCTGCAAGGTCATGGAACAATTAATCCGCCGCATACTTACGAAAAGAGTAAACTACATTCCTATCAAACAAAATGCCGAGCCCGACATGGCCCTATCGCCCAGCTTTTATATCTTTGCCAGCCGATAATTAATAGTTATCAATATAAACTTCTAAAGAAAACATTGGCAGCGTTGCTAGACCTTTCGGCGGCATTTGATCGATTTTGGCATCAAAAACTGGTACATATTATTCAAGGCACTGGAATCAATGGTAAAGCATTACTGTAGATAAATGATTTTCTTAGGGGGAAGAAATTCTCTGTCAGGTTAAACGGAATACTCTCAGAAGGTCACAAGACGTGGGCAGGAGTGTCACATGTTCACTTCTCTTTCTTACTTTTATGAACGTATCCCTCCACATATTCGTCCTGGCACGGTGCTAAATATATATATTATAACATAAATGTATGAGGCTAGAGAATAAATTTAGTGGTATCCAAAAAGAATAATAGTCTGTAGAAATGTTAAGCAGGGAGCAACAGGAAAGGAATAGTTAGTAAAATACGGACAAAGTACTTAACCATTGTTCTATTTTAAGAGTAGTCATAAAGGGGCTGTGGAAACTATAATAAAAGAATGGTCCAAGTATTTTAAGATGGGAGTTTCCAAATGACCAAAATATACCTGTGAAGGAACCTTGTGCCGCTGAAGAAACTATTTGTAAAAGGTGTGGGAATCACCAGATTTAACTAAAATACGTACGGGGGGAGAGATTATGCTGGGTTTGAAAACTAAAACAATGGTCGGAAGAGGAGTCTTGGAGGAACTTCAAAAGAGGGCAAACGTATTGAGGGATGGGGGACCAAGCGTAAGCTACGTTAAAAAGGGGTAAATTTGTTTAATAGAATTAAGGGAATAGTAACTTTTTTGCGTAAAATTTAAAAGTTTGACTTATATAAATATGATTTAGTAAAGAATTAGAGAAGTAAGTTAGTTATGTGATAAAGTGCGGCGAAGCAGCTATTAACGGTCAAGATCCCAGGAACTAAACAAACAATAACTACTTTCTTCTTACATTAGATTTATTCAACAGAGTTTTATAAACTTAGTAAATTCAGAACAATTTTAAATTCATTGGTATAAAATATTAATCTAGTTTTTTTTCACCCCTTACTAATTTATAAAAGGTCCATAATAACGACCCGAGAGAAAAAGTAAATAACACTGTATTTATTAAACTTTATTGTATTAAAACCTCAAGATTAAGTGTAATATTAGTTACGCAATCAATCTTGTCACTGCATAGTATTAAGGTAATTTGGTATAAAGTGTAATAATTAATATGGAATAAATGCAAGTGATGTTAAAATTCATATGATTGTTAATTATTTAGAAACCTGAACGTGTAACTACAGTAAGGTCGGGTAATTAAATATATCCTAAAGGTAAACTCATTTTAAGTAACTTAGGTTTTATATATATATATATATATATATATATATATATATATATATATATATTAAAACAACATAGGTTATTGAAATACAAGAATATTTATTAATTTATATTCAAAGATTTTCGTTGGTAAACAGTACCAACATCATCAGGAATGAAAATTACATTGTAAATTTCATTCCTGATGATGTTGGTACTGTTTACCAACGAAAAGCAATGAATATAAATAAATAAATATTCTTGTATTTCAATAACCTATGTTGTTTTAAATTATTAAACAAGAAAATGTATTTTATATATATATATATATATATATATATATAATTAATAAAATAAAATATTTCTAAAACAAGAATACTTTTAATGAATATATTTATTCAAAGCTTTTAGCCGATAAAATAGTACCAGCATCTTCAGGAAAATAATTATCTATTAAAATTAGTAATTATCTATTAAGATTTTAATAGATAATTATTTTCCTGAAGATGCTGGTACTATTTTATCGGCGAAAAGCTTTGAATAAATATATTCATTAAAAGTATTCTTGTTTTTGAAATATTTTATTTTATTAACTATATTATAAGAAAATATATCACCATATTTAATATATATATATATTAAAGCAACATAGGGTATTCAAATACAAGAATATTTATTAATTTATAGGATTCCTGATGATGTTGGTACTGTTTACCAACGAAAAGCTTTGGATATAAATTAATAAATATTCTTGTGTTTGAATAACCTATGTTGTTTTAAATTATTAAACAAGAAAACGTATTATATATATATATATATATATATATATATATATATATATATATATATATATATACTGTGTGTGTGTGTGTGTGTTTGTGAGTGTGTGTGTGTGTGTGTGTGTGTGGGCGCGCGCGCGCGCCCAAGTTTAGTAATAGTGTACCATTTAATCACAGATTGGACTGAAGTCCAACTTTGTATGGAGGTTGACTGAATGTAATTAAATTATTGCATAATATTACAGTACGCTTTATTATTACTGTACCACGTTGTTGATGTCCTATAGTTTTACTGTCACAAACACATGTTTTAGAATTTTGTATTAAAACAAGAATAAAAATTTTCTCCTAACAGTTTCTCTTCTTTTGTAATATTTTGATTCACGTAACCATGAAATTATAGTTTATTGGGTTATATATTTTAATTATTGTACAAACAGACTCTTCAAAGCCTAAGCAACAAGCCTTCTTTGTTACTTAATTATTTCTTTGTTAGAAACTATTCAACTTGAGATAAATTTCTTAAATCTTTTGTATAATAATATTTTCGTTATCCTCTCTGTATCCTCGAATCTATGATTTTTATTTCGACGTTTTCACATAAAAAATAGTTCAGGTATACAATTTAATATAGTTAAAATTGTATAGTTCCATGAGTTGTTATAGGTGAAATGAGTACTTTCCAGAAATAGCCATCTTTATCGGAATCTCTTCAACCCAGCCTTTACACAAGAAAATATTTAGACAAGTTATCTCTTTGTTATTGACTTAAAACAGACAGTATTTATATTATACAAGAAGTAGGCTTCAGTGTTCAGTTTGCATCTCCTTCATTTCAAACATTCCCTCTGAGTGACGATCTTCCCGTTTCTCATTACCTTGTTCTAATAATTAATTCCATGATTAACGTGCGGCCTCGTTTACTAATTAAAATCCTCTTCCTCAGACAAGAACCCGTCGATTTTCTTCACATAACTTTCCCCTCTTGATATAAAGACACAACGCTGCATAAAAGCGAGCTTTTTGTTTATTTTGTTTGGTGTAGTTCCACTTACAAGTTAGGCACGATTGGTTAACATCAGTGAGACAATAATGATCTCTCGTTGTGATCAAAGACGTTGTGTCTTAGCAAAGTTGCGCTACATTTACTTAAATTACAATTCGGTGACGCCTCAATTGTTACATGTATCCCTATTTGTGACATGTTGCCACAACGTAGATAAATTTTAACAGTTAGATTTCTCTTTAATACTAACAGAACGTACTCTGTTCTATTCTTATATTTAAAAGTCGGTGTCTATTTTACTTCATCATTACTATTCAATTTTTCCAACACATGTTTAAAAGTCGAAGTTTTGTCATGAGACCTAAGGAAAAAACTTTGTGTGAAAAGTGAAAACATAGCAATAGTAGTATCCAAAACTGGGGCAGAAGGGGCGTTTATTAAACATTTCCACTGTGCGGGAATCCTAAGGGATGGAAGCGGATTCATATAGACTAAAATGTATTTTACATAACGTAATTTCTGTATACACACACACACACCTATACGTGTTTGTGGACACTTGGAGGGACACAAACTCTACACGCATCTTGTGGGAGCTCTTAGATCTAGTGATTTAATCAACTTGAAATTTTGTAAATAGCTGTTAAATATTGTTATTAGTAAACGCACAACGTGTCCTTTTATGTAACTTGAAATTTAAATTCACGTTTTATAAATTTCTTTTGAGGACGCAGTTACAGTGTGCACACTTACTTGTCCATGGTATGTTGAGGGCTCTCTGCCTGAATTATCGACCTGAGTCATCATTACGTACGAGCCGGTCCCACCGATGTTTACGTCTATGATCATAAGAAGTTGAGATAAGGCCTAGTAGTATGATAAAATGACGGCTAGATTAGTCTGATCTGCAACTCTTACAGATGAAGCCAAAGTGTGTTACATTTGTGTGATCAATCGGAACGTTTCACCAGGACATTAAATGCTTTTGCTTTCAGGCACTATTAAGTTTTGCAATATTCTCAAAAAAATTGATGCATTTTAAAAAATAAATTCACTCTATAAGTTTAATAATGACTGAAATTTTGTTCTATATATATTACAAAGTTTTACATTTTAACTCTTTAAAAAAATAATTATTTGTTAAAAATAGTAACAATAGTAAATCATTAAAAATATTTTTTCTTGATTTATAAAAACAAGGGGCTATAAAATTCCGTCAAAATTATTTTTTATAAAAATGAAAATAAGTAGTTTTATCTGTTAAAGCAATGCAAAATATTTAAAGCCTCCATAATATGATGTTCCTTCCTGGAACATAATATAGATTATTTTGTAGAAAAAATCTAAAATTCTATTCCACGGTACCATATAATTGTATATATATCAATTGGCGGTTTTTATATACATATATATCTTGAATGATTGCCAAAATTGTAGGCTGCTTATTTCTGACAAATAAGAACAAAAATTATATCCAGTTTTATCTATCTATACAAATTCAATTATTAAAAAACCAAGGTTTTACAGAATATTGCAAATTTTAATTATGCCTCCCAAAATATATGGATTGAATGTGTGTCTATGTAAAATAAAACACAAACTCGTTCCTACAAACACGGCAAAATAACAACGGATACTCCAAAACAAGTTAGGCAAGTGTGACTGAATAGCCTCGCCTACACAATTTAATCAAAAATAACTTTATAGCTATGTGCTAGTTTTGATAGGTGTAAAATAACTAATTAGTTACAACACCAATTACCTAGAACTAAATGAAATAAGATTTACAAAACGTATACAAATTGAACAAGACGAATAAAAATGTATGAAATTGCCGATGGCAAGTTGGATCGTATGTAAAAGTTTAGAGCCTCTTTTCTCGAATAGTGTCACTGTTCGATTAAGCAACTAAAACATCATTATAACCAGTGTAACACAGGTCTTCAAGTTGCACGTTTAAAACGTGTGTGGTCATTTTAGGGTAATTGTGGAAATAGTTGTGATAAACCTAACTTCGCTACCTTCTTTCATAAGCTGGGGATGACTCTGGACATACCTTAGTATTAGTAAACTCACAGCAATTGAAAACGTGATGTAAATCCCGTGGTAACATAGACTCCCCAGAATCTTACTTTTATGTGTTCCGAAACCATTATAAATTTGTTGAATCGAATTTTTACTTTTTTGACCTAATTCTAAACATGGAAACAATGATACTCCAAGCGGATTTTCCGAACCTAGAAACAGATCCAGTAATATATATTTGTATTGTTTAAGCAGTAAGTCTTACTGCTTGATAGCTATTATACCACTATTTAGTCGCCATAATTCATCCTTTCATATTTGAAAAATACTGTAGACATGTGTGGCTCTAGACGTTGCGGGACCATGGGAAATTCATTATTACTTTCTAGTGCTGGGGATTTAATAGGATAAATGATAAAGTTACTTAATGCTGATTCAGGACTTTACGTATATTCTTGAAATTAATTTAATATGGCTAAACCATTACTGTTTACTAAACCATTCATGTTATAATGGGGTATTTATAAGTTTATGTATCTTATAGAAAAGTTTTGAAATAAACACTTATTAAAAACGAAGTGAAACAATATGGAAAATAAACAACCAACTATAAATATAGCTTTTACTATGGAATTAAATTCAATATATTACATAGATAGTTCAACTCGTGTAACATAATGTTACGGTTTCCGGAGGCGCAGAGATACTGATAGAGAATTGTTAGTTAGTTCAGTCTTTTCATACATAAACTTAAAATATTAGGCTATAATTTTATGACCTAAATTAAAATCTATTTTTAAATCATGATTTTGTTTTACATTTCCATTGATTGTGGTTCAACCTTGCATCGTTAAACCATAATCCATAATTGGTGGATTAGCGACATTGTATTGAACAGAAGTAAGGAGCTATGCCGCCCACAAAATGCGGTGATCAGGTTCAGGCCTTTATATTGGAGAATAACAATTAACTTGATATGGTATCATAAACAATAGTGTTCCTTAACATGAATGAATGAAACCTCTATACCACAAATGACATTTTTCATTTATTTAAAACCTTATGTACATCTCGATTCCATAGTAATCATTCTCAAAGGTATTTACAATATATTATTTTTTAATTACCTATGAAGATGATTGCTATAAAATCGAAATGTACATAATAAAAGAAAAAAGTCATTTATGGTATAGAGGTTCCATTTATTTATAGTAAACATTTCGCTACAGTTGTTTTATACAGTTAATAGAGTCCCTTACGTTCAATGTAAAATTACTCTGATACTAACTATAAATGATTGTTAATTGATGAAAGATAAAACAATCTCTCTAAATTATAATAACCTCTGTTTACTTAGTTAGACGCCCATAAGATACATACATATATACATCGGTTTTTGAACCATCCTAAGCCACTGGGGCAGAGCCCTGTTAATAGATCTATTCCAAACCTCAAACGAACCTTCCTGGGAATGTGTCAAACAATTTCATAAATTTCTGTTTAGCGGTTTAGGCGTATATAACATACATACACACATACATATATACTATCTATACAAACATTAATTCTAACTGTATCAAAACTCCAGGGTCTACAGTATATTCCAAAATACCTCCAAGAAATTTCATTCATACCTCCCAAAATGTATAGATTGAATGTATTTGTAAGTAAAATAAAACACAAACTCTTTTCTACAAACACTGCAAAATAGCAACGGTTACCCCAATAACAAGCTAAGCAAGTGTGGCCGAATAGCCTGGCCTACCCTTTTTTTTAAAAAAATAATAACTTTATAGCTACATACTACTTTTGATAGGTATAAATTAAATAATTAGTTACAATACCAGTTGCCTACAACTAAAGGAAATACCAGGGCGATTTCTTCAAAATCTTCCGTTTTATGTTTGAAACGCGAACAACTAAAGTTAATCTATAAGATTTAAATCATAATATGATTTATGTTTAAAATCTTCATACGGTTTAATACGTTTTTCAAAACGTATACAATTGTAACACGATGTTTAAAAATGTATGAAATTACCGATTGTATGTATTTAAAAGCTTGGAGCCTCTTTTTTCGAACAGTTTCACTTTCGATTAAAGCTACTAAAACATCATTATAACCCAGGACTTCAAGTAGCTTGTTTAAAAACGTTGGTGGTCATATTCGGGTAATTGTGGAAATAGTTGTGATAAAACTCACTTCGCTACTTTTTTTCATAAACTGGGGATGACACTGGACATACCGTAATATTAGTAAACTCACAGCAACTGAAAACTCTATTTAATCCCGTGGTAAAATAAACACAGAATCTTACTTTTATGTGTTACGCAAACATTATTAATTTGTTGAGCCTAATTGTGACATTTTGACCTAATCCTAAAAGTGAAAACGATGGTAAGCCTAGCGGATTTCGCTAACTTTGAAACAGATCCACTAATATCTATTTGTATTGTTTTATTATTTAAATGTCTTCACCGATTATTATAAAATAATATGTAAATTTATTTTAGGAAAACCTTTGAAAAAAAAACTATTACCCTATTTAAATTACCCTCAATGATTTCTTTGTTATTCTACAACTCACAATATGACA
>JBAIZL010000001.1:334027782-334060282 GCA_036971475.1 Prosapia bicincta | reverse complement strand
ATTTCCACTTGGACATTACACCTTATTTTAGGTGACAGGTTCAATTTTTTACTACTGTTATAGAGTTAAAAGAATCAAGTAACATGAAAGCTACAAGATATTTTCTGAAAGGTATCACTTTGAATGGGATTCGATCATCAGTCACCCAGGCTTTAACTTCTTTGACATTATATTAACTAAATGTGATAAAATGAGCATTGATGTATGTTCTAATTATATATTTATGTTCTAGCAAACATATAAGATAAATGCTTAAATAGGTGTGTAATATAAATAATATTGTACTTACATTATTTATGTCGGTTGGAAAACTCTGCTACACTATTATAGGTCTTTTTCTTGATGTCATTTACACTCTCTCTAGGAATTCCAAATTCCGATGATAGCTTAACCTCATTTTCGAATTTTCGTAACCGTTGTAGAATGTCATACTTAACAGCCAACGTCAAAGTTTTGTAATTGCCGCTTTTAAGCATTTATTCTTTATATAACCATGGTTGGAAAAAATTATAAAATGAAGAAAGGAAACGAAAACTGAACTGTAAAATACAATTTGTCTAAACTACAGTGTAACTTATAATGCAACTCCACGCTGTCTACTATGCTGCGGGCAGTCGATTACAGTAGACTTCTAATATCATGCGTGTGAGATGTGTGGGAACAAAGAATCAGTTGAGAGATTTTCTCACTCATGTGTGGTATCGACCATATCTCATGGCCAGCGCCTATACTACGTGATTGTATAGACTTGCAGAAGTTTGTTATAACAGTATTGTGACGAATTACAGAAGGTGACGAGTTAGAGAGGTTTTACTGCAATTGGATTATCTGTAAGGTGAACGAGAAATTAAAAACCATCATACATTTCCAACACAATAATTTTTGAGTTGCTCATCCACCTTAAGCATATCTTTAAGTTAAGTACCAGGCCCTTACCTATGCATAAAAGTTCTTTTTTATACGGCCCTTGTTACTGCTTCCTTTCTCGATCATACCCATCTCCTTGGTTGTATTTTTGAATTATCACATGACGATAATTTAGATATGTTGAAAAAACAAGTTAATTAAGTGTTCAGCCGGAGAATTGATTTTATAGTATACAAAATTAAATAAAAACAATGGCCGAATTTATGGAAGATTTTTAAATAAAACTGATTCCTCTCAACCAGCAAATACATTATACTCCAAACTATAATTAAAATTCCTAAATAATATTTTATAATAGAAATAGAAGTATTTGTAAACGTAAAGTTATTGGAAGCCAATAAAACTTTTATACGTGTAAATATAATATAAGTCAATAATGGTAAACTTATGTTGTTTGAAGTGTTAGTAACCAAATAACATATTCCTTTGGTGTGTTACAGGTTTGTGCTGGTGCAAAATTAAGAAGAAGAAAAAGAAACATCTCGGTAAGGTTTAAATTGATACATTTTCTCACTTATCTAGTAGGCCTATATGGGACTATTGCTCCATCATGGCTTCTCTCGCTGCGTCTTAACTACGTACGCTTTCTCTAGTCTTCTTCGACAAATACTGTTACATTTTCTCCCTTACTCTAGTATATGGGTCTAGCGCTCTCTGTCATGACTTCTCCCGTTGAGTCTTAACTACGTACACTTCTCTCTCGTCTTCTTCTACAATATTGTTACATTTTCTCCCTTACTCTAGTATACGGGACTATCGCTCTCCGTCGTGGCTTCTCTCCTTGTGTCTTAACTACGTACGCTTCTCTCTCGTCTTCTTCTAAAATATTGTTACATTTTCTCATTAATTCTATTATATGGGTCTAGCGCTCTCCGTCGTGGCTTCTCTCCTTGTGTCTTAACTACGTACGCTTCTCTCTCGTCTTCTTCTACAAATATTGTTACATTTTCTCCCTTACTCTAGTATACGGGACTATCGCTCTCCGTCGTGGCTTCTCTCACTGAGTCTTAACTAAGTTCGCTTCTCTCTCGTCTTCTTCTAAAATATTGTTACATTTTCTCCCTTACTCTAGTATACGGGACTATCGCTCTCCGTCGTGGCTTCTCTCCTTGTGTCTTAACTACGTACACTTCTCTCTCGTCTTCTTCTAAAATATTGTTACATTTTCTCCCTTACTCTAGTATACGGGTCTAGCGCTCTCCGTCGTGACTTCTCTCACTGAGTCTTAACTACGTACACTTCTCTCTCGTCTTCTTCTAAAATATTGTTACATTTTCTCATTAATTCTATTATATGGGTCTAGCGCTCTCCGTCGTGACTTCTCTCACTGAGTCTTAACTACGTACGCTATCTCTCGTCTTCTTCTAAAAATATTGTTACCTTCTCTCATAACTCTAGTATATGGGACTATCGCTCTCCGTCGTGGCTTCTCTCACTGAGTCTGAACTATGTTCGCTTCTCTCTCGTCTTCTTCTAAAATATTGTTACATTTTCTCATTAATTCTATTATATGGGTCTAGCGCTCTCCGTCGTGACTTCTCTCACTGAGTCTTAACTACTTACGCTTCTCTCTCGTCTTCTTCTAAAATATTGTTACATTTTCTCGTTAATTCTAGTATATGGGACTAGCGCTCTCCGTCGTGGCTTCTCTCACTGAGTCTTAACTACGTTCGCTTCTCTCTCGTCTTCTTCTAAAATATTGTTACATTTTCTCATTAATTCTATTATATGGGTCTAGCGCTCTCCGTCGTTACTTCTCTCACTGAGTCTTAACTACGTACGCTTTCCCTCGCCTTCTTCTACAAATATTGTTACCTTCTCTCGTAACTCTAGTATATGGGTCTAGCTCTCTCCGTCGTGACTTCTCTCACTGAGTCTTAACTACGTACGCTTTCCCTCGCCTTCTTCTACAAATATTGTTACCTTCTCTCATAACTCTAGTATACGGGACTATCGCTCTCCGTCGTGACTTCTCTCGCTGAGTTCTAACTACGTACGCTTTCTCTCGTCTTCTTCTACAAATATTGTTACCTTCTCTCATAACTCTAGTATACGGGACTATCGCTCTCCGTCGTGACTTCTCTCACTGAGTCTTAATTACGTACGCTTTCCCTCGCCTTCTTCTACAAATATTGTTACCTTCTCTCATAACTCTAGTATACGGGACTATCGCTCTCCGTCGTGACTTCTCTCGCTGAGTTCTAACTACGTACGCTTTCTCTCGTCTTCTTCTACAAATATTGTTACCTTCTCTCATAACTCTAGTATACGGGACTATCGCTCTCCGTCGTGACTTCTCTCGCTGAGTTCTAACTACGTACGCTTTCTCTCGTCTTCTAAAATATTATTACCTTCTCTTATTAAGTCTAGTATATGGGACTATCGCTCTCCGTCGTGACTTCTCTCGCTGAGTTCTAACTACGTACGCTTTCCCTCGCTTCTTTGAGTTTGCTGCGTGCTAAGTGTACGTAGGCTATTAGGGAGTTTAATTCGTGCTAAGTGTACGTAGGCTATTAGGGAGTTTGCTACGTGCTAAGTGTACTTAGGCTATTAGGGAGTTTGCTGCGTGCTAAGTGTACGTAGGCTATTAGGGAGTTTGCTGCGTGCTAAGTGCACGTAGGCTATTAGGGAGTTTGGTGCGTGCTAAGTGTACGTAGGCTATTAGGGAGTTTGCTGCGTGCTAAGTGCACGTAGGCTATTAGGGAGTTTGGTGCGTGCTAAGTGTACGTAGGCTATTAGGGAGTTTGCTGCGTGCTAAGTGTACGTAGGTTATTAGGGAGTTTGCTGCGTGCTAAGTGTACGTAGGCTATTAGGGAGTTTGGTGCGTGCTAAGTGTACGTAGGCTATTAGGGAGTTTGCTGCGTGCTAAGTATACGTAGGCTATTAGGGAGTTTGCTGCGTGCTAAGTGGACGTATTCTAATAGAAAATTTGGAAGTTGTTGGTAGACCTTGATAAAACATTGATTTAATGCTTTTATACATGTTAAGTGTAGATAATAGTATGTATGTAAATAAATGTAAGGAAATTGTTAAATAGTTTGTCTAACATTGCCGTAAGTTTTATTGAGCCGTTATAGGAACGTAAAAATAAATTTTGTGACTTATTATTTAACTCATATACAATTTATCTATTTTAGATGACGATATTGAAATTCCCCAGTCTCATATATCTACTTTAACACTTGAATTTGACCTCAACAAGGAATGTCACTTATTAGTGGAGGAACAAATAAAAACTGAAAATGGTAAGTTTAAACTAAAAATTGACAGTTTACTCCAGTTTATTACTAAATATAGTTATTCTAAGCAATAGTTAACAAAACGTTTATTACATTTGTTTTGGAAGTTTTTTACTATATTTGAAAGCTTCACCGGGATAACTTACACCGGAACAGCCTAACAACGTATAGGAATTGACAACTAGATATCAAGAGAAATTTGACGTCTAGAGTTATTCTAGAGGGAGAAGTGGTGTTATAAACAGCATAGAAACTGAAGAGTGAAGATGGAGAGTGATTGTATATTTGAACCGCCATTCCCTCCAATAAAAACTCACACGTTGTACTGGTAAATCGTATCGTCCAGATTCTGGGAATACTTCCTAATTTGTAACCACATACTGAACGAAGATAGTAATGCGTTATCCAAGATAGACTGCACCTTAAATATACTTGAGTGGTGTAACGTGTATTCGACACTATACCATGAGAGCGGATACTGACAGATGGATGACGAAATGAGCCGGCCTTCATTCAAACATGATGTGCCATTGTACATTCGGTCCTTAAACTATACATTTATTACAGGGGATTTGTCCAATGTTTCGTAACTTTAGACAAAATTGCATACTATCCCAAGTCTAGGCTTCAGATTTTATTGATTGAGCATTAAAAATTTCATTGAAACGATAAAAGAAATCTTTGGATTGTAAAACTATAATATTTCCACTTTTAGGCAACACACCGCTCTATCTCTAATTACGATAATGCTGACTAGCCTTCAAGAGGACCTTACGATGATCATTGTGCCCACAATGAGTTTTTACAGTAAACTGAGAAACAAAAAAAAGAACTATATACAATAGGCTATTTGTTTTGGATAAGGATTACGATCCAACTACAGAATGCTGGCCTAAGCAACGAGTATGGGATATTTTGATTAAAAATTGCCAGTTTACTTTAGTACGATTAAAAAAAATCAATTAAATTATAGTTACCAAAATGTTGAAATATAATTTTAAAATCATTACCTGTTTCAGACATTTCAGATTATGAGAACTGGGACATACCAGGTCCGGGTAAGTTAATTTTTTTTTAAGCTGGAAATTTATATTAAAGTATTTTAATAGCTTTGAGAAAGAGTAACAAGCTTTTTACAGAAATTATGTTACCTACAGTGAATTCTTTAAATATCTTGAAAATTATTTTGATTTTAGTAACTATTACCTTTCAATTAAAAGTTGAAAAAGAAACTTGTGGACATGCTTAAATATTTTGTCTAATAATACAATAATAAACATCAACTTTGAGATGTTTTAGTGGAAGCAATAGAAAGTGTTGTAAAAAAGTTGTTTGATTGAGTTTGCGGCAGCAATGAACTGGGTCAGTTACTAGAAAATCAAAAGATATTTCTGGTGAAACATTCTGGTTCTTTTAGGAATAAAATCATTTAGAACTCAACTGTTTCGGAGAACAAACTATCAGACATGATACAGGATTGATAGAAGCTATGTAAAAGCGATATTTGTAAAACAAGAATATTCTATGGGGAAAATAAGTCAAAAGAAATTTCCAAAATCTCTGGTTTGACATGGTGGTCCGCAGCTTCAACCCTCAGAGCTCCTACGAAGAAGGGAAGACTATGGATATGCGTTGAATCACATTTCAAGCTCAGTTAAAAGGAATGACTGTATGGAGACGGAACCGTCTTCAGAAAGGACAATGTAACAGGCAAGGTCCTATAATCTTTGCTATAAAGCGTAAAGCGAACATACTTTCAAGCTTAAGCGCGCACAAAGTACTCCGACTAATAAATGCTAGAGCCTAGTATACGAAACGCATAATATTATTTAAAGGGGCATGGCACATTTTTAAGGAAACAAGAACACCTTCGTTTTAGATCATTCCTAGAATAAATGGACAGACATTACTTGAAATCTTTTCACATATCAAGATATAAAGGTATTGTAAAACGCTAAGACTATAGTATGTACAAGTTAACGACTAGAGAAAAGCTGTATTGACAGAGTGACAGGCAGTGACGTTTGCTAGGTGCTAAGTGTACGTAGGCTATTAGGGACTTTGCTGCATGCTAAGTGTAGGTAGACTATTAGGGAGTTTGCTGCGTGCTAAGTGTACGTAGGCTATTAGGGAGTTTGCTGCGTGCTAAGTGTAGGTAGACTATTAGGGAGTTTGCTGCGTGCTAAGTGTACGTAGGCTATTAGGGACTTTGCTGCATGCTAAGTGTAGGTAGACTATTAGGGAGTTTGCTGCGTGCTAAGTGTACGTAGGCTATTAGGGAGTTTGCTGCGTGCTAAGTGTACGTAGGCTATTAGGGAGTTTGCTGCGTGCTAAGTGTACGTAGGCTATTAGGGACTTTGCTGCATGCTAAGTGTAGGTAGACTATTAGGGAGTTTGCTGCGTGCTAAGTGTACGTAGGCTATTAGGGAGTTTGCTGCGTGCTAAGTGTACGTAGGCTATTAGGGAGTTTGCTGCGTGCTAAGTGTACGTAGGCTATTAGGGAGTTTGCTACGTGCTAAGTGTACGTAGGCACTTAGAAATATTGGAAGTTAATAGTAGACCTTTATAAAACATTGATTTAATGCTTTTATACTTGTTAAATGTAGATAATAGTATGTATGTAAATAAATGTAAGGAAATTGTTAAATAGTTTGTCTAACATTGCCGTAAGTTTTATTGAGCCGTTATAGGAACGTATAAATAAATTTTGTGACTTCTTATATAACTCATATACAATTTATCTATTTTAGATGACGATATCGAGTTTCCCCAGTCTCAAATATCTACTTTAACACTTGAACATGACCTCAACAAGGAATGTCACTTATTAGTGGAAGAACAGTTAAAAACTGAAAGTGGTAAGTTTAAACTAAAATTTGACAGTTTACTCTAGTTTATTACTAAATATAGTTATTCTAATCAATAGTTAGCAAAACGTTCATTACATTTGATTTGTCAGTTTTTTACTATACTATTTGAAAGCTTCACCGGAATAACTTACACCGGAACAGCCTAACAATGTATAGGAATTGACAACTAGATATCAAGAGCTGTTTGACGTCTAGAGTTATTCTAGAGGGAGAAATGATGTTATAAACAGCATAGAAACTGAAGACTTCGTCAGGAACCCAAAGAGAATATCTATAGCGTAGAACGAAAAATTGGTTTCAGTCATTAAAAAGATGAATAGTGACTGTATATTTGAACCGCCATTCACTTCAATAAAAACTCACACGTTGTACTGGTAAATCGTATCGTCCAGATTCTGGGAATACTTCCTAATTTGTAACCACATACTGAACGAAGATAGTAATGCGTTATCCAAGATAGACTGCACCTTAAATATACTTGAGTGGTGTAACGTGTATTCGACACTATACCATGAGAGCGGATACTGACAGATGGATGACGAAATGAGCCGGCCTTCATTCAAACGTGATATAACTACGTACATTCAATCTTTAAACTATACATTTATTACAGGGGATTTGTCCAAGGTTTCGTAACTTTAGACAATATAGCTTACTATCCCAAGGCTAGGCTGCAGTTTTTATTGACTGAGCATTAAAAGTTTCATTGATACGATAAAATATATCTTTGGATTGTAAAGCTGTAATGTTACGACTTTTAGGCGACACATCGCTCTTTCTCTAATTACGAAAATGCTGACTAGCCTTCAAGAGGACATTGCGATGATCATTGTGCCCACAATGAAGTCAATAAATTTTTCGTAAATGAAACAACTTAGAGCTATTGGCATCAATCATAGCTATCTATAAACCAAAAGAGTTACTCTAACCTAGACCATCTTAATAATTGGAGTTTTTAAAGTAAACTGAGAAACAAAACAAAAAAGAACCATATACAATAAGCTAACTGTTTTTGATAAGGATTACGACCCAACTACTGAATGCTGGCTTAAGCAAAGAGCGTGGAATATTTTTATTAAAAATTTGCAGTTTACTTTAGTACGATTAAAAAAAATTCAATTAAATTATAGTTACCAAAACGTGTATTACTTTTGAAATATAATTTTAAAATCATTTACCTGTTTCAGACATTCCAGATTATGAGAACTGGGACATACCAGGTCCGGGTAAGTTAATTTTTTTTTAAGCTGAAAATTTATATTAAAGTATTTTAATAGCTCTGAGAAAGTGTAAAAAGCTTTTTACAGACATTATGTTACCTACAATGAATTCTTTAAATATTTTGATAATTATTTTGATTTTAGTAACTATTACCTTTCAATTAAAAGTTGAAAAAGTAACTTGTGGACATGCTTAAATATTTTGTCTGATAATACAATATTTAACGGCAACTTTAGCGCCTTTGAGATGTTTTAGTGGAAGCAATAGAAAGTGTTGTAAAAAAGCTATTTCATTGAATTTGCGGCAGCAATGAACTGGGTTAGTTAATAGATATTCGAAAGATATTTCTGGTGATATATTCTAGTTATTTTAGGAATAAAATCATTTAGAACTCAACTGTTTCGGAGAACAAACTATCAGACAGGATACAGGATTAATAGAAGCGATGTAAAAGCGATATTTGTAAAATTGATTGCGCCCTTTAAAGAATGAGAGAAAAATCTAGCAGCTAATCACAGTCTATGACAAGAGAATATAGGTGTCTGCCAGTTTAGAATATAGAATGGAACAATCACCGCGGGGTATGGAAGAGTGCTTGCTTTTCCCTGAAACTAGAGCCTTTCAATCGCTAGAACCCAATATGAGGAGGACCACAGCAGATATAAGTCGTCACCCGTGGTTATATCGACTGGACAGTGAGGTATAATTCAATAGAAAGATCCATTAGGAAAGCAGAAAAACGCTGTTTGAGACATCGGCTTTGAATAATAATTTCTCAAGGGTAAAAAAGGTCGACTTGTTGTGTATGCCGCCATGTGGAGATACACTGGATGTCCTGCAGACAGTTCCATGGGAATGAGTGGATGGATACAATCAACCGGATAAAACGATTGGAGATAACGATTGCTGCTATGTGGAGATACACAGGTCGTCCTGCAGACAGTTCCAAAGAATGTGAGGATGGATTAGAATTTGGCCAAGAATTTGATGATCATTGACAAGGTATTAATGAAACCGTGCTACTAGAACCGAAGTAGAATGACTAGAGCCTCGACCGCGGTGACCCTGTAGCAACAATGTCCTAGTACTAGAAGAAATATTATTACTCGTCTGACGAATCTGAGTGGTGGGTACCTAGTTAAATTAATTAAAGGTAGTACAATGGGAGCTTGATCAGCTATTTAATAGTTGTAAACGGGTTTAATGGGTAAAGCACCAATGTTAAAACGGGCAAGGCGCTCTGAAAAAAGAAGGTTTCAGAAGAGCAGGAAGGATTTCAGTAAAAAAAACTACACCGAAACAGCGTAATGGTGTGAAGGAATTGATATCAAGACTTGTATGACATTGAGAGTGCTCTTCGAGATAGCAACTGATGTAGTTCACGACCACATAGAAACTGAAGACGCTATTCATTTTTATTGAAACACCTGACATTAAGTTTTAAATAAATGAGAAAACGTTTGTCATTGAGTCAAACAAATGTATTTTAATAATGCTTCGGTTTGACACAAGTTCGTTGTCCATATTAAACATGAAAACAATATTGCAGTGTATTTATTTCACTCTCAGAATACTATTGCACCAATTACAATCATTTAAAACTTTGGAAAATTCAATAAAGACGCCATGCCTTCCCGACACAACCATTGGAGGTTATCTCAAGTGAAGTATGAATAATCTGTTTTTTTCTAATGTCGAAAAGTCCTACAAAAAAATGAAGGAAATCTATGACCTGAACGCCAGAGAAGAGGGCTACTAACAAGAAAATACCATTTTTCTCTAATACACTTGAAAACGCCTAGGATTCTTTATTAAGCCTTAAAATTCAAAGTTCTTAAGAAGATCAAACTATATCATCTACTAGAAAGTTAGACACCCAAAACGGAAACCAATAAGCATCAACTTACAGTAACAAGAAAATCTCATTTGGCTCTAATACACTTCAAAACGCCCTGGATTCTTTATTACGACTTAAAATTCAAAAGACAGAACGTGTGAAGTTCTTAAGAAGATCAAACGATATCATCTACAAAAAGTTAGAAACCCAAAACGGAAACAAAAAATTTTGCATTTTATTCGACAAAGTGCTTACAAGGTCAAGACGGCATGCAGAGGATAGCAAATTAAGAGAGACGCACAGGTCGTCATAGCTG
The DNA here is from genome assembly GCA_036971475.1 of Prosapia bicincta. NCBI lineage: Eukaryota > Metazoa > Arthropoda > Insecta > Hemiptera > Cercopidae > Prosapia > Prosapia bicincta. The sequence continues at coordinate 334,049,872 of JBAIZL010000001.1, read as the reverse complement.
TATAGAACTATTTTTTAATCAATAGCATATAGCGATTACGTTGGCCTAGAAGACTGTGTAAGCTATGTGAAAACGTAGAGATATCAGGGATAGTAACAACGGTCTTTCGATACACGTTTTACCTAGATGCATAACTGGATTGTCAAGACCACAGCATCGGAATGACTCTGTATCTATAAAATAATGTGCACTATATCTCCTACGTGACGAAAACCTCCATTCTTAGTAAAGACCGATCTATCAAACTCTTCGGGAGAGTTTTCTACACCAACGAGAACATCATTTTTGCTTAGGAATCAAGAATCTTCTATGGGGAGAGATAAGTTAAAAGAAATTTCCAAAATCTCTGGTTTCACATGGTGGTCTGCAGCTTACAGCCTCAGAGCTCCTAGGAAGAACGGAAGACTATGGATATGCTTAGATTCACATTTCAAATTCAGTTAAAAGGAATGACTGTATGGAGAAGGAACCGTCTTCAGAAGGGACAATGTAACAGGCAAAGTCCTATAATCTTTGCTATAAAGCGTAAAGCGAACATACTTTCAAGCTTAAGCGCGCACAAAGTACTCCGACTAATAAATGCTAGAGCCTAGTATAGGAAACGCATAATATTATTATAAGGGGCATGGCACATTTTTAAGGACACAACAACACCTTCGTTATAGATCATTCTTGGAATAAATGGACAGACATTACTTGAAATCTTTTCACATATCAAGATATAAAGGTATTGTAAAACGCTAAGACTATAGTATGTACAAGTTAACGACTAGAGAAAAGCTGTTTTGACAGAGTGACAGGCAGTGACGTTTGCTAGGTGCTAAGTGTACGTAGGCTATTAGGGACTTTGCTGCATGCTAAGTGTAGGTAGACTATTAGGGAGTTTGCTGCGTGCTAAGTGTACGTAGGCTATTAGGGAGTTTGCTGCATGTAAGTGTACGTAGACTATTAGGGAGTTTGCTGCGTGCTAAGTGTACGTAGGCTATTAGGGAGTTTGCTGCGTGCTAAGTGTACGTAGGCTATTAGGGAGTTTGCTGCGTACTAAGTGTACGTAGGCTATTAGGGAGTTTGCTGCGTGCTAAGTGTACGTAGGCTATTAGGGAGTTTGGTGCGTGCTAAGTGTACGTAGGCTATTAGGGAGTTTGCTGCGTACTAAGTGTACGTAGGCTATTAGGGAGTTTGCTGCGTGCTAAGTGTACGTAGGCTATTAGGGAGTTTGCTGCATGTAAGTGTACGTAGACTATTAGGGAGTTTGCTGCGTGCTAAGTGTACGTAGGCTATTAGGGAGTTTGCTGCGTGCTAAGTGTACGTAGGCTATTAGGGAGTTTGCTGCGTACTAAGTGTACGTAGGCTATTAGGGAGTTTGGTGCGTGCTAAGTGTACGTAGGCTATTAGGGAGTTTGCTGCGTGCTAAGTGGACGTAGGCTATTAGGGAGTGTGATGCGTGCTAAGTGTACGTAGGCTGTTAGGGAGTTTGCTGCGTGCTAAGTGTACGTAGGCTATTAGGGAGTTTGCTGCGTACTAAGTGTACGTAGGCTATTAGGGAGTTTGCTGCGTGCTAAGTGTATGTAGGCTGTTAGGGAGTTTGCTGCGTGCTAAGTGTACGTAGGCTATTAGGGAGTTTGCTGCGTGCTAAGTGTACGTAGGCTATTAGGGAGTTTGCTGCGAGATAAGTGGACGTAGGCTATTAGGTAAATTGCTGCGTGCTAAGTGCACGTAGGCTATTAGGGAGTTTGCTGCGTGCTAAGTGTACGTAGGCTATTAGGGAGTTTGCTGCGTGCTACGTGGACGTAGGCTATTAGGGAGTTTGCTGCGTGCTAAGTGTACGTAGGCTGTTAGGGAGTTTGCTGCGTGCTAAGTGTACGTAGGCTATTAGGGAGTTTGCTGCGTACTAAGTGTACGTAGGCTATTAGGGAGTTTGCTGCGTGCTAAGTGTATGTAGGCTGTTAGGGAGTTTGCTGCGTGCTAAGTGTACGTAGGCTATTAGGGAGTTTGCTGCGTGCTAAGTGTACGTAGGCTATTAGGGAGTTTGCTGCGAGCTAAGTGGACGTAGGCTATTAGGTAAATTGCTGCGTGCTAAGTGTACGTAGGCTATTAGGGAGTTTGCTGCGTGCTAAGTGTACGTAGGCTATTAGGGAGTTTGCTGCGTGCTACGTGGACGTAGGCTATTAGGGAGTTTGCTGCGTGCTAAGTGTACGTAGGCTGTTAGGGAGTTTGCTGCGTGCTAAGTGTACGTAGGCTATTAGGGAGTTTGCTGCGTGCTAAGTGGACGTAGGCTATTAGGGAGTTTGCTGCGGGCTAAGTGTACGTAGGCTATTATGGAGTTTGCTGCGTGCTAAGTGTACGTAGGCTATTAGGGAGTTTGCTGCGTGCTAAGTGTACGTAGGCTATTAGGGAGTTTGCTGCGTGCTAAGTGTACGTAGGCTATTATTGAGTTTGCTGCGTGCTAAGTGTACGTAGGCTATTAGGGAGTTTGCTGCGTGCTAAGTGTACGTAGGCTATTAGGGAGTTTGCTGCGTGCTAAGTGGACGTATTCTAATAGAAAATTTGGAAGTTGTTGGTAGACCTTGACAAAACATTGATTTAATGCTTTTATACATGTTAAGTGTAGATAATTGTATGTATGTAAATAAATGTAAGGAAATTATTAAATAGTTTGTCTAACATTGCTGTAAGTTTTATTGAGCCGTTATAGGAACGTAAAAATAAATTGTGACTTCTTATATAACTCATATACAATTTATCTATTTTAGATGACGATATCGAAATACCCCAGTCTCATATATCTACTTTAACTCTTGAATTTGACCTAACAAAGGAATGTCACTTATTAGTGGAGGAGGAGTTAAAAACAGAAAGTGGTAAGTTTAAACTAAAATTTGACAGTTTACTATAGTTTATTACTTAATTTAGTTATTCTAAGCAATAGTTAACAAAACGTTCATTACATTTGTTTTCTAAGTGTTTTACTATATTTGAAAGCTTCACCGGGATAACTTCACCGGAACAGCCTGACAATGTATAGGAATTGACAACTAGATATAAAGAGATGTTTGACGTCTAGAGTGATTCTAGAGGGAGAAATGATGTTATAAACAGCATAGAAACTGAAGACGTTATGCCTATCCGTCAAGAACCCAAGGAGAATATCTATAGCGTAGAATGAAACATTGGATTCAGTCATTAAAGAGATGGAGAGTGACTGTATATTTGAACCGTCATTCACTCCAATAAAAACTCACACGTTGTACTGGTAAATCGTATCGTCCAGATTCTGGGAATACTTCCTAATTTGTAACCACATACTGAACGAAGATAGTAATGCGTTATCCAAGATAGACTGCACCTTAAATATACTTGAGTGGTGTAACGTTTATTCGACACTATACCATGAGAGCGGATACTGGCAGATGGATGACGAAATGAGCCGGCCTTCATTCAAACATGATGTGCCATTGTACATTCGATTCTTAAACTATACATATATTACAGGGGATTTGTCCAAGGTTTCGTAACTTTAGACATAATTGCTTACTATCCCAAGTCTAGGCTGCAGATCTTATTGACTGCGCATTATTTTCAGGGATAAGATAAAAGATATCTTTGGATTGTAAAGCTGTAATGTTACGACTTTTAGGCAACACACCGCTCTATCTCTAATTACGAAAATGCTGACTAGCCTTCAAGAGGACATTGCGATGATCATTGTGCCCACAATGAAGTCAATAAATTTTTCGTAAATGAAACAACTTAGAGCTATTGGCATCAATCATAGCTATCTATAAACCAAAAGAGTTACTCTAACCTAGACCATCTTAATAATTGGAGTTTTTAAAGTAAACTGAGAAACAAAAAAAAGAACCATATACAATAAGCTAACTGTTTTTGATAAGGATTACGACCCAACTACTGAATGCTGGCTTAAGCAAAGAGCGTGGAATATTTTTATTAAAAATTTGCAGTTTACTTTAGTACGATTAAAAAAATGCAATTAAATTATAGTTACCAAAACGTGTATTACTTTTGAAATATAATTTTAAAATCATTTAACTGTTTCAGACATTCCAGATTATGAGAACTGGGACATACCAGGTCCGGGTAAGTTAATTTTTTTTTTGAGCTGAAAATTTATATTAAAGTATTTTAATAGCTTTGAGAAAGAGTACCAAACTTTTTACAGAAATTATGTTACCTACAGAGAATTCATTCACAATTTTGAAAATTATTTTGATTTTAGTAACTATTACTTTTCAATTAAAAGTTGAAAAAGAAACATGTGGACATGCTTAAATATTTTGTCTGATAATACAATAATAAACGGCAACTTAAGCGCCTTTGAGATGTTTTAGTGGAAGCAATAGAGAGTGTTGTAAAAAACCTATTTGATTCAGTTTGCGGCAGCAATGAACTGCAGTTTGCGGCAGTTACTAGATAATCGAAAGATATTTCTGGTGAAACATTCTTGTTCTTTTAGGAATAAAATCATTTAGAACTCAACTGTTTCGGAGAACAATCTATCAGACAGGATACAGGATTAATAGAAGCTATGTAAAAGCGATATTTGTAAAATGCTTAGATAGTGAAAAATCTAGCAGCTTTCACAGTCTATGACAAGAAAATCAAGGCCAGTTTAGAATATAGAATGGAACAATCATCGCGGGGTATGGAAGAATGCTTGGTTTTCCCTGAAACTAGAGCCTTTCAATCTCTAGAACCCAATATGAGGAGGACCACAGCAGATATAAATCGTCACCCGTGGTTATATCGACTGGACAGTGAGGTATAATTCAATAGAAAGATCCATTAGGAAAGCAGAAAATACGCTGTTTGGGACATCGGCTTTGAATAATAATTTCTCAAGGGTAAGCAAGGTCTACTTTTTGTGTATGCAGCCATGTGGAGGTACGCTGGATGTCCTGCAGACAGTTCCAGGAAATGAGAAGATGGATTCAATAAACCGAATAAAACGATTGGAGATAACGATTGCCGCCATGTGGAGATGCACTGGGTGCCCTGCAGACAGTTCCAGGGAATTAGACGATGGATTACAATGAACCGGATAAAACGATTGGAGATACGAATTGCCGCCATGTGGAGATACACTGGGTGTCCTGCAGGCAGTTCCAAGGAATGAGAGGATGGATTACAATGAACCTGATACAACGATTGAAGTTAACGATTAACCGCCATCATCTAGAGCTGTTGCATCTCTCAGTTTAAATACCGGAATCAAAATGCCAAGAAAACTGCCCAAGAATTTGATGAACATTGACAAGATTTAATGAAACCGTTTGAAACCGTGCTACTAGAATCGAAATAGAATGACTAGAGCCTCGACCACGGTGTCCCTGTAGGAAGAATGTCCTAGTACTAGAAGAAAACCTATTACTCGTCTGACGAATCTGAGTCTTGGGTACCTCGTTAAATAAATTAAGGGTAGTACAATGGGAGCTTCCTCAGGGTTAATAATTGTAAACGGGTTCAACGGGTAAAGCGCCAATGTTAAAACGGGCAATTCCCTCTAAAAAAAGAAGGTTTCAGAAGAGCAGGAAGGATTTCAGTAAAAAAACTACTTCGAAATATCGTAATGGTGTAGAGGAATTGATATCAAGACTTGTATGACATTGAGAGTGCACTAAGACAGAACTGATGTAGTTCACGACCACATAGAAACTGAAGACGCTATTCATTTTTATTGAAACACCTGACATTAAGTTTTAAATAAATGAGAAAACGTTTGCCATTGAGTCAAACAAATGTATTTTTTATTGCTTCGGTTCGACACAAGTTCTTTGTCCATATTAAACATGAAAACAACATTGCAGTGCATTTATTTCACTTTCAAAATACTATTGCACCCGTTACACTCATTTAAAACTTTAGAAAATTCAATAAAGATGCCATGCCTTCCCGACACAACCATTGGAGGTTATCTCAAGCGAAGTATGAATAATCTTTTTCTTTCCAATATTGAAAAGTCCTGCAATAAAATGAAGGAAATCTATGACCTGAACGCCAAAGAAGAGGGCTACTAACAAGAACATCTCATTTGGCTCTATAACACTAGAAAACGCTCTGGATTCTTTATTAACTTTCAAAACACGGTACGTGTGAAGTTCTTAAGAAGATCAAACGATATCATCTACTACAAAGTTAGACACCGATAACGGAAGCCAAAAATCATGCATTTCATTCGACAAAGTCCTTGGGGTCAAGTCGGCATGGAGAGTATAGCCATTTAAGAGAGACGCACAGGTCGTGATAGCTGTATAAAACTATATTTTTTCAATAACATATAGCGATTACGTTGTCCTAGAAGACTGTGTAAGCTACGTGAAAACGTAGAACAACGGTCGTTCGAAACACGTTTTCCCGAGTTGCATAACTGGAGGATCAAGACCACAGCATTGGAATGCCTCTGTATCTGTAAAATCGTATTGTGCACCATATCTCCAACGTGACGAAAACCTCCATACTTAGTAAAGGTCGATCTATCAATCAAACTCTTGGTGAAAGCTTTGTACACCAACGGGAACATCATTTTTGCTTAGGAAAGAAGAATATTCTATGGGGAAAATAAGTCAAAAGAAATTTCCAAAATCTCTGGTTTGACATGGTGGTCTGCAGCTTCAACCCAAGGAGCTCCAAGGAACCACGAAAGACTATGGATATGCCTAGAGTCACTTTTCAAGCTCAGTTAAAAGGAATGACTGTACTGAGACGGAACCGTCTTCAGAATTGGCAATGTAACAGGCAAGGTCTTGTAATCTTTGCTATATAGCGTAATGCGAACATGTCTTCTCAAGCTTAAACGCGCACAAAGTACTCGGACTAATATATGCTAGAGCCTAGTATAGGAAACGCATAATTTTATAAGGGGCATGGCACTTTTAAAGGACACATCAACACCTTCGTTTTAGATCATTCTTGGAATAAATGGACAGACATTCCTTGAAATCTTTTCACATATCAAGATATAAAGGTATTGTAAAACGCTAAGTCAGTAATATGTGCAATTTATTGACGAGAGAAAGCTTTATTGAAAGAGTGACAGGCAGTGACAGTTTGGCTATTAGTGACTATAGTCCGTGCTAAGTGTACGTGGCTATTAGGAAGTTTGCAGCGTGCTAAGTGTACGTGGCTATTAGTGAGTTTAACCGTGCTAAGTGTACGTGGCTATTATGGAGTTTGCTGCGTGCTAAGTGTACGTGGCTATTTGAGAGTTTGCTGCGTGCTAAGTGTACGTGGCTATTAGGGAGTTTAGTCCTTGCTAAGTGTAAGTAGGCTATTAGGGAGTTTGCTGCGTGCTAAGTGTACGTAGGCTATTAGGGAGTTTAACCGTGCTAAGTGTACGTGGCTATTATGGAGTTTGCTGCGTGCTAAGTGTACGTGGCTATTTGAGAGTTTGCTGCGTGCTAAGTGTACGTGGCTATTTGAAAGTTTGCTGCGTGCTAAGTGTACGTGGCTATTAGTGAGTTTAACCGTGCTAAGTGTACGTGGCTATTATGGAGTTTGCTGCGTGCTAAGTGTACGTGGCTATTTGAGAGTTTGGTCCGTGCTAAGTGTACGTGGCTATTAGGGAGTTTAGTCCTTGCTAAGTGTAAGTAGGCTATTAGGGAGTTTGCTGCGTGCTAAGTGTACGTAGGCTATTAGGGAGTTTAACCGTGCTAAGTGTACGTGGCTATTATGGAGTTTGCTGCGTGCTAAGTGTACGTGGCTATTTGAGAGTTTGCTGCGTGCTAAGTGTACGTGGCTATTAGGGAGTTTAGTCCTTGCTAAGTGTAAGTAGGCTATTAGGGAGTTTGCTGCGTGCTAAGTGTACGTAGGCTATTAGGGAGTTTAACCGTGCTAAGTGTACGTGGCTATTATGGAGTTTGCTGCGTGCTAAGTGTACGTGGCTATTTGAGAGTTTGCTGCGTGCTAAGTGTACGTGGCTATTTGAAAGTTTGCTGCGTGCTAAGTGTACGTGGCTATTAGTGAGTTTAACCGTGCTAAGTGTACGTGGCTATTATGGAGTTTGCTGCGTGCTAAGTGTACGTGGCTATTTGAGAGTTTGGTCCGTGCTAAGTGTACGTGGCTATTAGGGAGTTTAGTCCTTGCTAAGTGTAAGTAGGCTATTAGGGAGTTTGCTGCGTGCTAAGTGTACGTAGGCTATTAGGGAGTTTAACCGTGCTAAGTGTACGTGGCTATTATGGAGTTTGCTGCGTGCTAAGTGTACGTGGCTATTTGAGAGTTTGCTGCGTGCTAAGTGTACGTGGCTATTTGAGAGTTTGCTGCGTGCTAAGTGTACGTGGCTATTAGTGAGTTTAACCGTGCTAAGTGTACGTGGCTATTATGGAGTTTGCTGCGTGCTAAGTGTACGTGGCTATTTGAGAGTTTGCTGCGTGCTAAGTGTACGTGGCTATTAGTGAGTTTAACCGTGCTAAGTGTACGTGGCTATTATGGAGTTTGCTGCGTGCTAAGTGTACGTGGCTATTTGAGAGTTTGCTGCGTGCTAAGTGTACGTGGCTATTAGGGAGTTTAGTCCTTGCTAAGTGTAAGTAGGCTATTAGGGAGTTTGCTGCGTGCTAAGTGTACGTAGGCTATTAGGGAGTTTGCTGCATGCTAAGTGTACGTGGCTATTAGGGAGTTTGCTGCGTGCTAAGTGTACGTAGGCTATTAGGGAGTTTGCTGCGTGCTAAGTGTACGTAGGCTATTAGGGAGTTTGCTGCGTGCTAAGTGTACGTAGGCTATTAGGGAGTTTGGTGCGTGCTAAGTGTGCGTAGGCTATTAGGGAGTTTGCTGCGTGCTAAGTGTACGTAGGCTATTAGGGAGTTTGCTGCGTGCTAAGTGTACGTAGGCTATTAGGGAGTTTGCTGCGTGCTAAGCGTACGTGGCTATTAGTGAGTTTAGTCCGTGCTAAGTGCACGTAGGCTATTAGGGAGTTTGGTGCGTGCTAAGTGTGCGTAGGCTATTAGGGAGTTTGCTGCGTGCTAAGTGTACGTAGGCTATTAGGGAGTTTGCTGCGTGCTAAGTGTACGTAGGCTATTAGGGAGTTTGCTGCGTGCTAAGCGTACGTGGCTATTAGTGAGTTTAGTCCGTGCTAAGTGCACGTAGGCTATTAGGGAGTTTGGTGCGTGCTAAGTGTACGTAGGCTATTAGGGAGTTTGCTGCGTGCTAAGCGTACGTGGCTATTAGTGAGTTTAGTCCGTGCTAAGTGCACGTAGGCTATTAGGGAGTTTGGTGCGTGCTAAGTGTACGTAGGCTATTAGGGAGTTTGGTGCGTGCTAAGTGTGCGTGGGCTGTTAGGGAGTTTGCTGCGTGCTAAGTGTACGTAGGCTATTAGGGAGTTTGCTGCGTGCTAAGCGTACGTGGCTATTAGTGAGTTTAGTCCGTGCTAAGTGCACGTAGGCTATTAGGGAGTTTGGTGCGTGCTAAGTGTACGTAGGCTATTAGGGAGTTTGGTGCGTGCTAAGTGTGCGTGGGCTATTAGAAAAATTGGTAGTTGTTAGTAGACCTTGATAAAACATAGATTAAGGCTTTTATACATGTTAAGTGTAGATAATAGTATGTATGTAAATAAATGTAAGGAAATTATTAAATAGTTTGTCTAACATTGCCGTAAGTTTTATTGAGCCGTTATAGGAACGTAAAAATAAATTTTGTGACTTATTATATAACTGATATACAATTTATCTATTTTAGATGACGATATCGAAACTCCCCAGTCTCATATATCTACTTTAACACTTGAATATGATTTAACTGAAGAATGTCACTTATTAGTGTTGGAGCAGTTAAAAACTGAAGGGGTAAGTTTAAAATAAAAATTGACAGTTTACTCTAGTTTATTACTAAATATAGTTATTCTAAGCAATAGTTAACAAAACGTTCATTACATTTGATTTGTCAGTTTTTTACTATACTATTTGAAAGCTTCACCGGAATAACTTACACCGGAACAGCCTAACAATGTATAGGATTTGACAACTAGATATGAAGACGTGTTTGACGTCTAGAGTTATTCTAGAGGGAGAAATGATGTTATAAACAGCATAGAAACTGAAGACGTTATGCCTATCCGTCAGGAACCCAAGGAGAATATCTATAGCGTAGAATGAAACATTGGATTCAGTCATTAAAGTGATGGATAGTGACCCGATATTTGAATCGCCATTCACTCCATTAAAAACTCACACGTTGTACTGGTAAATCGTGTCGTCCAGATTTTGGGATTATTTCCGATTTTGTAAGCATATACTGATCGAAGATAGTAATGCATTATCCAAGATAGACTGCAGCTTAAACATACTGTAGTGGTGTAACGTGTTTTCGACACTTACCATGAGAGCGGATACTGACAGATGGATGACGAAATGAGCCGGCCTTCATTCTAACATGATATACCTATGTACATTCGGTCCTTAAACTATGCATTTATAACAGGAGATTTGTGCTGTTTCGTAACTTTAGATCAAAAAGCTTACTATCGCAAGTCTAAGCTGCAGATTTTATTCACTGAGCATTAAAATCTCCAGGGATAAGATAAAAAAAATCTTTGGATTGTAAAGCTGTAATATTACGATTTTTAAACGACGCGTCGCTTTTTCTCTAACCACGATAATGCTGACCTGCCTTCAAGAGGACCTTGCGATGATCATTGTGCCCACAATGAAGTCGACAAGGCTTTCGTAAATTAAACAAATTAGATACATTGGAATCAATCATAGCTATCTATAAACCAAAAGAGTTACTTTAACTTAGACCATCTTATAAATTGGAGTTTTAAAGTAAACTGAGAAATCAAAAGATGGAAAGCATAGCTAGAGGAAAGCGGCTAGTTGTTCGAGATATGTGACGTCATTGGAGTCAATGTGTATCTACTGTGATGGATGACGGCCCGTTTTGGGGGATAATGGCTGATAGTTTATGTAACATCAAATAAAAACTAAGCTCACGCTAAATAAGATGACAACAAAGATAAGAAAAGAAAAAAGATGTTTTAGATGAACACGATCACACAGCGGAGGAAAAGAAAAAAGATGTTTTAGATGAACACGATCACACAGCGGAGGAAAAGAAAAAAGATGTTTTAGATGAACACGATCACACAGCGGAGGAAAAGAAAAAAGATGTTTTAGATGAACACGATCACACAGCGGAGGAAAAGAAAAAAGATGTTTTAGATGAACACGATCACACAGCGGAGGAAAAGAAAAAAGATGTTTTAGATGAACACGATCACACAGCGGAGGAAAGGAAAAAAGATGTTTTAGATGAACACGATCACACAGCGGAGGAAAAGAAAAAAGATGTTTTAGATGAACACGATCACACAGCGGAGGAAAAGAAAAAAGATGTTTTAGATGAACACGATCACACAGCGGAGGAAAAGAAAAAAGATGTTTTAGATGAACACGATCACACAGCGGAGGAAAAGAAAAAAGATGTTTTAGATGAACACGATCACACAGCGGAGGAAATGAAAAAAGAACGAGGTAAATTGAAAATTAATCATGTTCGTAGGTTGGAATTGTTAACTAAAATACAGAAATAATAGTTCTGAACAAGATATACAAGCTTTTTACAAACATAATATTACCTACTGTGTATTTTGTAAACTATATCTCTCATGGTTTCTATTTTAGTCACATATAATCGTGGAGTGTTTTTATTTTTTTTTTTAAATACAGGCTGAAACAGAATGTTTCGGACATTATTCAAATTATTTACATATAGTATTGTGTGTTATTGGTAAAAAGTTATTGGCTTTAGAAAATTGTAAGGAATAGGCGATATGTCTCAATAAAATACCTGTTTGTTAGTTACCGAAGGCACCATTCATGATGGGAATTTGCAACAAGATTTTTCTTACCGCATTGGTGAATTAACCATATTTGTGTACCTTAAATATATAAGTGAATATCCACTGATCACTTAAATTGTAGGAGCACTTAGGATGTTTTTTAAATGAGATATTTTATTAAATCTTTCCATATATTCAAGTTTTTTCTGTACTTTTACTCAGAGTATAATTCTTTACGTAATATTATAGAAAGCCAAACACACACACACCCATATATATATATTCATTCAGTTACTTCATTTATAAATTTAATATTCATATTTGCTGTACATCATTTTTTCATTTTTCAAATTCCTTTTGTTGTAGTGCGTAGGCTACAATTGAGGAGGGAAGAGAGAGAGTTTTATACTACACCTTCACTAGAGACAATACCAGAAGAAAATGAAGAGACCCTCAGAGCCTGTAAGAAAAAATATTTATTCTTCTTCCCATTTATAGAAAAATATTTCCTATATTTGTTACTCATTTTGTAGTTCATAAATAATTTGGTTTGTATGGGTGTACACTCGAAGCTTGATCAGGGGTTTTACGATTATAAAACGGCCGTTCGACACAAGATAGTTGACAATATTAAACATGAAAAGAATATTACAGTGCATTTACTTCACTTTTAAAATACTATTGCACTCATTACAATCATTTAAAACTTTAGAAAATTCAATAAAGACTTCATGCCTTCTCGGTACAACCATTGGAGGTTATCTCAAGCGGACCATGAATAATCTGTTTCTTTCCAATGTCGAAAAGTCCTGCAATAAAAAGGAAATCTATGAACTGAACGCCAAAGACGGGGACTACAATCTAGAAAATCTCATGTCGCTCTATAACTCTTGAAAGCGCCTTGGATTCTTTATTAAGCTTTAAAATTCAAAACATGGGACGTATTAAGTTCTTAAGAAGATCAATCAATATCATCTACTAGAGAGTTAGACACCCAAAACGGAAACCAAAAATCATGCACTTTATTCGACAAAATCCTTACAAGGTCAAGGTGGCATGCATAGGATAGCAACTTAAGAGAGACGCACAGGTCGTGATAGCTGTTTAGAACTATTTTGTTTTCAATAACATACAGCGATTACGTTGTTCTAGATGACTGTGTAAGATATGTGAAAACGTAGAGATGTCAGGGATAGTAACAACGGTCTTTCTAAACACGTTTTACTGAGATGCATTTTCATACATTTTACCAATCGACATTTTCATACCATTTCCTTTATTAACATATGAAGGTGAAAGGATTGGTGTATATATGTACGTGGGTGGAGTCTAAATTTCTGCAAAAATCAGAGGCTGTAATCATTGCGGAAATATTGTTAAGACAACTTGTAAACCGATTTTGTGATGCATTCACATCTAGGAAGGGACTTGAGAGTCAATACAAATTTCAAAGATGTACGAAGCGCTTGGGCATCCGAAGAACCAGGATTATACAGGCTTTTTTATAGAGATTTTTTCTGTTACAGCGATATACTATTTGGGATTAAACCGGATGAAGATAATGCAGGGTAAGACTAAGTCGTCAATCTTGGGGAGAAATTGCTCGCAGGATAAGCGTGGTCGTGTTCGTTCCATATCGAGGAGTACTGCATTATAATGATGAAAAGCTATGAGTTGAAGGCGAAAGAATAAAACTTCAAACCTCGAAATCTTTTTTGGGTATATAACATCCGAAAAAGCCATGGATTCACTCCCAAGCCGGTAATCATGCATTTAAAGCAATTCGCAACTCTCAAGGGGATTAATAAATTTGTCCTGAAAGAGAGAAGCAAAGGCCGTGACAGCAGTCTACAACGATATTTTTGCGATTACGATGGCCTAGCCGGCTCTGTGTGTGAACACTTGAAAGTGTCTGGGATAGTAACGACAGACTTTGGAAAGACGTTTTACTGAATTGAAAAACTGGAAGGTCAAAACCAGAGCATCGGAATACCAATGTAACTATAACATAATGAGCACAATCTTTAATACATGATGAAAAGTTCCATTGTTAGCAAAGACCGATGGATCAAACTCTTCGAGAAAGCTTTGTGCACCTACGGCAATATTTTTTTAGGACGGGGATCAAGTAACTTTCTATCACTAAACAAGAATTGCGGATATGATAGTTTGAACTGTAAAATTGGGAGAAGTTGAATAAAAGAAATCTCCAAAGACTCAGGTGTCGACATCGTGGTCTGCATCTTCAACCCATGGACCTCTAACAAAGATCGAAATACTAAATATATTCCAACAGGCACAATCCGAGTCCTGTAGCCAGGAATGTTTGTGCTGACATCAAGGGTTTTAAGAAGGCCACTGAAACGTTACAAGAAATTTAGATACTCATTATATAATTCTTATACAATTTGTCTGTTATAGACAAGCATAACCCAACTTAAATGTGCGATTTAACTCTTGAGTTTAACCTAACTTCAAAATCGACCTACCTGACGAATTCGACCAAACTACCGAAATAGATAGGTTTAAATACTAATTTAAGGTTTATTTCAATATGCTTTAGTAAATACAGATTTTGTAAATAATAGTTACCAATTAGTATATTACATTTGACATGTTATCTGTTTATCTGTTTGAAATTGCTATATTTAAAATGTCATATCTATCTATCAATCTCTATCTCATTTTTACTCTCTCTCTCTCTCTCTCTCTCTCTCTCTCTCTCTCTCTCTCTCTCTCTCCCTTGTATATAAGTATATTTACCTATAGGTAGTAAAATCTTGGAAATTTGACTTTTTTGGTTGAAGGAGAATTCCAAAAAGGATGCTGTTATTTTTAGTTTACTGTATGAAAGTGATATTGTACCAAATGATTGAATTTCAGATGTGTCTAATTTTGAATCGTGTTAGAGTATATTTCACAGAAGTGAAATTATCTAATAGCAATTGTGTAAAAATAATAAGTAATAGACAGTTAGGGCGTTAGGTCTAAATAATATATATAAGGCCTACTTAAAGACTTCAATCTCAAAAAGTCTTTGTCAGCGATTTATCGAAACACCTAAGCACGCTATTTTGCGATGAATCATTGAAACACTGTCCGACAGACACCCATCACAGAGTTCTATGCTAAGTACTGTATGCACCTGATGAGTCCCAATACGAGACAAAGAGAGTCACCACTTGTCTAACAAGAAAAAATAGGCTAAGAATTTTGATCATGTTTTGTAAAAAATATATAATATTAAAGTTGTTAAAAATTGCGTTGTAATTTAGCTTTTTAACATTTACAACCTAATAAATTTCATATAGGCCTACATCTTGTGCCACATATAAATACAAATAATTTCAGCCATAAAAATATGGTAAAGTAATAAGCTATAATTAGATCATTCAACAAAATAATTAGGCTGATTTTAATGACTAGGCTCGTGACCCAACATCGCGAGAACTCGAGCACACTTTCAAAATACACTTCAAGTAACGCAAGTCCTCTTGGGTTGACTAATTGCCTGATTAATAATGGGAATATTCATGATTAAATAATGTTTACTTTGGACTTATGAAGAAGTTGCTTTTCTGAAACTGTCGTGCATTTTATTTAATCCGTTACTTTTTGTCCCTATTCCTATAAGACGTGTATCTGGTAGACATTTCCATTACAGCCTTTTCCTGGGAGACGTAATTCCCCTATTATTCCCCTCCTCAAACTATCCAAAGTCTTATATGCATACATTACTTTTATCCTCATCCTACCCCAGCTTCCACACGGGTATACAATAATCCTTCGTAGCGTTAGTCAGAAAAATATTGTGGATCATTGGTTTTCTCATTACTAAATGCAAGATAGTGAAAGAAAACTTGCCATACATACTGCAATTCGTAATTAATGAAAATTGCTGACAACAACTTCGGTTTTACGCCTCGTCCATCTCATTTAGCAACTCGACTCAAGATATTTTGACAATTCACTTACAACAAACAGGTCAGCTTTTTCTTCATGAAGGGGGGCATTTTTTGTTAAATTTTTTTAAATTAGTAGTTTTCGAGATCAATATTTTATAATAAAATGTTCTATAAACAATATTACTTTACATTATATTCCCTAATCAATATTTTATTAAGGGTCTGCATTTTATAAAGTATATTTTCATATAAATATATATATATATATATATATATATATATATATATATATATATATTTCCATAGCAACAAATTTTTCCGTTTATTTCCCACAATATCAAGTTTTTAAATTACAATGGCTGAGTTAATTATATCCCATTGTTCAAGTTATTTGTCATACGTTGGTTTTCATAGTTAGGTTAGACATGAATAAAGATCTATTTGATGGTAATCGAAAAAAGAAGCCCAAAACGCAAAAGAACGGAAGATAAAGTTTTTGCTATAATGTCTCAATATGTTGCATTTGTAGTGCGGATGTTATACATATACTGAAGTTCTTGGTCGAAATTTAAAACATTTTAAAATAAAACTTTTATAAAATAAATATTAATGCTATTAAAACACAAATATATTAGGTATTTATTAAAATAAATATCTCTTTTATAAATATGCTGTTATAAAACTTCTATAGATAAATGTACTGTTCTCTATAAATATTTTATGACCAGCATGTAAATTATAACACCACTGTAAACATTAACTTACTGACAACATACACTATAACTCAACACTATATACTGTCTTTGGTCTTTTCTTATTTTTTTGTCGGATAAAAACGTCGTTTATATTGTCCTTAGTTCTGACATTGTTTCATGATCATTGTTGTTTAGTGACACTGTGTTCCATGCTTTAAACTTCCTCACACCCTTCTTTTTAACTCGTCCTTTTTGCTGTATTTGATAAAACTGTAATGTTCCAAAGTAGGACTAGGTATTGTGAGCGCTTAACCGATGCGTTTCCTAGCTTGATTAGAGAACTGATCTGACCCAAAATCCTTCCTTCTTTATCAATACCGAAAATTTGATTGCCAAATTAATCAATCCACGCAGAAAAAAATAAAACATTTACGAGTAAGCAACAATAGTTGTCACTATCATTCTTCAACAGAATTTTGCTTTGAACAATTCCCCCCCTTCACCTCTCTTGCAACACAGCCAGGTAGTATTAGCTACACACATATTAGAATCCAAAACTAGATGTGAAAATTTCGATTATATTTTTAACACGATATATGTGGTGTTGAGCCATTCAAGTATAACGTTCTATTGTACAACCAAAACAAGAAAAAACAAAATATATTTGTCTGTAAAAGCAAACATGATTTATAAAAACAAAAAATACGCTATGTATAGAACCCAAAAAGCAAATGACGTCAGAGACTTTTCGTATAGATATGAGTACTAATATTACCGAGCAGGAAGCACGAAACTGCCGTAAGCAATATGTGGAATAACCGTTAGCTATGTGTTAGTGTAAATAAATTGAAAGTGTGTATTTGTATTGAGAATTAATATTGAAAAACTGCTGAGGTAGTACAAGCGCTTCTATCCATCACTAACAAAATTCTCATTATTTTATTTCTGCCTCCCCGTCACAGAAACAATTATCAGTATTAGACTACGTAATATTGACCACTCAAGTGCTAAGCCATATTGCGATTGTTAAAGTGAAATTACAATTCGAATTGGGTTTTACTTACTAACACGCATCAGTTTTGCACGCAAGATACTAGCACGTATCGTTCTTCCTTTCATCGTATTCTAGTTGTGTTTCTTTTATCTTTCTTGTTTTTCTAACTACTTTTTGTTATTTCTTTTCTCTATTCTTCTAGTTTTCTTCTTTCCTTAGCATCATTTCCTAACAATCTTCTATGTTTTTTTAACTCCTTTTCTTTCTTTTTTCTCTATTTCTTGTGTTTTTTTTTAATCTTTCTTGTTTATTTTTCTTAATCGGTTTTTCACAAAACTTATAATTTATCGATGTTGGACTTCGACATTGTTATATTTTGTTTATATGCAATTATTTTAACTTATATTTATCTTATTTTTCTAAAGGAGATTTTGTTTTTCAGATTTTAACCAAGATACTGAGAACTGTTGCCCGTCATCCTCCAAATTCCCCGGCTAATCCTTTATTTTCTATTACTTTTTTTTATTATTTTTTTAATTTTTCATCTATTTTTTATCCCTTTTTTATTTTTTTCATTTTTTTTCATTATTTTTTATTACTTTTTTTAATTTACTTTCTATTACTTTTCCCTTATATTTTTTATTACTTTTTTTATTTATTTTCTATTACTTTTCCCTTATATTTTTATTATTTACCCTTTATTAAACTATTTCTTATATATGTATTTATTTTTGTATTATTTTTTATTATCCTTCACTCTATTTATTCAAAACCTATCTACAACATTTTAAATATTATTAGTAAAACACATTTAGTTATGCCTCGTTCTTATAGATTTTGTTTTTTTTTCAATTTTATTTTACTTTTCTCGCCTTAGCACTCCTTTTGTTTGACTGAATATTTGCCTAATTCTTTGGAGAACAAAATTTACTTTCTCTAATTTCTTTGCATGAAGTTCATGCATATATATATATATATATATATATATATATATATATATATATATATATATATAATATTATTTAAAGTCCTTTGACATTGCTCGTTAAGAAACAAAATAATTCATAAAATAACTAATACAAAACAACATAATACTACAAGATATATATATTTTTTGTTTACAAGTATCCTGGGAAAAGTAGATGAACCAACTTCCATGTGATTTCAATAGAGTTTATAATTGTGTTTCTAAATATAAATCTACAGCATTAACATTTACTTAGGCTATTTTCACAAAATCCAATTCCCACTAATTTCAACTCTACCTTAATTTCACCATGAATCCTGGATATATTTTATATGGACACAAAATTTATGTTATAGTTTTAAATACTCACTAATATATATATATATATATATATATATATATATATATATATATATATATATATATATATATATATTCATTTCCTTTATTATTGTTCTTATTATTTAAAAATATAATTTAAAGAATTTTTTATTTTGACCTAAGACAAAAGTTACGTAAAGACCTATATCAATGCATAACCTATCACAATAGCTTCGTAAAGACGGCTACCAATGCATACCCAATCACAATAGCTCCGTAAAGACGGCTGCCAATGCATACCCTACCACTAAAGCTACGTAGAGACAGTTACCTAGTAAAAAGTTAACAGTTACGTAGAGACTTCTATGTATGCAGGACCTAAAGCAATAGCTACGTATAGACATCTACCAATGCATGACTTAAGACAAAAGTTGCGTAAAGACCTATATCAATGCATAACCTATCAGAATAGCTCCGTAAAGACGGCTACCAATGCATACCCAATCAGAATAGCTCCGTAAAGACGGCTGCCAATGCATACCCTACCACTAAAGCTACGTAGAGACAGTTACCTAGTAAAAAGTTAACAGTTACGTAGAGACTTCTATGTATGCAGGACCTAAAGCAATAGCTACGTATAGACATCTACCAATGCATGACTTAAGACAAAAGTTGCGTAAAGACCTATATCAATGCATAACCTATCACAATAGCTTCGTAAAGACGGCTACCAATGCATACCCAATCACAATAGCTCCGTAAAGACGGCTGCCAATGCATACCCTACCACTAAAGCTACGTAGAGACAGTTACCTAGTAAAGAGTTAACCGTTACATAGAGACTTCTATGTATGCAGGACCTAAAGCAATAGCTACGTATAGACATCTACCAATGCATGACTTAAGACAAAAGTTACGTAAAGACCTATTTCAATGCATAACCTATCACAATAACTGCGTGAAGACAGCTGTCAATGCATTCCCTATCACAATAGCTCCGTAAAAACAGCTACCAATTCATGACCTAAGGCAATAGCTAGGTATAGACATCTACCAATTCATGACCTAAGACAATAATTACGTAAAGTCCTATATCAATGCATAACCTATCACCATAGCTCCGTGAATACAGCTACCAATGCACACCCTATCACAACATCTACGTAAAACAGCTATCAAAGCATGCCCTATCCCAATAGCTACGTTAAGACAGCAAACAATGCATAGCTTATCACAATAGCTCCGTAAAGTCAGCCACCAATGTATACCTCATCATAATAGCTATAATAGCTACGTAAAAACTGTCACTGACCCATGACCTAAGACAATATTTACGTATAGACCTAGATCAATGCATGAGGTAAGACAATTGCTCCGTAAAGACAGCTACCAATTCATAACTCATCACAATAGCTATATAAGGACAGCCACCAATGCATAACCTATCACAATAGCAACGTAAAACAGTTATCAACGCATGCCCCATCTCAATAGCTCCGTAAAGACAGCTGCAGATGCATACCATATCACAATAGCTACTTTAAAACGGTCACCAATCCATGACCTAAGTATATAATTACGTAAAGACTTCTATCAATGCATGACCAAAGGCAATAGCTACGTATAGACATCTACCAATGCATGACCTAAGGCAGTAGTTACGAAAAGACCTATATTAATCCATACCCTATCACAATAACTCCGTGAAGACAGGTACCAATGCATACCCTATCACAATAACTCCGTGAAGACAGGTACCAATTCATACCCTATCACAATAACTCCGTGAAGACTGGTACCAATCCATACCCTATCACAATAACTCCGTGAAGACAGGTACCAATCCATACCCTATCACAATAACTCCGTGAAGACAGGTACCAATTCATACCCTATCACAATAGCTCCGTGAAGACAGGTACCAATTCATACCCTATCACAATAACTCCGTGAATACAGGTACCAATTCATACCCTATCACAATAGCTCCGTGAAGACAGGTACCAATTCATACCCTATCACAATAGCTCCGTGAAGACAGGTACCAATTCATACCCTATCACAATAGCTCCGTGAAGACAGGTACCAATTCATACCCTATCACAATAACTCCGTGAAGACAGGTACCAATTCATACCCTATCACAATAGCTCCGTGAAGACAGGTACCAATTCATACCCTATCACAATAACTCCGTGAAGACAGGTACCAATTCATACCCTATCACAATAGCTACGTAAAGACAGCTACCAATGCATACCTTATCACAGTAGCTCCGTAAAGACAGCTACCCATGCATACGCCATCACAATAACTACGTAGCAACGTTTATCGACCCATGACCTAAGACAATCGTTACGTAAAGACCTCAATCAATGAACTAAGGAAATAGCTCCGTTATGACATCTACTAATGCATGACCTGAAACAATACACACGTAAAAACGGCTACTTACGAATGACCTATGATATTAGGTACGTAAAGACCTCAATCAATGAACTAAGGAAATAGCTCCGTAATGACATCTACTAATGCATGACCTAAAACAATACACACGTAAAAACGGCTACTTACGAATGACCTATGATATTAGGTACGTAAAGACCTCAATCAATGAACTAAGAAAATAGCTCCGTAATGACATCTACTAATGCATGACCTAAAACAATACACACGTAAAAACGGCAACTTACGAATGACCTAGGATATTAGGTACGTAAAGACCTCCCACCAGCTTTCCCTGTTTCATATAAGAACTGAAGTGCTGATGGGTTTTATAGAGAGATATTGAAAGGGTGTTTTTAATGAGTTTGTGCGCGACACTGAAAAGTTTTTAAAAGCAGTGAATTTGTCACGGAAGGGTATTTTACTGTTAGACAAAGCACCGCCGCATCCCGTTGAAGATCAAATATGCTCTGATGATAACCTATCTTTATATCTTCCCGCAATATTACAAGCCTAACGCAGCCGATGGATCCTCATGTTCTGATATATATATATATATATATATATATATATATATATATATATATAAAATAAAAAAGCTACCCTTTTACAAACACCCTTGTAAGCTTTCTAAAATATTACAGTCAAGCGAGTTGTGTACTGTATACTGAGTCAGACTGTATAATCCTGAGTCGTAATAAAACTGTTGGCTGTGATATTCATCCACAAATAGAAACATTTTCGACATTTCTTATCAAGAAACTCCCAGGTTATGAAAACTCCGACATGTACAAGTTGAGATAACAGATGTTACGATTATTGAAATGGTACAAAAAACTACTGAAGACAGTGATGACGATAATGAAGATGATGGTTCGACCGAGTCAGTACAAAAGAAGAGAAAATCACTCACCGTGAAGAAACGACTGCCTTGGAAACTGCATTACTCTATATTGAACAATAGACACCACGCACTTC